>VDFB02000002.1:82331962-82934072 GCA_007258455.2 Sequoia sempervirens | reverse complement strand
TCCATAATTTCTTTTGTTTGTATGTCTCTTTTTTGGAAAAAGAAGTGTTTGGTGTTTATTTTGTTATAAATTAACTGTTCATCAAAATTTCAAATAAATTACATTTTTAGAAACTAGATTCCATTCTACAAATTTTAAAAAAATAAATAAAAATTTCAATTAGTTTTTTTCCAAATTTGTAGGGGTAGTATTCAAATTTTGTTTTAGGAAGTGTCCACTTCGAAAATTAGTAAAAAATAAAATATTCATTCAAAAATTATCAAAAAAATCATGCATCAACTACATACTATTACCTAACTTCTGACCATAGCGATTTTAAAAATACTAAAAAAATTTCACCGTACGAGGGTCATACAAGAGTTGCTATGTTATGTTTTTCTGAAAAAAACAACACCAATTTGTGCACGTCCCTCATTTGAACCCCTTAATCTCAACCATTTTCAAAATAAATTAGTAGTTTAGAAAGTAGACTCAGAGCACTTGAATCCTTCTTTTTGTTCCATCTCAAAATTTTGAGTGTAAGTATCCTCAATTTCACGTCCAAGGTTAGTATTTCTTGATTTAAAAAAAAATGGCCACTTAAGCCCCCTTTTTGGGAACCATCTTGGTGCACTTACCCTCTATTTTATGAGGGAATTGTATTATGACTGCAGTAGAGATTGTGATGATTTCTGAGAGTCTGATAGCAGTCTTGTTGTCTCTTGATCTATGAGTGGTGATACTCCTGTGAGAAGCTTGCTCTGCAAGTATATTGTAATCTTTTTGATTTACTGAATAATATATTTGGCAGCTTTTGGAGTGTGGGGTTTTTCTCCTGAAAGGGTTTTTCCCACATAAATCACTGTGTCATGGTATGCATGATATTTATGTTTATTTTTGTTTAAGTTTCTATAAGTGTTAAAGATCTGTAAAAGTTTTGCATTATGCTCCTCTCAAGATTAGTGTAGGAAGTTGTTCCACTACATTAGCTTCCTTACAATAACTATATAGCTTAAATTCAACTCTTCTTGGAAGAGTGTCATAGGAAATAAATAATGAATGGCATTTTTTGGCATGCAAAAGCTAGGACACAACAATACAACTAGCCAGACAATAATTGTACATACAAAATGTAGAATAAAATGATAATGCAATGCATAAACAAAGCTCCTATTCTACACCTAGATACATATCTATTAGTGTAAAGAGAAAGTACACTAAACAATAAGAGAACAAAAATATTTTACCAACACAAACCTCATGCCATGAATGTGCTTGAAATTTGTTGATGGAGAGGATGAATATAGTTGCTCAAAAAATTGAGCAACATGACCTTATTTTGCATCTAATTTATACCCTTGGAAATGGCTTGAGGAATGAGAGATTTGTAAATTTGATGAGGATAAATGGAGGGTCAATATTGATTAAGAATGGATGGATAGGATCGAATTTGAGGAATATTAATTTTAATTTGAGAGGGATTATAAATTAAATGTTAGTAGTTGGTGTATGGAGGGTTGGGATTGATTGGATAAATAAATAAGTTTTATTTATTTATTTAATATGTCACTAACTGTCATTATTTAATGAATGAATTAATTAATTTAATTATTAGTCTTATCTGCTAAATTAACTAATTAAATTTAATTATTTAATTACCAAAATTGATATTCGTCTCATTTTAAATAAATGAAATTATTTCAAATGTCATCACAGTCTTAACTATCAGTTCATTTTAGTAAATAATCTGAAAATTGATTATTTATTATTTCACAAAATCCATATTTTGAATTAATTTAATTCAAAATGGTACCTTTCCTCCAAAAATCAAGTAATCGGGCATATTCTTGATTTTTCCAAAACTGATCTTCAGTTCAGTTTTTATCTTCTTCATTTTCAAAAATCTTTATTTTTCTAATTAATTATCTCATTTATTCTCCATTGCCGATTCGATCTTCTTAGATGACATCTCGACCACTCATTTAAGGATTTTTCCCTAACCCTAATTAGGGATTATCATATTTAATCTGGGCCTCTGATTTTAGGTCTCCGTCAAAAGTCAATCTCACCTGTCCATTCAAAATGGCATTTTCTATAAAATGACATTTTCCTCTCGTTTTTTGATTACACAGAGACATTACACGTTCATGAATTACATTATTATTATGGCATAAGCATTTCACTCATATTGTCATAGGCATTAGGCATTTAGACTTTGATCAAATCCTTCAAAGCTTGGTGTAGGACTTAGACATTTATTTCTAGATTGCTCGTGTGTTCGATCTAAGGGCAATACATCAACCAGCAAGTTAGAAGGTGTTACAAAAATGAATCATGGAGGTCTCGACGATTAACTGGTATAATTGTTCTTTTGTTTACTTCCATTGTGTTTTGTAATTGCTTTGGGTTTTGTGATTTATATTGATTTGCTAACCTTTAATCAAACCTAAAAAATAACCCTTAGTTACAACAATGTGAGCTTTAGCCTCATTGTTTGTTCCTTCTTGGAGATTTTGAGCACCTATCACTAGAATATTACCTGCATCATCCCTAATAACACAACCTACCCTTGAAGGTCCAGGGTTCCCTTTTGAAGCACCATCAAAAATTTCCTTTATCCACCCTGACTCTAACCACAACAATTGAACAACCTTCGTTGAAGATAGTTTTGAACATAATCCTAGGTTGCCACACACCACCAAAAGATTAACATGTGTACAATTCTGTTGTAAAATTTTTTCAGCTTGATTAAAGGGATATTTTCTTGTATTTTTTTTCCCAATCGCCACATTCACCACATTTGATATTGTCAATTCTATTTTAGCATTGATTTATTCAAAACTTAACTCTTTTCCTTGAATTCTTTTCTATTGTGTTCCTTCCATAACTCCCATATAAGAAACGAAGGGATGACCTGCCAAATGCATGAAAAAGAATATTTCTCCACATTTGTTCTCCACCCTTGAAATATTTCCTTCAGTAATTCTG
Organism: Sequoia sempervirens; assembly: GCA_007258455.2. Lineage (NCBI taxonomy): Eukaryota > Viridiplantae > Streptophyta > Pinopsida > Cupressales > Cupressaceae > Sequoia > Sequoia sempervirens. The sequence goes on along the minus strand of VDFB02000002.1, from coordinate 82,931,105 downwards.
GGTACATTGACTGCCATTTCAATTTATTTAATAAAAATATCTAATAGTTATATGCAAACTCACAATGTAACAAGTGGTCCATCGATTCTTCACTTTCTTTGCACATTACACACTGACTTGGGTCATGAAAACCCAATTTCTTAATTCTCTCACCAGTCAGAATGTGCCCCCTTAAAGCTAACCACACAAATGATCCCACCTTAGGCAAACCATTTTTGTTCTAGAAAAGTTGATTTGTCCAACCTTCCTCTTGCCAATATTCTTCTAGAAATTTGTACCCAAGCTTTACATTATATTTTCCATCACCTGAACCACACCATGCTATTTCATCCCTACCCCCTTGATATATACTTTTCTTGCTTGAAATTTTTTTAGCAATAACCTTTGCTGCTCCGCTATTAAATTCAACTCCTCAATCAATTTCCACATCCATTCCTCTATGCCTTCTACATCCTTCTGAATTACATAATCTTTAACTTTCGGTCCCCTCTTCTCCTCCGTCACTCGTTGGATATCCATTAACCTTGAATCTTCCTTCAGAACGAGATATCATTCCCAAGAGTCTTCTGAAAAATTAGCTTGCTCACCCGATCCCAATTGCCAAGTGATATGTTCTATGATGACCTTTCTATAGGCTAGCGAGAAATTCCAGATTGTTGAACCTTTTGGTAGATTTTGGATTGTGAGTATTCACTCTTTCTATGCATTATCCAAGTATTTACTTTGTAAAATCCTAACCCATTTTTGTTCTAGTTTACTCACCATACTCCATATTAGCTTTGCCCCCATATCCTCATTCATTATATTCCACTTCTGAATGCCAACTCCACCAGCTAGTTTTGGTGTGCACACTTTATCCCATGCAAGCAATAAATTTTTTTCCTATTCATTGCTTCCACTCTAGAAAAAATTCCTCATCTTTTTTCCATTAAAAAAATAATCTTTGTTGGTATCTTTAAACACATTATAGAATAGATAGGTAACACTGAGATGACTCGTTTTAACATTGGAATGTGACCTACTGATGAAAGGAATCTCCCCTTCTAGCCTTCCATTTTTCTCACGCATCTATCTATCAAGTAATTGCAAAATTTAGATATACATGCGCCTGCAACTGATGGAGTCCCAAGAGAGTTCCTAGGTAATTTTCCAATTTTAATCCCAAGAATTCGGGCTAAATCCTGTTGTTTATCCAATCTCGTATTAAAGAAAAATACTTCCAACTTGTGCCAATTAACCTTTTTCCCTGATGCTATACAATACTTTTCCAGCGCAACTTTCATAGCACGTGCTTCTCTTGGAGATGACACACCCATTAGCAACGTATCATGAACAAATTTCTGATATGTCACCACTTCCACCCCTTGAGCAATACATACTCCTTTCCATTTTCCTTCACTTCAAGCCTTGTGAATATATTTTCCTAACACTTCAACCATTATTATAAAAAGAAAGGGTGACAGTGGATCACCTTGACGCAAACCTTGCTTTGTTGAAAAGAAACCTTGAGGGCTGCCATTCACGAACACTGAATATATGGGTGTATCAATACAACTCTTCACCCATTCAACCCAAGGGGATGAAAAACCAAATCTAGCTAACACTTTCTATAAGAAATATCTATCTGCTTGGTCATAAGCCTTCCTGATATCTAACTTAACCAACATCCTATCAGTTTTTCCCTTTATAATCAAATGAATTGCTTCATGTGAAATAATGATACCTTTCACAATATATCATTGAGGAACAAAGACACTCTACTCCTTTGATATGATATCCTTTAACACCAATTTCAACATGTTTGCTATCACCTTAGAGATCACCTTATAGATCATGTTCCATAGAGAGATTAGATGGAAGTCTTCAAAGGTCTGAAAATATTTTTTCTTTGAATAAGAGCTATTAGAGTCTTATTCAAATCTCTCAACATATAAGAGTGCACACGATATTATTCTACCACCTCCCATAAGTCTACCTTAATTATTTCCCAGAATTTTTGATAGAAACATGCCAGGAAACTATCTGGGCCTGGGGCTTTATCACTGCCTAGATGGAACACAACTAGCTTCACTTCCTCCATCGACACCCTCTTCTTGACCATAATATATTGTTGTTCATTAATCACTTTTGGAATTACATTCAACATTTCAGCTACTATTTCTTCCCTACTATTACATTGTGAATTGAGAAGATTTTGAAAGTATCTAACCACTTCACCATTAATATCCTCTTTTTCTACCAAATTTACTCTAGCACTGCCCTTCATCTATAACCTCCCAACTTAATGAGTGAACAAGATCCTTATTCACCCTTTCAAGCCATTCCTTGAAATCTTTTACCTCTTTATCATCCTGTCCTAAAGTCTAGGGATCATTACTTTGTTGAGCTAACATTTCAATAAAGCTATCATCTCTATCAATCAACTTCTTGTATCTCTCAGTGACCTTTTCAATTCCTTCTATATTGGAAATAAGATGCCATTTAATTGCAACCCTAAACATTATTTATTTCATGTAACTCCTAAGTCCTTGGAAAGTGTTCTCAAACACAGTTAGGATTAGAAAGAGATTAATTTTGAATGAAATAATCATGTTAATTGACATTTGTAATTAATTCTAAATGATAGGAGTATGTGAGGGCATCCAAGATGAGTTCCTAAATAATAGGAGCACATGGGGCACCCACATGGAAGGTGGAACTCACCTTGAGTTAAGTTAATTGTTTGGAGTAAAAGATAACACTTCTGAATGCATGTAAAGATCCTAGGAGTTATTGATTGATGTTTACATGCATGAAGTTCAGTTTAGTTTAGTTCAAAATTAGTTTAGTTTAGTTTAGTTTAGTTCAGTTATGGTTCAATTATCTTCAGTTAGTTTTAGTTGAATGCTAGTTGATTTCAGTTAACTTGGAATGCATGACTAATTACTTGAGTTGCATGAAAAATAATAGGTGACTACTTTGAGTTAACATGGAATGATCATTCTTGCATGTATGGTGGAGAGATATGTTTCAGTTAACAGAGAATGACTTGGACCCATCTTGGGCACCCAAGTTGGCTTCTTGGAGTTAACTCTTTTGTATGCTAATATATTTCAAAAGGCTGAGTTAAGTGGGCCCATTCTTGGGTGCCTACTTTGAGGATAAGCTTTGAAGATATCTTCAGAATAAAGGTTTAGTTGTGACTTCAGTTTGGGATGCCCAAATGGATGAAGCACATGTTTTGGCATTATTCTTCATGGTAGAACTCTACTTGCAAGAGATAGGCGTAGCTTTTGGCGATAAGCTTTGAGCTTTGTAATTGTAACTATTTGGAGTTTACAAAATTGATTATTGCCTATTTATCTCAAGCAAGTTGAAGAGAGTTAGTATCAATTTTATTGCAAGTTGTGAAGAAGATTTGGTGAAGGAAAAAGAAGCGTCTCAAGAAAGGATTGGAATTATTGTAATCTTATTCTGAGATTAAATAATACATTGATTCTTGGTGGAGTTTTTTCCCGAAAGGGTTTCTCCACGATATATGTTGTGTATCTTCTAATATTCTGTCTAATTCTTCTACAACCTTTTGTCTTCATTCTACAAATGATAAAATGAATTAATCAGATAATCACCCACAAAGAATCTGTAACAAAGAATACATATTTAGATTAGCAATCATAAAGTTTTATAAAGTATTAAGCTACATAAACACCTCAATTTTTAACATTTGGTATCAGAGCTGAGGTTGGGTAGAGTATTGGGATGGCTTTCTCTTAAAAGATTGGAGGTTTTTTGGCTATAGTGGGAGCTTTTACTATTTTTTGTTAGTGTTGATTTTGGAAAATAAGTTTGTTACAATGAATTCTCATTTAGATATTGAAAGGTTCAATGGATCTAATTATGAGATGTGGAAATTAAAAATGGCGGATCTCGTTGAAGAGAGAGATCTATGGTTAGCTGCTGGTAATGAGACAAAGTCACCTACAACGATGTTAGATGAGGATTGGGCTAAGCTTGATAAGAAGGAAAGAGGGACCATAAGATTATGTCTTACTGATGTTGTTCTCTTGAATATTTCAGAAAAAACTACTACATATAAGTTGTGGAAGAGAATAGGTGACATTTATCAAACTAAGAGTCTTACTAATAAGTTGTATTTGAAAAGACAGTTGTATTCTTTAAAGATGAAAGAAGGTGATTTTGTTACAAATCATTTGAATGCTTTTAATTTGATTCTAAGTTAGTTAGCATATGTAGATGTAAAGCTAGAAGATGAAGATAAATGTTGGAAATAGGATGCCTTTTAATTGCAATCCTAAACATTATTTATTTCATGTATCTCCTAAGTCCTTGGAAAGTTTTCCCCAACACTAGGATTAGAAAGAGATTAATATTTGATGAAATAATCATGTTAATTAACATTTGTAATTAATTATAAATGTTAGGAGCATGTGACGGTGTCCAATATGAGTTCCTAAATAATAGGGGCACATGGGGCACCCACATGGAAGGTGACACTCACCTTAAGTTAAGTTAACTATTTGGAGTAAAAGATAACACTTCTAAATGCATGTAAAGATCCTAGTAGTTAGGTTTTGATGTTTACATGAATGAAGTTTAGTTCAGTTCAATTCAGTTAAGTTAAGTTTAGTTTAGTTTAGAATTAGTTTAGTTTAGTTTAGTTTAGTTCAGTTATGGTTCAGTTATCTTCAATTAGTTTTTGTTGAATGCTAGTTGACTTCAATTAACTTGGAACACATGACTAATGACTTGAGTTGCATGACAGATAATAGGTGACTACCTTCAATTAACAGGGGATGACCATTCGTGCATGAATGGTGGAGAGAAATGTTTTAGTTAACAAAAAATGACTTGGACCCACCTTGGGAACCCAAGTTGGCTTCTTGGAATTAACTCCTTTGCATGCTAAGATATTTCAGAAGGCTGAGTTAAGTGGGCCCACTCTTGGGTGCCTACTTTGCGGATAAAGCCTTGAATATATTTACAGAATAAAGGTTGAGTTACTACTTTAGTTTGGGATGCCCAAATGGATGAAGATGATGATTTGACATTGTTCTTCATGGCATAACATTACTTGCAAGAGATATGCATACCTTTTGTGAGATAGGTATTGGGCATTGTAATTTTAACTCTTTTGGAGTTTGCAAAGTTGTTTATTGCCTAATTATCTCAAGCAATTTGAAGAGAGTTATTACCAGTTTTATTGCAAGTTGTGAAGAAGATTTGGTGAAGGAAAAAGAAGCATTCTCAAGAAAGGATTGGAATTATTGTAATCTACTTCAAAGATTAAATAATACATTGATTCCTTGTGGAGTTTTCTCCTAAAAGGGTTTCTCCATGGTATATGTTGTGTATCTTCTAATATTCTGTCTAATTCTTCTACAACCTTCAATCTTCATTCTATAAATGATAAAATGGATTAATCAGATAATCACCCACAAAGAATCTGTAACAAAGAATACATATCTAGATAAGAAATCATAAAGTTTTACAAAGTATTAAGCTACATAAACACCTCAATTTTCAACATTTGGTATCAGAGCTGAGGTTGGGTAGAGTATTAGGATGCCTTTCTCTTAAAAGATTGGAGGTTTTTTGGCTATAGTGGGAGCTTTTATTATTTTCTATTATTGTTGATTTTGGAAAATAAGTTTGTTATAATGAATTCTCGTTTAGATATTGAAAGGTTCAATGGATCTAATTATGAGATGTGGAAATTAAAAATGGAGGATCTCCTTGAAGAGAGAGATCAATGGTTAGTTGTTGGTAATGAGACAAAGTCACCTACAACAATGTTAGATGAGGATTGGGCTAAGCTTGATAAGAAGGCAAGAGGGACCATAAGATTATGTCTTGCTGATGATGTTCTCTTGAATGTTTCAAAAGAAACTACTGCATATAAGCCGTGGAAGAGAATAGGTGATATTTATCAAACTAAGAGTCTTACTAATAAGTTGTATTTGGAAAGAAAGTTGTATTCTTTAAAGATGAAAGAAGGTGATTCTGTTGCAAATCATTTGAATGCTTTTAATTTGATTCTAAGTCAGTTAGCATATGTAGATGTAAAGATAGAAGATGAAGATAAATGTTGGAAATAGGATTCCTTTTAATTGCAATCCTAAACATTATTTATTTCATGTATCTCCTAAGTCCTTGGAAAGTGTTCCCCAACACTAGGATTAGAAAGAGATTAATATTTGATGAAATAATCATGTTAATTGACATTTGTAATTAATTCTAAATGTTAGGATCATGTGAGGGCATCCACTAAGAGTTCCTAAATAATAGGGTCACATGGGGCACCCACATGGAAGGTGACACTCACCTTAAGTTAAGTTAATTGTTTGGAGTAAAAGATAACACTTCTGAATGCATGTAAAGATCCTAGGAGTTAGGTTTCATGCTGACATGCATGAAGTTTAGTTTAGTTTAGTTCAGTTATGGTTCAATTATCTTCAATTAGTTTTAGTTGAATGCTAGTTGACTTTAGTTAACTTGGAATGCATGACTAATGACTTGAGTTGCATGACAGATAATAGGTGACTACCTTAAGTTAATAGGGGATGACCATTCTTGCATGAATGGTGGAGAGAAATGTTTTAGTTAATAGAAAATGACTTGGACCCACCTTGGGTGCCCAAGTTGGATTCTTCGAATTAACTCCTTTGCATGCTAAGATATTTTAGAAGGCTAAGTTAAGTGGGCCCGCTCTTGGGTGCCTACTTTGAGGATAAAGCCTCGAAGATATTTACAGAATAAAGGTTGGAGTTACTACTTTAGTTTGGGATGCCTTAATGGATGAAGATGATGATTTGACATTGTTCTTCATGAAATAACTTTACTTGCAAGAGATATGTGTACCTTTTGTGAGATAGGGATTGAGCATTGTAATTGTAACCCTTTTGGAGTTTACGAAGTTGTTTATTGCCTATTTATCTCAAGAAAGTGTAAGAGAGTTATTATTAGTTTTATTGTAGGTTGTGAAGAATATTTAGTGAAGGAAAAAGAAGCATTCTCAAGCAAGGATTGGAATTATTGTAATCTTATTTTGAGATTAAATAATACATTGATTCTTGGTGGAGTTTTTTCCCAAAGGGTTTCTCCACGGTATATGCTGTGTATCTTCTAATATTCTATCTAAGTCTTCTACAACCTTCTGTCTTCATTCTACAAATGATAAAATGGATTAATCAGATAATCACCCACAAAAAATCTATAACAAAGAATACATATTTAGATCAGCAATCATAAAGTTTTACAAAGTATTAAGCTACATAAACATCTCAATTTTCAACAATAAATGGATTTTTCTACTTTGTTCTTTACCAGAGTCTTGGGAAAATCTAATTGTTGCTATTAGTAATAGTGGTGTAGATTTGAAGGTGGACAATATAATTCCCACTCTCCTATCAGAGGAGATGAGGAGGAATTCTAAAACTGAAATCCAAGATGCCTTGTTTGTAAAAGGTAGGCCTGAGAAAAAGGAACCTAAGGGGGACAAGGAAGGGAAGGGTAAGTTAGAAGGACAGAGTAAGGTAAAGTGTTGGAATTGTGGTAAACTGGGACATGTGAAGAAGGATTGTAAGAACAAGAAAGAGAATTTTGATTCTTCTATAGAGGAATTATCAAATGACAATAATGATGCATTGGTTATTTCAACTAATATTGTTTGTTATAACTCTTTGCTTCATGTTTCAGTGTGATCTTCATAGAGGGGATGGTAGTCATGATGCCATGTGTGACTCTGCACCATAGTTCAGTGGGAGTTGTTGGTAGTGACATGGATACATCATTGGTAAGGTTATCTCCATGTGATTGGAGATATGGTTTCTTGGTTTAGAGTGTATTTGTTATGATTTCATGTTATACTCTTGATACTAGTTTAGAGTTTGGCATATTACATGTTCTCTTGAGACTAGGATGTATATATGTGCACTGTAGAAAAAAGGACCCTTTGATTGACATGGGATTAATTCATGATTAATTGGACTTAACGAGGTCGTGATTCTATTTTTGTGAGGAATTTTATTCATCCACACTAGGTCTTGGACCCTTGCAAATTGAATAACATGCTTTCAACAATGTCTTTTAAAGGTGTTGTAAAGTGTTGTAAGATGCTTTCACACTTTTCTAGACTTAATGAACCCATTTTTCCTTAATTCAACATTATTAAATGTGTTTAATAACATTATCACATCAGTCTAGAAGGATTTTAACTTAAACCTAATGTTAAACTAGTGTTTTAATGTGTCTTGCACATTCACATTGGTTCTTATGCCTTTGTAGGCTATGTGGACCTCATTTTAGTGTTGTAAAGTGTATTTAATCACACTTTCACATTGATTTTTTTGTCCCAAGCCCTATTTTGCATTCACATCATCATTAATAGGCCCCTATTAGCCCATATTGTGCATCCTGAGGCTCAAATTGATCAAATACCTAAAAAAGTTGCATTTTAGACCTTATTTCCTTATTTCCTAGCATATGAGCTATCAAATTGGCCCCTGTGGGACCCATTCAAAATGCATGGAGAATCAATCCCATCCAAGTGGGACCCATTCACTGTGTGTGGTGAATGAGTCCCATTTGGCTCAATTTTGATCTTTAAGAGGGAAAAAAAGTAAAATTTGAGTTTAATATTACTTCTTGTCTTCTTGTGATAAGGTATTAATGGGTAAAATAGGTGAATTTTCTATAAATACAAGTATTTTAACTCATTTTCACATCTCTTATATATTTTCATTCATTAATCTTCCATCTCAAGTCAAGCAACTTAGGGTTTCTTCATTTCAAGTCACCAAGACATCAATTTTTAGACATTCAAGGGTATATCCTTCATGTTTTGGTGCAAAATTTCAAGATCAAACATCATGGAAAGGTAATCAACTCCACTGTTGCATGTTTCATTCCATTCTTTCATCATTTTGGTTTAATTACCTAAAAGTGGTTTCACCAAGGCAAACTCCCATGCCCTAACATTCAACATCTCTCTCTCTTGCATTGTGTGTTTATAGATTTAGGACCCTTGGAAGCTTAAAAATCATTGAAGATAAAGTTGCAAGGTTTCTCAAGTATTCTTTTCATTCAACAAGTCAAAATATCAACAAAAGCTCATTTTCAAACCTATAAATCAGAGTTTCAGAAGCGAACACCTATAGGAAGTCAAAGTGCAGATCAAAAGCTCTGTAATCCACTTTTGAAAATCCAAAAATTCAAAAGTGGAAAAATTCACCATGAGTGGTGAATGAGTCCCACTTCTAGGTCAGTTTGGTGTTTTCTACATTTTTTGATACCCTTTGTCAGAAATAGGTCCCAGCTCAGTTTGGCAGAATTGGGATTGATTCACCTAGAATGGTGAATGAGTCCCTCTAAGCTTGAAAATCAGCATCAACAATGTTTTAGAAGCAATTTCTAGTCTCCTTCAAGCTTTTAGGTGCACACCTCAAGTTTCATTCATTTCTATTAGCTTTGCATTCATTTCTAGTTCATTGTTACATTACACAATGTGTTTTCACATCACTTGTTTCTTAGGTTTTGCATTTTATAATTAGTCAAGGTATGTGCGGGATCATCATGGGAAAAATAGGCCCATAGAAGTGGCAAAAAATCTAGAAAAATGAGTTAGGCAACTTGGCGTCAAAATTTGAATAAGTTATCTATATTATTTCAAAAATACTAGAATAGAATTTGTAGCAAATTGAATGTAGTTTCTAAACTACTAGGTTTATTTAAAAATAAAATCTATTTGGTGAAAATTTGAAATTTCAATGCGATACTACTTAAATTTGGGAAAATAAGAAGTATTAATGCTTGACCACCCTAACCACAATAAAATGATAATATTTTTTATAAGATTTTATATATAAGTAGAGGACTCATGTCTGATGTGATGCATATTTTTTTGTAATTTTTTTCCAAGTAAATAATTAATTATGAATTTTTTATTACAAATTTTAAAAATAAAATAAAATTTATGTCTAACCACCTTAACTTGTTCAAAATTCATGAAATTCATTTCTTCTTTTTAATCCTATAGTATGTGAAGCATAGAATGTGATGCATTTTTAGATTAAAAAAATGTGATATTGTTTGAAATCTATAGATGTTTTTCAACCCGACTTATCAATCAAGACTTTTGTTGTAATTCAAATAGAAAATAAATAATAATTATTTATTAAATTCAAATTAAAGCATAATTTATATTGGTGGAAGCTGAGAATCTCCTTTAAAACCCTTTTTGTTTCATCAATTTTGGGTAAAAAAAAGTAGATCAACCACATACCCTACAAAAGCCATCATATTGCCACTTTTTGGCCCATCATGATCTTGCACATACCCGCCATTTAGATCACTTAATTGCACTTAGTTCATTACATTTAGCTTAAAAACCATCATACATTACATACTTTGAATGAACCCTTTAGCATTTTTGGCCCTACTCTCTCCTTTTAGGTGAAAAACCCTAGAAGAGTTAGGGAGTTTTGTGGGTGCCAAAAATCTACAGTTCATTTTGGTGAGCCTACTTTTTAGAAAACTTTCTTGTCTGATTTTGGAGTCTTTCATCATAGATCTATCCTTGCATTGATCTTGCATTAGGGTTTGCATGATTTCCTTTGCATGCTAGGTTTTAAATTTTGCATTAATAAAAAGAGCATTCAGGTTGCATTTTTGACATGTAATTTCATGTAACTTTTCTAAAATTTTGCATTTTTCATTTAGGTCTACATCATAGAACTTAGAAACCATCAAAATTAGTCAAAAATTTATGAAAAATCTAAAAAAAGTCCATACTGGGACTCATTCGCCACCCTCGGTGAATCATTCTGTTTTGACCCCTGAAACTGCATTTTACAAAACTTAGAACTCTATTTTTAAGCTTCTGTTTAGTACCTTAACCTAGCTATATCAGTTAGTTGCATCTCTGTCACATGCATTTCACTAAGATTTCACTTAAAATAGCTCTTTTCATGCATTGTTTCATTTTTCATTTACATTTTTCATTTCATTTCTCGATTGGTGCATAGTGTAATAAAAAAATTACCTTGTTTCATATCTGAAAATTGCATTTCATTTTAATTCATTGCATTGTACTTTATTTACTTTCTCATGTTCGTATGTGTTCTCTTAAAACATTCCATGTTTCTAGAATAGCAAGTGGCTTGTATGATTCTATTTTTCATGAACATAATCTAGGACGACAAAGTAAAACATTTGATAAACATTTTGCATACCCTCCTAGTACTTATCAGATTGAAAGAATACAATAACACAAGAGGATGTAAGTGTAGACAACCATGACGCTCATGCTTTTTCTTCTCCCAATACCTCTCCTATTAGTGACGAAGGTATTTTGGTGAAAGGAGCTACAAGCACTGGAGTCTTGATTGTCCCTCTCCTCTTCAACGTTTGGAAAACATTAGAAAACTAGAAGATGAAATCCTAAATACCACCTTACCTAATCTCCATAACCATAACAATCAACCTTTTCCATCTCCTAATATCCCTCCTCGATGTCAAGAGAATAGGTTGGTATTAGAAAACATCCCTATCATGAGTCATGAGAATCTTGACCCTCCCTTCCCTAATGCTCCTCCCATTTGGGATAATCTATTTGAAAACCATAGTGATCCTTCTCTTGATGCCTCCCTCACTTGTCATGAAGCCACTTTACACACTTCAAACTTGGATGAACATATTACAAGCTCTCCTAGTAGGGTAGATAACATAGCACAAGAGAATCATACCTTAAGGGAAATAGACATTCAAATAACACCTTCTCCTAATCATCCCCCTCTAGACAATCCTATCATTGGTCATTCCCCCATTAGTGATGAAGTCATTTTCGAAGAGCCTAGCCTTTCTTCTCAAGAACATGTGGATTTTTCTTCTCCTAAAAGCTCTCCTAGGGTGAATATCATGATGCTAGAAAATGACAACAATCATAAAGTATCTTCCTTCCATAAACAAGTGGTTCTTGATTTCCCTTTATTAGAACTACATCAAACCAAGAATGTTGAGGTTATGAATGCACAAGTGTCCATTAGATCCCCCTCAATTAGTGGACCTCATACATACCCCGTGGGATATCCTAACAACCCTCTAATTCTCTACCCCCCTTCACGCAAACAAGAAACTCAAAACAAACCTGAACTCATCCTCTACCCACCTAAGAATAATGTATCGCAACAACTGAGCTATAATACCATTGCTCATACATATAACACTCAAAATAATCCCCAATCACCACAACCAACCCCAATCCCTTTACCTTTTCCCAATTCGCCTAGTGCTCCTTGTTACATCCCACACACAAAGGAGTATGATCTTGTTGAACAATTAAAGAATATTCCTACAAAGATTTCCCTTTGGGATTTACTTCAGAACTCACCAAATTACCACACTATTCTTCAAACAACCTTACAAAAAATTACAGTTCCTCCTAGTACAACTCCGAATGATATGGCAGCTTTAGTCCATAGCACGAATCTCAACATTACTTTCCATCAACACGAGCTCCCTCCTTTAGAGTTACGAAAAAAAATAAAGCTTTCATGATTATCGCTCAATACAACACAAAAGGGATAAAGAGAACTCTTGTTGATGTTGGTTCTGCTCTTAATGTGTGTAGTGTGAGTCTTTTGGATAGGCTTGTCATTGATAAGTCAAGCATTTGACTTGATTCTCTCTCTATTATGGGATTTGACAATGTCGTAAAGAAACCGCTAGGGGTAACATTAATCCTCTTACCATTGAAGTGGTCACCTTAAATGCACTAATCCATGTCATGCCTTGTGAAATTTCATGCGATCTTATCTTAGGAAGAGAGTGTATTCATGCCATGAATGGCGTGCCCTCCACTCTTCATCGCAAAATGAAACACATTTACAACAAAGTATAAACCCTTGATGCTGACCCTGAACCTTATAGTGTCTTACAACTTGACAAAACCAAAGAGAACCCCTTGAACACATTAACACCAACCACACAAGTGGAACCTACTCAAAAAAATGACAAACACATTGAACATCACACAACATTATTGGACGACAATTGGGGTTCCTTGGATTTTGAGCATGACTTCACGGGAAAATACATAATCATCCACAAAGATTCAAATAAGGGAAAAGACACAACAATACTATCAACACCAACTTCAGACGATCTTTCGAAAGCATCCACCTCAACCACTTTAGACAAAGAAGCAAAATACACAACAACCTTTGACGAACACAATAACAAACAATCACTCGATCCAAAAGCCATGAAAATTATTTATGGAAAAGGTTTTGAGCTTATGAAATAGCTTGGATATAGTTGAAAAGCATGTGGTTCTAACGAACAAGGTATCTGCAACCCTATTGACCCTCTCACACAATAAAAACTCATGGTATCGGTTATTGTCTTGTAATAGAGATCATCAAACCTTCACCCAACATAACCAATCTCCTACAATGCACTCCTAAATCATCCTCAACAACTAGTGGTATTGAACATCATCCTTTACCAAACATGTAACAAACAACTACACCTTCGCTTAATGTCAATGTCATCTCACAAAATGTTCATGATTTGAATTCGTTAGATTTTATACCTTCCTATAATGGGAAGAATAAAATCTCGCAATCTAGAGAAACTTGTGTAGGTATGACATCCAATAATAAGCAAGATGTATCTTTCAAGAAAATCACAAGACCACCTTATCCTCTTGATCAAGTGGGTATTTTGTCGAGACTCCTCCAAGATCACTTGATCACCCTCCCTCCCAAAACTCATAACAAATTCTATTCCAAGATTTCCTTCTATGCCTACCATAGAGTTCATGGTCACTCCACTAATAAATTTAATTCCTTGAGTCATCAAATACAAAATTTTCAAGAGTTTGGTATGTTTCCCTATGTGGGAGCACCTCATTCCTCTAATTGCTATTGATTTTCACTCTCGCTTGCATTTTATCAATCGTTTCGGCTCACCTTTGTCCTGCACTCAGTTGGGGCAAGGGCTTTAGCAAGCCTTATTCTCATATGTCACTTGTGGTTGCCTCCTTTGAGCTATTCATTAACCTTTCATGAATACATAAGAGAAAGCTTGAGATGTGGATGACATGCCTTACATTGGCTCACATATGACATACTTCTCTTTTTCATGACGTAGCTTATCAGAAATGTATGACTTGGCATAGGGCTTTCTGAGTAAGCTCTCATGTCCTTTTCTCTCTCTTCTACTTTAAAGAAATTGCTCATAGTACTGGTGTTCACAACTACTTTAAAGTGGGGGCATACATCACCACTCACATTTCATTGTGTGATTTTATTTTTCTTGTGATTCCCTCTCTTGGAAGCATTAGGTACAATGGTTCCCAAGATGAGACCTTGCACTTTTCCTCTCATGGAGACATTGAGCATGATGTTCCTTAAGATGAGACATTGCATGAACAAAGAAAAATCCCTTTGAACAATCCTTACACTATCTTGCATTAACAATGTCTATGAATGTCAAGAATACAATGTTTTGCTTACCTCATAGAGCTTGAACCAACATTTTCCTTTGTGGCACCTTATTAAAGTTACTAGGAGGTATAACTTTGATATGGTTGAGTGGGAAGCCAATCTAGTGACACGACTTTCCCTATATCCACCTTTGTGTTTGTGAGTGCATACCAACTAGTGTATTTTTCTCACCTTTTGTGATTTCTCACCCCATGGATGATTAGAAGTTTTGTGGCCCTAGATTGAGTATGTTGTGGACTTCTCACCCCGCAGATGATCTAAAGTTCTGTGGCCCCAAAGTGAGTACATCTTTTCCACCCCATTTTTCTTCTCTTCTTAGTCCTCGCCATTGCATGATTTTGTATCTTGATTGTTTGACTTAGGATCTTGGATCCTGCGGGCTTGTGCAACCTCCTTGATCTTTGTCATTCTTTTTCATCTACATTTGTACAAATGGATCTCTCTTGAATGTCTACTTTAATGCGAGTTTGAAGCAAGTTCATCCTCTCACTAAAATGGGGGCTAAATGTATCATAGAAAAAAGGACCCTTTGCTTGACATGGGATTAATTCATGACTAATTGAAATTAATAAGGCCTTGATTCAGGTGTTGTGAGGCATTTTATGCATCCACACTAGGTCTTGGACCCTTGCAAATTGAATAATATGCTTTCAACAACGTCTTGTAAAGTGTTGTAAGATGCTTTCACTCTTTTCTAGACTTAATGAACCCATTTTTCATTAATTCAACATTATAAAATGTTTTGAATAACATTATCACATTAATCTAGAAGACTTTTAACTTAAACCTAATGTTAAACTAGTGTTGTAAAGTGTCTTTGGTTCTTGTGCCTTCATAGGCTATGTGGACCTCATTTTAGTGTTGTAAAGTGTATTTAATCACACTTTCACATTGATTTCTATGTACCAATCCCTATTTGACATTCACATCATCATTAATGGGCCCCTATTAACCCATATTGTGCATCTCGAGGCTCAAATTGATCAAATAACCGACAAAGTTGCATTTTAGACCTTATTTCCTTATCTCTTGGCATTTGAACTAACAAATTGTCCCCTGTGGGACCCATTTTCCATGTATGGTGAATTAGTCCCATCTAGGTGGGACACATTCACCATGTGTGTTGAATGAGTCCCATTTGGCTCAATTTTGATCTTTGAGTGAGAAAAAAGTGAAATTTGAGTTTAATATTACTTCATGTCAGCCTTTGATGAGGTATTAATGGGTAAAATAGGTGAATTTCCTATAAATAAAAGTATTTTAACTCATTTTCACATCTCTTATCTATTTCCATTCATTAATCTTCCATCTCAAGTCAAGCAACTTAGGGTTTCTTCATTTCAAGTCACCAAGACATCAATTTTTAGACATTCAAGGGAAAATCCTTCATGTTTTTCTCCAGAATTTCAATATAAAACATCATGGAAAGGTAATAAACTCTATTATTTCATGTTTCATTCCATTCTTTCATCATTTTGGTTTAATTACCTCAAAGGGGTTTGACCAAGGAAAACCCGCATGCTCTAACATTAAACATCTGTCTCTCTTGCATTGTGTGTTTGTAGATTTAGGACCCTTGGAAGCTTAAAAATCATTGAAGATCAAGTTGCAAGGTTTCTCAAGTCTTCTCTTCATTCAACAATTCAAAATATAAAAAAAACTCATTTCCAGACCCGTAAATTAGAGTTTTGGAAGCAAACACCTATAGGAAGTGAAAGTGCATATTGGAAGCTCCAGAATCCACTTTTGAAAATTGAGAAATTCAAAAGTGGACTCATTCGACATGAGTGGTGAATGAGTCCCACTTCTAGGTCAGTTTTGTGTTTTTTGCATTTTCTGATACCCTTTTGTCAGAAACATGTCCCGACTCAGTTTGGCAGAATTGAGACTAATTAGCGTACAATGGAAAATGAGTCCCTCTAGGCTTGAATATCAGCATCAATAGTGTTTCAGAAGCAATTTCCAGTCTCCTTCAAGCTTTGAAGTGCACACCTCAAGTTTCATTTATTTCTGTTTAGCTTTGGATTCATTTCTAGTTCATTGTTGCATTACACAATGTGTTTTTAAACATCACTTGTTTCTTAGGTTTTGCATTTATAATTAGTAATTTAGATCACTTAATTCCAGTTATTTCATTACATTTAGCTTAAACAACATCATACATTACATACTTTGAATGAACCCTTTAGCATTTTTGGCCCTACTCTCCTTTTAGGTGAAAAACCCTAGAAGAGTTAGGGAGTCTTGTGGGTGCCAAAAATCTATGGTTCAATATGTTATGGTGCATGTGATATCCTAGGAGGATATGGTTAGATTATGGATGTCATGTTTAGGTTCAAGATTGGATCTTTGACATTAATCTTGTGTAGTTCCATTATGTATTGGGTACATTAATCATTTGCTTGATTACTTCATGAAAGTGTTGTGTTGGATTTGGAGTTTGGCATGGATTGGTTGGTTATAGGTCCTCATGGATACTTGGAGAAATAGGTGAGGCTTAAGTTCTCTTATGGTAAGAGATATATGTTGGAATGGTTACTTGTAAGAAAGGCTATTTTCAACAGTAAAGATCGAGAAGCCTACACCTTGGTTGAATGTGAGATCAACACACTTGGTGGTTTAACATGCCTCCAAAGAGGCAGTTTGGTTATAGAGACTTGGGAAAGGTATTAGTTTTAATTGAAAGTAAGTGAGACTTGAATGCGATAGATAGAGTGCTATTTGTTTAGCCAAAAATCCTATGCATCATGCTTGTACTAAGCATGTTGATATTCAATATCATTGTGTGCGAGAAAAGGTTGTGAGTGGGAAGGTATTAATTGAGAAAGTTGAAACTTTAGTTAATGTTGCAGATTATCTTATGAAACCAGTTCCTACATATAAGTTCTCTTGGTTTTAATCATTTTCTTGGAGCTTTGTGATTATGCAGGTTACATTTGAAGTTGGCATGGATTGATTAGTTGGTGCAGGAAGGCCATTGGACTTGAGTCCTCTACTTGATTTATAATAATAATTCCTTTTTTAGAATATTTGCAATGTACAATGTCAAGTGGAAGAATGTTTGAAATAGGATGCCATTTAATTGCAATCCTAAACATTATTTATTTCAAGTATCTCCTAAGTCCTTGGAAAGTTTTCTCAAACATTAGGATTAGAAAGAGATTAATTTTGAATGAAATAATCATGTTAATTGAAATTTGTAATTAATTCTAAATGATAGGAGCATGTGACGTTATCCAAGATGAGTTCCTAAATAATAGGAGCACATGGGGCACCCATATGAAAGGTGGAACTCACCTTGAGTTAAGTTAACTTTTTGGAGTAAAAGATAACACTTTTGAATGTATGTAAAGATCCTAGGAGTTAGGGATTGATTTTTACATGCTTGAAGTTCAGTTCAGTTCAGTTCAAAATTAGTTTAGTTTAGTTTAGTTCAATTATGGTTCAATTATCTTTAGTTAGTTTTAGTTTAATGCTAGTTGACTTCAATTAAATTGGAATGCATGACTAATGACTTGAGTTGCATGATAGATAACAAGTGACTACTTTCAGTTAACAGGGAATGATCATTCTTGCATGAATGGTGGAGAGATATGTTTCAGTTAATAGAGAATGACTTGGACCCACCTTGGGTGCCTAAGTTGGCTTCTTGGAGTTAACTCTTTTGTATGCTAAGATATTTCAGAAGGTTGAGTTAAGTGGGTCCATTCTTGGGTGCCTACTTTGAGGATAAGCTTTGAAGATATCTTCAGAATAAAGGTTTATTTGTGACTTCAGTTTGGGATGCCCAAATGGATGAAGCACATGTTTTGGCATTGTTCTTCACTGTAGAACTCTACTTTCAAGAGATGGGTGTAGGTTTTTGGTGATAAGCTTTGAGCTTTGTAATTGTAACTCTTTGGAGTTTATAAAATTGATTATTTCCTATTTATCTCAAGCAAGTTGAAGAGAGTTATTATCAATTTTATTACAGGTTGTGAAGAAGATTTGGTGAAGGAAAAAGAAGCATCTCAAGCAAGGATTGGAATTATTGTAATCTTATTTAGAGATTAAATAATACATTGATTCTTGGTGGAGTTTTTCCCTGAAAGGTTTTCTCCATGGTATATGTTGTGTATCTTCTAATATTCTATCTAATTCTTCTACAACCTTCTATCTTCATTCTACAAATGATAAAATGAATTAATCAAATAATCACCCACAAATAATCTATAACAAAGAAAACATATTTAGATCAGCAATCATAAAGTTTTTCAAAGTAGTAAGCTACATAAACACATCAATTTTCAACATTCTACATGTTGCAACAAAGTGTCACTTTCTCAATTCAATTATTTTTTCCACTTCTCAAATACTGGAACTTCTTGTTCTGTGGTTATCCTTTCATTGACCAACTCCTAGAAATTCATCTGAAGAAGAAATTTTAGTTTTCACCTTTTTGCATTAGTCTATTCTTGGCAAAATTTACATTCTCCTTCTTGTCTTTTAGGATTTTCACACCAATGGTATACCACCTTATCTTTCCCAATCGCATCCTTTATTAACTCTTCTCCTTGTCTCAGCAAGTACTCCATCCATTCTTCAAATACGCTTACCTTATGGTGAAGTATTGTAATGGGATATACTTGCTCCTTAGACATAAGCACCATATTATGGTGCAATTTAGTATGTATTTGATCAGATTGGGCTAGCAACTTGATAAAACCTTCCAAATAGACAATCTATTCCTTTAGCTCTATTTTCTTCTGCTTACTCTTCTGAACTCTAGTGATAATTATCTCTAAATTTACTTTCATCTCTTCTAATTCCTATCCCCATGATGAATTCCCTACATTAATTGTTGTTACCCTATATAATCCCTAAGTGTTATTTCATGCTTGCTCTTATCTCCCACTAGAGTAGCTATTTGGAGAGTTCTCCCTCCATCTGAATTCCTCTTCATAGAATTTCTTTTCTTTGCTCTACCCCTAGGTTTAGATGTCTCTACTTATTGTATTAAACTTTTGAGATCTAGAGGCACCATTTACACCTCCAATGGCAGAGCCATTTTCTTGACTAGCCAGTCAAGTGCTTCCTCGTGTTGTTCTACCTCTTCAATATTTCCTCATTCTTGATTATCTACATGTTTAGGAACTTCTCCTCGTGAAATCTTAACATTTATTGTCACATTCCCTAAAACTTAAACACTTTCTGTACTCACTGGCGTTGGATTCCAAATTACCTTGGTTTATTGTTGTCTCTTCCTTTTTGGTGCTTATATTCTCTTGTCTTGTCATGTGTTCAACATCAATCCTTAGGGCATCATTTTCCTGTTGTATTGAAACATCAGGATTCTCCTCATTTCTTAATTCACCACCCAAGGTCTGTGAGGGCTCTACATTTTTATTCTCATCCTGGGCTTCTCCTAATTTCTTAGAAGTTTGAAGTTGCTCAACATTCTCTTTATTTCTTCTTTGCGGAAGTTGATCATTAATTGTATCTTCATTACCAATATTATCAATGGGATTCTAACTTGGAGTATCCCCTGCTCCTCTTTCATCAATTTCCTCAAGGTTTCCTGCTTCTAGAGTGAGTAATCCTCTTATAAAATCTTCTTCTTCTTTATTGATAGGATTGGACCCTATATCTGGGACCTCTTCCCCTATTGGTTGCACCATGGTACTTTCTTTAGATTGTTTTTCTTTAAATTGTTTCAGCTTGGTAGTCATCTTCTCCCACTGCTTTCTAATTTCTTCTTCATTTATTTCAGGACTTTCCTCTTGAATCACAGGAATCCCTCCTAGTGGTTGTCTCATTGCTTTTGTATTGAATGAAGGTGGGGAAGTAAATATATCTACTACCTTTTGAGATGCAGAACTTGTCTTAGCACACATCTGTGCTTTCATTCTCACCTCCTCGCCAGTCATAGGATGAGCTCTTGGCTTTACTATGGAATAAAATGCCACCTTTGACTTCATCGTTACATTGTTTGGATTGGCCATAGTCTTGTTATGTTGGCTAGCTGCCATGATTGGAATTCTCCAACTTGAAGTATCATAAAAATATCCTTAATGGTTACTATCTCCTTCTTTGTATAATCTGGGTCTAGGATAGGTTCATCAAAAATATTTTTTGAATTGTAAATTGATTTCAATACCTCTCCATTATATATATCCAACTATTCCAGAATATCATGGAGTCCAAGAATCCTTGTTGCTTGTAATGGAAACCTCTGGTATGATCACTTCCTTACCTCATGCTCGTCATCACAATTATGCCAAAAATATTCTAAATCATAAAAATGAATACTTACTGCTTATTAGCCTTGAAATATTTCCCTCCAAATCATAATTCTTTCATTGGAGTGTAAAGAACTCCAACTTATAGAGCTTCAACTCTTTCTCACACATATCAACACATTTGTAATTCTGGATTGTGATGGGGAATTTGATGTAACATTTCTTGCATGCTTGCACGAAAAGGGCATGAGAAGGTTGCATTTCTCTCACCAATTCTAATAACAATATTTTTTCTGTTGCATACCTGGGTAGCATGAAGTGGTATCCTTTGAATCCTTCCACCTTGATGTAGGTGAAAGTGGTAAATTGAATGTACCAATGCTCAACCAACTAGATAACACTCTATGCTTCTAGGGATAATCTTTTGGCTTTGTCGCCTTCCACTAGTCTTACTAGCCTCATAAAAAACACATCATTAACTCTTCAGTAATTCTCTTGGTCTTGGTGGATAGTGATCTGGGGTATATGAGCATAAATCAAATTATTTTTTGGTTCTCTGCCCAGGGTACCAACTTTATTCAATCCTTGTATATTTTCCCTCAGGGCGCAGGAATAAACAACATATGAAGACATAGACAACCATTGGGTGTTCAGGAACATCATTAACTATTCACGTAGACTATCATTGATGAAACTCCCTGAGTGAATTTGGAAAAGGGCCTTCCATTATTTTCACTATAAGCCCGAACATCCAGGGTTCAAATTTGTTGGCATATTTGAGTCTAGGGTTATTATGTCTTGAACATCCTGAATAAACACAGACCTTGAGATTTGTATCATTTGCTTGGTAATCTCCTCTTGACACCATGTTGCATTCATAAATTTCCTATTTTGTTCTTCTTCGTTTAGGTATGTCGTGGCTAGGACTTTCATATTCAACGAATTCATCTATCTAAATGTGGGGAGCCAAAATGAGTATACAATCTCTTTTATAGAAAGGTCTACATAGAATCTCCCTTATTTCTCAAAGACCCTCTTGTCTAGGTCATACCATTTCATACATTCCATTACTATTTTAGGGGCTTCCATTGCTAGAAGAAACCCTCTTGTCAAATGCAATCCACTTGCAATGATGTTCTTTATGCACTGAGAGGCACCTTGTTATCAAATTCTCTTAATAAATTCAATGTCAATAAACCATCTTGGATGGGTGTTTGTAACTATCCCACTGATTGATGCAGCATGTGAAACAAGGGACTCAAATTCCTCATCTATTGGCTTCTTCCTGGAAGTGCTCATATATTCTGGGTTTCTTGCATTTTAGCAGATATAGATGCCTTGTGTGCGAGTTAGGGCTAAATCTAACCATACAATTTCAATAATTCATAAAACTTACAGTCTACAATTAGGTCAAATTCCTTTGAAACAATCAAAATTTCAACAATCTAACCAGTGGTAATGCCATCTAGCTTGAGCCATGCAAACATAAAAAAATTAATAGAATTTCAATTATTTGAAGCATACCTGGTTTTGTTGATGATATTATTTCCTTAATGTGACCTCAAAGCCCTTGGTAGCTGCATTCTTTAGCTTCTCAAGACTTACCTTTCTTCATGCACCACAATCTTCATTTTTAATTCTTCAATGTCCTTACAGGTGAGTAATTTAGCACAAGGTAGAGTGTTACAAAAGGAACTGCATACACGAGGTGGTGCCAGGTACGTTTATTATTCACCACCTTCATTAATTTCATTTTTCAATACATTAATTACCCTGAATAAAGGTACAATCATGGTAGATTAGGGTTCAAATCAAGAACTCTTTGGTTTTTCCACATGGCTCACCATTAGAGAAGAAAGCGATGTAGGAAGCTGATGTGACACACTTACGTGTCATGTCAATTCTTTCAAGGTAAAGGCATTAGAGGGAATGGAATCTTTGGATACTTAACAATTCACAACCAAGCAAGGTTTGAATCATCTGACATTGGACCTTGAAAAGATTACCAGGAGCTGGGACTCTTACCCACCAGGTTCATGAGAACTGGGTGCAAGTAGGACCAAATTGGTTAGAAACATATTCGCAACTCTAAAGTGAAAGTTGTTGAGGATACATGTTTAGAGCAACAACATTGATTCTTGGGACCTGGGGGTCTGATAATTCGATGTGACTAGGGAAAATATTTTGTAACATTCCAAGTCTAAAAAACAAGAGCTTAAGTGGGGGCCAGGCAAGTTGGATTAAAACCAAGCATTTTACCATTTCCTCCAAACACGGCACACCAAAGCAAGCAAAAGAAAAGGAAGGGAAAGAAAAGTAGCAGAAATGAGGGGGTCCATATTTTGTTGAAGAGAAAAATGGGGCATGTTGTGAGACCACACAAATCTATTCACTGAAGTAAATATCTCTTGAAAGTATTCCTTCAACTTTTGAGTAGCCCTTACACACAAGCCTTGCGTTGTTTTTACCAATTCTCCATTCTCATTTAGTTTTTTTCTAAGTACCCACTTAGTACGAATTATGTTTTTGTTTGTAGGTCTTGGGACAAGTTCCTAGGTCTGATTCTTCTCAATCTGCATAAGTTCTTCCATAGCTTCCATCTAATGTTCATATTTGCATGCCTCAATCACTTTCTTAGGTTCAACTTTAGAAAGTAGACACAAGTTTACTTCTTCAATAGATTTTGTTCTTGTTAGTACACCTTTGCTTTTGTATCCAATGATCTACTCTTCATAATGATTTCAATGCACATACTTAGGGGTTCTAGGAGTTTTTTCTGGAGCTTCTTCCTCTTCATATTATACTTCCTATTCCTTATCTTTTTCTTCTTCTTCTCTACAATTAGGTTAATTTGATTCATATCCATATATCACCACTATATTTTACAAATATTCATCAACTTTGACACTTGCACTCTCGATAAGTAGGAAGTATTTTCCATAGTGTGTCAAATTGTGATATTGCTATCAGGATTCAACAGTGTAGTTTTACAAGTCAAATTCATTGACCCATATTTCATGAGTAGTGGTTCACAAGAACCCATATCTAAGATGAAATGAATGCTAAGTGGACCATTCATTATCATGAGAGATGGGTTCTTGTGAACCACTACTCATGATACATGGGTCAATGAGTATGACTTGTAAAACTACACAGTTGAATCCTGATAGCAATATCACAACTTGCACTCTCAACAATCTTTCTTAGCCTTTTTTCGTAGCATCTGTAATATTTTATTTTAGTAGAATATCAAATGAAGATACCTTCATTAGACCTTGCATCAAAATTTCCTAAGTTTTCATCATCTCTCTTGATATAACATTTGCTTCCAAACACTCTAAAGTACTTGACAGTAGGGATCCTACCATACCACAACTCAGAGGGAGTCTTTGTGCTGTTTTCTTTTACTTTAACTATGTTAAGTTGTAAACAAAAATATGAATTGTTTCTCTCTAGTAGACTTCATCTAGGTTAGCTTCTTTCATCATAGTCCTTGCAGCTTCTTAAACAGTCCTATTTTTCCTTTCAACCACTCTATTTTGTTGAGGAGTCCTAGGGGTAGACAAGTTCCTCTTTATGCCATGATTCTCACAAAACATGTTAAATTCATTGAAGGTGAATTATCCACCTTTGTTAGACCTAAAGCATTTGATCTTCATATCCATCTCATTCTCAACCATAACTTTAAATAATTTGAATCTATCTAGGGCTTCAAATTTTTCTCTAAGAAAAGTAACCCATGTCATTCTAGAATAATCATCAATCAAAAGCATCAAATACCTATCACCTTGAAGACTTCTCACTCTTATAGGACCAAAAAGGTTTGTATGCACCAATTCCAACAATCTGATAGAATACTGTTCTTTACCCTTGAAACTTCTTGTTTGCTTACCAAATTGACACTCCTTGAAAACCACATTGGTAGGCTTTTTAATCCTTGGAAGATCTCTCATTGCTTGAACTAAATTGATTCTAACTAAGTTATCAGAATTTATGTGACACAACCTATGTGCCATAATCAAATTTCATTAATCTAAGTCACAAAACAATTAGCATCAACACCCATGAGATGATAAACATTTCCATTTGTCCTCTTTCCAACAACAATGAAAGTTTTGGACCCTTTTCTAATTTCGCATCCATCATCTTGAAACATAATATTATATCCTTTGCTACACATTTGTCCAACACTCAAAAGGTTATGCCTTAAACCCTTGACATAGTAAACATCATTAGTATTTTTCTTTCCATAAAAACTGATTGAACCTATTCCAAAAATCTTAGCACTGGAATCATCTCCAAATATAAAAAGCCTTCCATATTTCTCAAGTTTAACAAAATTAATTTTGTCTCTAGTCATATGATTTGAGCAACCACTTTCAATGATCGAATAGTTCTTATCCTTTCTAACATGAAAAGTAGATACCGACGTACCTTCAATCTTGTCCTTTTTCTCTGGAGCACTTCCTTCACACATATTTTAGAGTTAGCAGAAATAGATTCATCTTTTAAAGCCATGAACAAGCATTCATTATCATCACAATCTTCATAATCAGATTCATCATTATAAATACTTGCATCTTCTCTAACATAATATTTTTTCTTGATCATCTTACCTTTTATCCTTTATTCTTACTATTCATACTTCTATTTAGACATCTTGAAGCATAGTGACCTATTTGTCCACAATTGAAAAATTTGAAAGGTAATTTACCTTTTTACTTATCGGGGCCCTTTTTCATCCTTCTCACAAAGTTAGCTTTTACATCATCAATATCATCTTGATTTGATACTTCAATCTTCTCTAATTTTATAGCCTTTAATGTAGTCTCAACTTTTAACCATTGTTAGTACCAAACTCTCTCATTTCAAATGCAGTTAAAGAGCCATACAATTGATCTCTAAAATATTGATCTAGATTTTGAGATTCCTCAATAGCAACAACTTTATAACTGTAAGATTTAGTAAGAGTTTTAAGAATTTTCTTTACCAAGTTTTAGGTTCTTTGACCCTTCCTCCAAGACCTCTGATGGAGCTCACCACTTCATCTACCCTTTGCATATAGCTTTTAATTTTTTCATCTTCAGAAATCCTTAGGTTCTCTAATGTGGTCTTGAAGTTATGCATCTGATCTTGTTTGACCTTATCATCTCTTTCATAAATACTTTCCAACTTATCCAAAATTTCTTTAGCAATTTTCAAATCCATAACTTTCACTAATTCAAAATTTGTAAGACTACTCAAGAGAACAAACCTTGCTTTACCATTTGTTTCATAGGCCTTGATCTCATCACTTGTGCTTGGTCCATTTGTAGGTATGGTATATTGACTCTTCACTGACTTCTAGACATCATATCCAAGGTAAACAATATAACCTTCCATCTTTGTTTTCCAGAAAGCATAGTTTGTGCCATCAAACATAGGGATCTCCTTCTTGTTCACCATCCCAGATCTACCTTAAGTGGTTAAGCTTTTCTCCAAGGAACCTTTCTCTAACACCAATTTTTGAATGAATAAGACAAATGCGATGGGGTTGAATTAGTTGTATCTTATCAAAACATCAAAATCCTCATTAACATTCAGATCCAAAAGCATTCATTAAACCCTTAATCTATTATGATGAATTAGCATGAAACTTGCAAATAATAGAAACTAAAACAACTATAACACCATGCACAAGAGAAAAACATATTTACATGGAAAACCCAAGGAGGGAAAAACTATAGGGAGGATTAGCTCACAATAGAAGTAATTGCAAACCGGTTACAAGGTTCATTGCCAGAAGGGGAACACTACCCTGAAAGGCTCACAACCAAGGCTTACTACCAAAATAGAAAAATAGTATAGAGAAGAAATGCTACATAGAGAAATTTATCTCAATGCAATAGAGAATCCACCATAATAGCTCCAACACCTTCATAGTTTGTTTGAATGATTATAGACACCTTCCGCTCATTGCATCCGATAATCCAACACTTGAAAGTTCGCACTGCACTTCACAATTTCACAGCTTACAACTCTACAATGCACATCATTCACATCTCATACTTCGTACACATTATCTCACATTAAATCAACTTGTATTTATACGATGCATGACTTGAAAAATATCTTCAAGTCGGCTACACATGCCTCACACTTAAAAATTTAAAATAGGTCACCACTAAACATTCCTCCAGTGGATAAGAATGAAAGTGAATGACAATACAACATAGCTTGGACCTAAATTGATGCAGGAGCATCCAGGGTGTACGATCCATCTTACATTAATTTGTGTTATTTTCTTTCAATAAGTGCTAATCAGCTTAAGTTTTCCAGGTATGAATATTCAAGCATTGAGCTACAATGTTAAGGTTCACACCTTGACTTCATCCAACATTCTATGCTCAATGAACTAGCTTATCAGTGTGACATGGTGATTTTGGAGGGAACTTGTTTCATGTCCCTTCAACATAATGATGGCAAGAGAAACAAACACAAACATTAGTAAAGGATTCATATCAAGGGGAGATACAGATGTTAGCGTGACTTGGTGATGAGTCCCTTCGATACTCCAACAAGGTGTTGTTGGTATGCTTGTATCAGGTTGTCATATCATTTTCAGTAGGACATCGAAGTGAGTCCCTTTGAAATCCTGATGAAGCATTTCATTGATGGGATAGATACATTTTGACGAGACCTAGATGCTAGTCTCTTCGACATGCAAATAAGGTGGGACCTAACAGAGTGTTGATAAAGGTGAATGATGACATCAGTAGGAAAACTAGGGATGAGTGTTTGGTGATATATCAAGCCATGCTTGTGACATAGGAAGTATGGACCACTCGGTCAAGGTTGCAAAGCATATCAGGGTGACATTCTTATTTTGATGGGAGTTGTTATAGTGTCCCTTCAACATTTTGATGGGAACTTCTTCGGTGAGACATCACCTTTTCAGAAGGAGTTACATGGGAGTCCCTTTGATGGAGTGATAATAGATGAATTTTGTGGAACTTGATAGGGAAGTGGCGATGACACATAAAGACAGATGGAAAAGGGAAATCAATGAGGTGGCGAAATGTGTTCCAATCCATTGATTTCACATCTCCATTATGAATCAACATGATTTTTTGTCAGCGTTTGGCATCGGCCTAATGATGAAGCATAGGTTGATGGAAATTTTTCATGCCATGATGTTCATTGGACGATGAAGAGGTACTAAGACAACATGGGAGGAAAATAATGTCAAGAAGTTAAGCCAACTTGAAGGAGGATTATAGATATATAGATACATAGAGATAGAGAAGGAGGAAGGGGGGAAGACAAGTGTGTTCTAAGATTGTAGAGAAAAATATGAAGGTTGATCTACATGTTTGACTGATGCTTTTATAATAAAAAAACCCATGTAATGCTATAATTTCTTTTCCCTTTCAATATTAATAAAATATATCTATTCTTCTTGCATATTGGTTGTTCTATCTATGTGTTTTATGTGAGGTTGAGCCTATAAGGGGAGTACCCTTCATTATAAATTAACTCTCACATGCCACACTACACCTTCATTAATACTTAAACACCTTCACATGTAGTGTAAACACTAGGTTGACTATTTCCCATTGTTATGCCCTGCATAACCACCCCATTTTATTCTAGAAAAAAATGGGTCCCCCTTCTCTTTTTGGTTTTGTTACCTCTGTTATTTTCTTTGACCTTTGGAATTCCTTTGTTTTCCTCTTTATTTTGTCTTTTGTTCTATTTGATTTTGGTTTTGTCTTAGCTTGAGTTGGTTTTCTTCTTGCTAAGAATTGAATGAAATAATCATAAAAAATAGTGTATTTTATATGCTTTGAGGACTAATGGAGGCATTTTTTTTGCAAGATTGAATCGCTCATCTAAGGTTATCTCTCAGGGAAGTCAACTGAAGGAATGCCTCAATCACATTTAGCATAAAACTCCTCAAGAAGAAAGTCTCTGGGACCTTTCAGATGTCTTGCCGACTAGTGACTTGGCTTTGTTCGTTTGAAATCCAAAGGGGGTTTGCATCGCTGAGAAGTTTGCCCAACAAGTTGGGAGTCTCCCCAAAATGGTCTGAGCTCACCAAAAGATGAAGATCTCGTAGAGAGAAATTACCTTCGGCATAATCTCTTGCTGATCCGAAGAGGCCTCGACGAAAGGAGGTGTCATCGGGGAGATGTCTTCCCGATGATCGTTAGTCCCACCCAAAGAAGGGTTTGAGCTCGGCGAGAGTGGGGTGATCTTGGCATAAAGTTTCACTGACAAGGTGAACTCTTGCCGAAATGAAACGGCATCGAGCAGAGGGTCTGAGTTCGTTATGAAGTCCCAACGATCGGGTGATGTCCCATCGAAAGATTTTGCCTTCGGGGTAAGGTTGTGGTTTCACCGTGAAGTCTCACTGACAAAGAGGGGTCTCGCCAAAAGAAGCTTGAGCTCGGGGAGAGTGGTTTGCTTTTGGCATGAAGTCTCGCCGACCTAAGAGAGTTTCCCCGATGTGATCTCAGCTCGCCAAAGGGGGTAGGCCTTCGGCATAATGTCCTACCGACAGAAGGAGGTCCCAATGAAAGTTTTGAGCTCGGTGAATGATTTTTCCTTCAACAGGAGGTCTGGACGATTAGCATGTGTCTCACCAAAGGGTGTGCCTTTGGTGTAACATAATGAGCTCGAGGGGATGTCCTATCCATACGGGATTGTCTCACTGGTAGGGAGGATATCGCTATAACTCTTGCCGCCCAACAAAAAGTCTCACCAACCCAACGGAGTCTCACCGAAATATAATGAGCCCGAGGAGAATGAATGAATTTGGTGAAAGGTCCTACTGATACAGTGAGGTCTCGACGAAAGGGGTATGCCTCCAGCATAAGGTCTCGCCGACAAATGGAAATCTCCCCGACATAATATGAGCTCGCCGAAATATCTTAAACTTGGTAGAATGTCCCACCGACTTGAAGAAGTCTTACTGAAGGAGAAGGGGTTTAAGCTCGAGGAATAAGAATGAGCTCAGAGAAGCTCTGAGTGGATGATTAGGGCTCGGGGAGATGTCTTCCCAAGTGCGATGGTCTCGCCATGACTTCTGGCTGATAACGACTGTCTTGCTGATAGTTTTTGTGGTATCGATATGAATTTTGTAGCTTGCTAAGAAGTCTCACCGACTGTCATATGTTACACCGATAGATGCTAGGGGAGGCATAATCACATCGGGGAGACACAATTAGTGTCTCACCGACATGCGATTTAATATGGACCACTTTTCACTGCCCAGAAATCTGGCATGGCGTTTGTTCGCCCAATTGAAAGGAACTAAAAGTGAGCCATTGACTGATTGACTACCACCTTGAAGAAGACCAACAAAATGAAACCAGTCTGGATCTGCTCTGTGAATGAGCCGATGGAACACCTTGATGAACAATGGTGCAGAGATCTAACAGGGAGGCTGAAAACTATTTCCAGAAGGGATGGTCAATGGGCAGAAGGATCTGGAGTGGGGAGAAAGGAAAAAAAGAGGAAGAAACTATGAGTCACAGGGACAATTGTGAGGTCTGTTGACGAAAGGCAGATCGGTATTAATGACAATGCTTTAGAGCATTCAAGGCAGCTCTGCAAGGGAGATCAAAGATGGACACGGAGGCCAGAAGTAAATGTTGTAGCTGCAAAAGATCTAAGATCACCCCCGGAACAATCCTTCACCAACATGGACAGTGAGGATGCTATCCAACGCAACATTAACTCTATCAAAAAGATTTGGGGGCCGACCCTTCTCAAAACTGATATTTTTGTAAGCCCTAAAACAGGGGTGAGCGCATTATTTTTGGTACACTCCATATATATGGCATTCTTGCCTCTTTGTAAAAGGTTGGAAGGAATAGAGACAGTTAGAAGAAGTTAGCAGAAATAGAGGAGATAATAGAGTAGACAGGTCTAGAGATAGATTTTGAATAATAGGAATTTTCTGAAGGATAAAGGAGACAGAGCTGCATCCTAATTCTTTGTAATGGGAGCTTCTTTTTCCTTCTTAGTTAGGAGTTAGATTCAGTAGAAGCCAATAATGTATCTTTCCAATTTTATTAGTATAGATGGAAACAATTTGGAGTCATGGATTTTCTGTACACTGGTGATTGTGCCAAATTTGTAAATGTTGCTTATCTGTTTCACTAGCAGTAGAAGCAACCAGATAAAAATCTACTTCATGTTGTGTTCCAGAATGGTGTTTGTCTTGAGTTGATCATTTGATTTTGAAGAGGCTTTCAAGGAATGAAGTTTGATTCTATGTTTTGTTTAAATGGTAACTTGCAATTTGTTATTGAAATTAGCATTGTTAATGAATGAAACTGTGTGTTAATCACAAGTTAATTTTGTTCTGCAGTTTTAATTAGGAGTTCCTTGAAAGCTAACAAGTTTGGTTAAATTGGATGAATTAAGGTTCTTTTTTTTTATTCCAAAGCTCTAATCTATCTTTTTTGT
This sequence comes from Sequoia sempervirens, assembly GCA_007258455.2. Classification (NCBI taxonomy): domain Eukaryota; kingdom Viridiplantae; phylum Streptophyta; class Pinopsida; order Cupressales; family Cupressaceae; genus Sequoia; species Sequoia sempervirens. Next base: position 82,899,928 of record VDFB02000002.1, on the reverse strand, counting down.
TTCTTTAAAAAACCCCAGTTAAAGTAGGTTTAAATTCATGCTTGATCTTAGAACAATCCAGAAGCTCAACACAAACAGGCCCCTTGAACATTATAGTTCACATAAATCACTAAGTCAAATCAGCATAGTTGAGAACCAACTACAAAGACCTTGGGAGCTAAGATATCCATGTGTTGTCTTTCTCTTTCAGGAGAAACATAATAGCAATATTCTATTTGCACGTTGTTGTGTCATTAAGACCCGTCAACACCCATGAAAACACCATTAAAATTTGAAGTACACACTTCCTCAAACCAAAGGATGAATTTTGAACCACATAACATGCCTCTAGACAAGCTAGAACAATCGATGAACCACTTGAGATCCAAGAAATTCTTTGCACCAACTCACACCAGTAAAACACATTTATCCTGAACACCTAGTTTACCTTCCATGCACACTAACATATGGAACTCACCTTGTATTGCACCAAATCATGAACACTCTTGAATTATGAAAGATATAAAAAATATGAACAAATTCCTAGATCTGTAAGACCAAACATCAACTCGGGGAGAAATGTAAAGCAAATAGATTTCTCCTAGACACCATTGCAAACAACATTGCAAACTTAGTTCACATACCAATGAATATAACTTATATTGTATGATGATCCAACATACCATCTCTTGAATATAACACCTTTGAACACCTCTCACCAAAATATCTGAATCACACAGGAAAATCTTCAACCTAGAAGAAATGTGGAGGAAAACTAGAACATCTCATTGTAACCCAGAACAACACTACAACACACTGTTTCCTCTTTTTATCAAATTTTCTCAAAATCACTTGGAAACAAAGCATCAAAGACACATTCACATCATCTTCATCACTACTACATCCCTATATAGAAGCTTATCAAAGCAACAGTAGAGTTTAACACCAATGGCTTTACTGATGACAACATAATGCAACAAATCAAAGCATAGACAACACCAACTGTTCATCTTCAACACCAATCTCCCTCAACACATACAATTGACACCAATGAAAACACAAGATTGTTGAAATCTATGACAACACCAACGTACACATACTTGCAACAAAATATTGTCAACAAAGAACTAGTTTATGATAGTATAAATGAATCTCCAATAATTGCCTATTGAGATAAGAGATATAAAATACTACACGATTGACATCAAGCATAATGCATAACCATGAATACACAAATGAAATGAAGGAAAAATAACTTTATGAATTTGAACATGTAGATGGTACTATGATCAAGAAGCATAAAAATAATGCATGAGTGACCTATTTAATACATTACTAAATGTGCATGGTGCACTACATAAGCACTAAAATATCATGAATACTAATCAATTAAAATGTAGAAGGTTTATCCACTCCTCCACTAAAACCAAGGAATGATTAGCATTACCATGTGATGATAAACCCCACAATAATGACTATTGATGGGTTTCTTTGCACCTTCTCAACATAGGAAACGCACAAGTGCACTACCTCTCTTGAGAGGTAATTTCCTACAAGCAAGTTGCAGAAAATCATCCCAAGGTCTCTCGGGTGTTAGGTCATGACAATGCTTGGAATAGTTCAATTGGTTGATGTGTTTTGATGGTAATAATAGGGTGGCCCTTATTGTTTTCAAAGCATGTGAAGTCGGTTATGCAAATGGAGTTTCAAAGTGCTAGAAGTGAATGAACAGTGGTTGTCCACTCAGAACAACAAGCTAAAACTCACTATGTTCATCAAATTTAGCATTATTTTGATGCTTTTAATACTACTCTAACAAGGAGTTAAAAGCAATAGAAAAAGAGGAAATGGTTTCACCTAACCCCAAATATTTCAAAATTAAAAATACATTCTTGTCTTTTCCCTATTTTGTCATCTAGTGACCCTGACATTGTAGCGGTTTTGTCCTGTGGTGATAGCCTTCTTTGTTGTAGTTGAAACTGCCAAAGGTTGCCCTCCGTCTAATGTGTTTGTTGCATACTTTGGCTAATCAAACAAGCTTCATTAGTGATTTGTATTATTGTAAAATCAATTAGTTTCCCCCTGATCCTGTGGAACAACTCTTTATGGATCACGATCGTTTAATGAAAAGCAATACAACTCTCCCAATGGGCCTCCCCGACAGAGCTGTAGTAGGCTCTATAAATTCATGTTTGGAGCTCATTTGGGCCATAAACATAAATACAGGTTTGAGGGTGTGGGTTTCCCCTAGGGCAAAAGGATGAAAAACAATGGATGATGGAAAAATGGCGGATGGAAGGTGGGAAGCCGGTGGAAGGTAGACAGTGGATGATAAATAGTCTTCCGCAGGGACAAACCCACAAGTGGTGGAAGGATGACGTATGGAAGGAAGATGAAAAATGACTGGTGGAAGGAAGGAAGATGATCAATGGATGATGAAAAATATTTTGTAGGGGTAGAATTGCAAGTGGTAGAAGGATGACGGATGGTGGATGACTAGTGAATGGAAGGCAGCTGACGGACGACCGATGTATAGAAGGCAGACAACGGATAGTGGACAACCTTTCATAGGGGCAGACCTGAAAGTGGAAAAAGGATGGTGGATGATGAATGGCTAGTGGACAGAAGCCAAACGACAAATGACCAATGAAAAAAAGGTGAACGACTAGAAAATTCCAGACAGTGAACAACCTTCCGTAGGGGCAGACCTGCAAGCATCAGAAGGATAGCGGACGACAAGAAGATAAAATGTGGAAAACAAACCATGAACAATGGATGATAGACAACCTTTCACAGGGGCAGACCTACAAGCACTTGACCTGGTGGTTTTACCATCTTGAACCTCAAGTCCAGGATCACTGATAACATGTGCAAAATGCACAACTTGGGATGGTCGTGAAGGCTTCATTGTTGATCGACAATGAAAGGGGTGCAATAGGTGTGGAGTTTACAATGTGAGGGGAAGTTAAGGGTCGACCACCCTTTAAAATAGCCTTGAGAAAATGACGAACCGCACAAATCAACCCACAAAGGAATTCCCATGGATGGTGATGGAGGGATGGCGACTTGCGAAGGAATGCTCGCGGACGGTGGTGGAGGGGCGGTGACCCATAAAGAAATCTCTGCAACTTCCCAAAACTTAACAAAACCTTGGAAGTTCACTTAGGCATCATGAAAACATCCCAAATCCATAGGAAACTTGTCCCCAAAGTGAAAAAATGTAGGAAAAGGTGAACCAAGTGAGTGGGGACCAAGTCAGTAGGAGGAACGAAAAAGAGAAATGAAAGGGGGTCCCTACCTTTGGCGAGGAATGTGTGCAAAATATGCACAACAAATGGTGACTTGTTGGGGAAATACTCCAGAGTATTGCGATGACAAACTGGAATCACAAACCCATAATCTCTGGTTTCGATCCTCACGCTAGGAAAAACAAGCTAAACACTTGATCAAAGGATCAAAACCACCAGTCAACCCAACCTTCAACATACTAAAAATCTAAGGGTGTGCAATTGCATTAATTTTCATCCTTAAGTTGCTACAAGGACCTAAGCTTTGTCAAGTTAAGTTACATAGTTTATTCTAACTCCAAAAGCATCTGGGAAATTGCCTCTCTTCTAGTCAGACGTCCACAGCCCCGACGAGGTTGTCCCTGTGATTCTTTTGAACATTTCTCTACTGCTAGTCAGGTGTCCATAGCCCCAGTAGAGTTGCTCGGATCCCCCTAAAAGTTGAATTTTATTTTCTTTTGATTTTCATAAATTTTCTTTCTTTCTTTTTGTTTCTTTTGATTTTCTTTTCTCTTCTTTATTTTCAAACCACAAGTAATGAAGCTCGCACTCAGGACTGAGAATCACAGTGGTGCTAAAGCATAATTTTATATTTTTTTCTTAACTCAACTTCACAAGAGGTTTCGTAGCAACCTCAGGATTCTTAAAGCATGTGAGAGATATGATATTTTAGAATACATCCGAGTCAAACCAACCAATGACCTATCCCCTTCAAACCAAACATTGAGGTCACTTGACACTAACAAAAGACCTTCACCGTCCATTCTAAAAAATTGATTAAATTTTATCAAATAAATACATAGAACAGCCCTAGGAAATCAAATGGTGGTTGTGCATGTAAACATATCTAGCTAAAGGTAGAGGGACCCCACAAAGAAGGAAAGTAGAAGCAAATGGAAAGTAAAGACCTATACTAACTAAAATGGGGAAGTGAAAGTAGAAAAACAACAAGGAAACTACTCTAAAGAACCCTAACCTAAAACAAACCAACTATCCTAACAAAAGTAGGAAAGCGAGACTATATACACGAAACCCAAACTACCCAAAAATAACTATGTACAAAGATATTTACAAAGGACCACACTCAAGCAAAGAAAAATGACCCTTATGCCCATTGGGATTTGTAATGCATGAACAAGTAGAAGGGAAATCATTACAGTTCTAAGCCATGCAAACTCATCCTTATATTCAGAAAAATGAAGGTCAATATTGCAACATTCAAATTTAATCACATAGTCCCAAAAAATCAGCAACTGAGGAGGTTCATTAAACCCATGGTCAATCCATAAACAAGTTTTTCTCCCCTCGTTCCCATAATCAAAATGATAAACACAGCTATAAGAATTCACAAGAGAAAGGAAAGAGAGAACTTGGATGTCATCATATGAAAGTGACAACATTTGACGGTCGTTAGCAAGCATCACATTGTTAGTTGTTGCATTGGCAGGTTCATGTGGAGGAACTAGATGGTGCAACATACCCAATATTAGGCTTGCATAAGGTTGGGAGAATGAGGCAAAAAGCACCCCTTCCGAGCCCTATGTGGGATCCACAACCCCTATCAGTTGTTCCTCGAGGAGGTACACTTCATCTCATTGATCTTCTGCAATCTTAGTGTCCACTTGATTGTTGTCTTCAAAAGGTAGCACGCTATCCCATCTCCTTCCCTAGGTGTTGACCTTAATTTTATAATTTTCAATGTCACGAGAACATAACATGGATGAATTTGTCCTATTGTAGCTCTCGGGATGTGTGGAAGGATCAACAATCATTGAGGAAAGGCATCTAGTTGTAGCTTGTCCTTGTGATTGGCAAGGTGTACTATCTCTGCGAGCAACCTCTAAGACCTTTCTTCCTTGGTCTACCTCCCTTAATTCATGTGGTGTACTGGGATGTTCACTTGTCTCCTCTTGTTGATTGTCACTATAGATGGAAAAGGGGTTCCTTTCCCAATCTGAAAACTTTGATGTTTCACTATCTAGAGGTTTGGGTAGTATGTCCTCATCACTGCTATCTTATGAAATATATTCTTCCTCGGTGTCGCTATATCTTTGTGGTACAACTCCAAGTGGGAAGAAATTAGCTAGTGATACTATTTTTTCAAGGAGATCAGTGTATGATGAGTGGTCCACCACTGTAGGTCCTCCATAAATCCTGTCGTCCATTGCATATAAATGTTCCACAAGAGGGGAAGGCTCTTGACGATTGATGGACTGCTCTCCCACTTGGTCTACTTCTAGAGGCTCTAAATGTTGTTGTTCTTTCATTGTTGTCCCAACATCCTCATGAGGGCTGCCTTAAGATAATTCATCACTTGGTTCCATCCCTTGGACCTCTAGTTTAATCCTCGAAGCAACCGTAGGAGGCAATGCACTTGGCTGCCCTACTTGTTCTTTAACCTGCTCGACGGCATTTTGGTATAGTTCACACATGATCTCAGAATTTGGTGAATCATGGACCCTGCACCATCCTGACAACAATAAAATTTCCAAATCCACTTGGTGTATTAGTTCTAACCAATCCCTCATGAGTCTTGAAACAAGTTCATTGTATCTTTCCACCACTGGATCCTCATCATCACTTAGGAAGGAATTTTGATGGTAAACAACCATGACTTGTAGTTGTTCCCACTCCTCTAAATATTCATTTTTAGATCCTTGATCATTGTCATTCATGAAGGAGATGTCCTCTAATCTTATTTCACTTATGATTTCATCCTCATTTTCTGATGCCCCAAGGCATTTAGCCTCTTCTTTTTCCTATTTTTTGACATTTTCATTGGTTGTCCCAACGTATGCTACTACAAACTTCATTAATTCATTCTCAATTTCCAACAACTCTTCTTCTAGAGTGGAGGGCTTCCCTTTATTGATGGAGAAAAGGCTCCATGACTCCCTTCTAACCGAGCTTTCATCAAAGATCATTGATGTCCCAAGGAAGTCAACTCCTTCCTCTTGACTTCTAGCCTTAGTGTTTGTTGTCCCAACACTAACTTGTGTCAAATTTCTTGGTTCAACTTGAATTTGTTGTCCTCCAAATGTTGACATCTCTCCTACCTAATGGGATGAATCCTCTCCATTGAGATTTGGCTGCTCCAACTTGTTCAAATTGTCCTTGACTTGAGTGATGATGTTTGCACATGATGAACAAGTAAATTCTGAATGTGGTGCATTATGAAATATGCACCAACTTGACATCAAGACCTCTTCTTGTTTGAACCCATCCTTACTGCTTAAGTGCCCTTGGATCAGCTCCTTGAAGGCTTTGGCTTCCATGTTAGCAAGTTCCTCCTCTGGGTCTGCAAGAGCCAAGGGTTTGTATATTTCCCAAAAGAGGATCTCTCCTTGAAGGACTCTTTCAATTTTGTCCAAGAATGTCAAACATTCCAATTCATTGTGTGTGTTGGTGCCATGGATTCTACACCTATCTACCAATGAAAATTGTTGTAAAGGTCTCATCAATCTCCTATTTAGATCTGCATTAGCTGAGTAATGTTGATTTGAAAATTTTGTTCCATCTCAGCTCAGTCGTTGCTTTTCCTTTCAATTTTCTGATTTTAAATTTCTAGCATATGATGAGATCTCCCTATCTTAGATTTTCACTTGAAAGTGCTTTTCAACTTGCAAATTTCATCTTTGCATCCTTGAGCTTAGCCATTCCCTCCTTCTAGTGCTAGTTTTGTTGATTGGTTTTTTTGCACCTTCTCAACACAGGAAACACACAAGTGCACTACCTCTCTTGAAAGGTAATTTCCTACAAGCAAGTTGCAGAAAATCACCCCAAGGTATCTTAGGTGTCAGGTCATGAAAATTCTTGGAATAGTTCAATTGGTTGATGTATTTTTCTGGTAATCACAGGGTGGCCTTTATGGTTTACAAAGCATGGGAAGTTGGGTCTACAAATGGAGTTTCAAAGTGCTGTAAGTGAATGAACAGTGGCTGCCCACTCAAAACAACAAGTTGAAACTCACTATGTTCATCAAATTTAGCATTGTTTTGATGCTTTTAATCCTACTCTAACAAGGAGTTAAAAGAAATAGAAAAAGAGGAAAGGGTTGAGAATTTTTTTCTAAATCTAAGCTATGAATGAATAGTAACAATGGAGGTTGCTACAGTAGACAAACTTCCATAAACTCAGTTTTGCTTAACCAAGAGAAACCTACAACTACACAAAACCAGTGCAATCTTCTAAGGATTGTAGATTTTTAGATTGTGCATTCACTTCATGAACATACAATTGAACTAAGTTGCATCAATAACATAAACAAGCCTAGGATAACTTTACACAGCAACTTGTCATCAACAAGTGCCAAAAGTATGGGTTGAAAATTCATCAAATACCATAACAACAAACACCATTATTACAACCATTCAAGAAACTACAAACTAAATCAAACATGGGAGTTGAACCATGCATGCCTACTGAACAAACTCAAAATAAACACCCAAATTCATGCAATGCTTCTCTCTATTGCTGCAAAATTCCTTTACACTAGTTCTCCAACCATTTACAAATGAGGAGCAAGCCCTTATTTATAGTTTTCTAAAGCCCAAATGAATGGACAGGATTAATTTACAATGTGTGGACCAGATTCATTACAAGTTAGGGTTTTAGCTACCCCCAAATATTTCACAAATTAAAATACATTCTTGTGTTTTCCATATTTTGTCATCTAGTGACCTTGGCACTGTAGCAGTTTTGTCTTGTAGTGACAACCTTCTTTGTTATAGGTGAAACTGCCAAAGGCTGCCCTTTGTCTGATGTGTTTGTTGCATCCTTTGTCTATTAAAATGAGCTTCATTGGTGATTTGTATTATTTTGAAATAGATTAGCTACACCCCTAATCCTACAGAACAACTCTCCCAATGGGCCTCCCCGATGAACCCACAACAGGCTCCATAAATCTTGCATACACAAAATGTAGTAAGTGCGTTCACATATAAATTCAAGTGAATATTAATCACATCCTAAAAATCAAGCATTATATCCATTAATACATTACCAAAAGATCATAAAATTCATATTTGGAGCTCATTTGGGCCATAAACATAAATGTGGGTTCAAGAGTGCAGGCTTTCCCTAGCGCAGAAGGACAACGAATAATGAATGTCTGATAGACAATGGATGGATGGTGGACAGACGATGAATGAATGATAGATGGAAGGTGGAAAAAAGACAGATGATAGACAACCTTTCATAGGGGCAGACCCACAAGCGACAAAAGGATGATGGATAGAAGGCGGATGGCAGATGACTAGCGGATGGAAGACGATGAACAACCTTCCACAGGGGTAGACGCGCAAGTGGTGGAAGGATGGTAGATGGTGGATGACTGACGAATGGAAGGTGGCTAGCAGATGATCGATGGATGAAAGGTGGAGGGCGGAGGGAAGACAACCTTCTATAGGGGCAGACCTGCAAGTAGCAGAAGGATGACGGATGATAGACGACCAACAGATGAAAGGTGGATGAAAGATGGTTGGCGGATGGTCGATGGACGATGGATGATGAATAACCTTCCGCAGGGACAGACCTGCAATTGACAGAAGGACGATAGATGACAAGCGGACGAACGATGGATGAAAGGTAGATGATAGACGATGGGAAACCTTCCATAGGGGAAAACTTGCAAGTGCTTGACTTGGTGGTTTTACCATCTTGAACCTCAAGTATGGGATCACTGATAACATTTGTAAAATGCACAACTCAGGACGGTCGTGAAGGCTTCATTGTTGATGGATATCGAAAAGGGTGCAACGAGTGCAGAGTCCATAATGTGGGGGGAAGTTAAGGGTTGGCCGCCCATAAAAATTGCCTTAAGCACACGGTGACCCACATACAGTGACCTACAAAGGAATTCTCGTGGACAATGATTGAGGGACGACAACCCGCAAAGGAATTCTCGTGGACGTTGGCTAAGGGGCGATGACCCACAAAGAAGTTTCCGCAACTTCCCAAAAACTTAACGAAACCTTGACAGTTCACTTAGGCATCATGAAAACATCTCAAATCCATAGGCAACTTTTCCCCAAAGTAAAAAAATGAAGGAAAAGGTGAAGCAAGCGATTGGGGACCAAGTCAACAGGAGAAAGGAAAAAGCGAAAAGAAAGGGGGTCCCTATCTTTGGTGGGGTGTGTGTGCAAAATATGAACAACACCGACAAGGCATGAGTATTTACAAATCAAATAATGTGTGACACATAAGTGTGAAAAAGAATGCAAAAACAACATTAGGTCTATTATGATTTACACACAACACTAAAAAGGTGTGAAAACATTAAGGAACATAGACATGAGGCTAGAACTATTAGAGTCACTCAAGAAATCAAGCCTCTAGGATTACCTACAAAAGTAAAAAACAAATTTCTAAAAGAATGAAAGTCAAGAACATAAATTTACAATAATGGATGCAAGATATGGCTAATACGCAATACTCAATATTGTAACGATATATTGGAATTATACTAAACTAAACTATCTAGGATGCAAAAATGATACCTTGCTTATAAAGGAAAAATGTGGGATAGGATTAGACAAGATCTTGACATGTGTCTTAATCATGTACAATGAGATAACTACCCCAACAAATACTAAATGACAAGACATGAGCATTAAATGTCAAAAGATAAGTGGCAACTAATGCTTAACTAGAAATATTCCCTTCTAATTAATGCTAACTAGAATATTCCCTCCTAGGACCTAAGTGGACTTAACATGTAAATAGGACCTAGATAGGTAAAACACCTATTTATACCAACACCCCCCTTAAGTACAGATTAGGGAGTTGATTATTATGCAAAGGTGCAAGGATGGGTCTCAAATACAAGTCCATGTTAGGTACCCATGTACATATACAATGAAATCTCTCACAAATAGAGAAAAGGAGAAAACCCAATGGGACAAAAATCCTCCCCAAGAGAGAGATGAAATACAAAATACTCTCAAAAATGCATGAGATGGACAAAACCCCATTTGAGGAAAATGACCCCCCATAATAGAGAAGTAGAGAGAACATACATGCCCTCCTCAATGGTGAGTCTCCTACAATGATAGAAGCTCAAAATTGAATGTTGAAGATGATTCAATGTTATCAAACAACTTTCCTCCCTTTAGGAAGAAACAAAACTAGGATGATATGCAAGACATCTTCCCATTCCTGAAAGGAATATGTGGGAAGAAGAATGATATGTGATGTCTTTGAACTATGCTCAAGTGTATTCATGTTAATACCAAAATTTGACACACTTCAAATAGGAATTCTAGGCCACACAATTGAAGATGTTACTCCATAATATCCTAGAGATGGATATAGAAAGACAAAGATGCCTCCTTTGAAGAAAAAGAAGCCTCCTCCAAATTTTGTCCAAAAGTATCCACTTATATCAAGCTACAAAGAGTGATCATGTAGAGAATGAGCAAGATGGTTAGAGCATTCCCTCGTAATAACTAAATAAGAATCATCTCCATCAAAGAGAAGATGTATGCAATCAATGATGTCTCCCAAATTTGAAATGTGAGACTCAACAAATAACCCACCAATGTCTATCAAGTATGCATCCCAAGTAGATATAGCTAGAAGATGATGTAGATCCTACTACACTAAATCACAAGAGGCCAAACCTTTACCAATATGAGCATCATCAAATGCAAGAAAATATGGAGGAGATGAAATATAAGGCTCAAGAAAGAAATTAGATGTGAGAAAAAAAAGCTCAAGAAGCCAAAAGTCTCCTTTGAATCATGGTTCACATTAGAAGTGTGATCAACAACCGAAGGAACTATATCACCATCAAAAGAAAAATAAATAAATGTATATAGCTGAGATGAATGACCAATCATCCCACTAGCAAGAATCTCTCTACTCTCCAAGTCTCGAATGATGACTAAATCAGGAGTGAACTCCATCGCTCTCCCATATCCATCATGCATGATCTAATATATGGAAAGGAGGTTATTTGTCAAATGAGGTATACATAAAAAATCATTGAAAGTGCCCTCCCCAATGGCAACAAGTCCCTTCCCAATTACACTCATGTATGTATTGTTTCCCATTAAAATAGTAGACATAGTACAAGGATCAAAATAAGAGATTATAAACTATGAAGATGCCATCTAATGAGATGCTCCCAAATATAGAATCCATCTCCTTGATCCATGAACTAGAAGAAAACAAAGAGCTTTACCTATATTTTAATGTTAGTCCTTTTTAGATTGTTTTAAAAAAGAAGGTGACTCAGACATTCTAGAAGGAAAATCAATTTGATTCCTTTTGAGAAGATCTTTCAACTCATCAATATACTTCTTATAACAAGAATGCTGATCATGCCCAAGATTCTTGCAATATGAACAAGTAGAATTCTCCTTCTTAGATGATTTATCTATGGAAGAGAATTTATTATTTTTTGATTGAATGTGGATTGTATTTTGATTTCTTTTATTTCTTATCATTATTTTCTTATTCTTTCAATTGACTAGCTAACAATGCCCAAGATTTAGAAGACTTGATGAGACCCATCAAGATAAGCTTTTGTGTCTCATGCATCTTCTAAAAAAATGATGCAAATAAAGGTGTAGTATATGCAAACCCCACAGTGAACCTATGAGTATGAAAGTTAGAAAAAAAAGAAACATAATCAAGAAAAAAAATTTCCAATGTATTTTAGACCAACTACATGTCCTTATCAATTACGCATTGTTTTAGTGAGGTAGTCTTGGATGTTGTCAAAGTTCTTAAGATCAAGGCTCATTGATTCATTAAAAATTTGATAGCCTCTTACTTCATTTGTAGAACCATATGCTGTTTTCAATTTTTCCCAAGCCTCATGAGAAATATTACATGATTAAATTTGAAATAATAAACCTTGAGGAACTAGTTTATGAAGACATCCAAGAGCTTTAGTATGTTTAATAATCCTTTTTGACTTTTTTTCATCATTTATAAGTTCATCTACCTTATTTTCAACATATAGAGAGTGATCTTCATTCATCAATATACTCCATGAATGTTTATGCCATGTTGAGTAGTTATATGATGTTAGTAAAGGAACCTTAGAATGATCCATGAAATGGGAAGAGAATAAGAAAATAGTGTATCGACTTGACAGTAACAAGCATTTTCCTATTCAGTGTATATATGTTGGTGAATCCGCACTTCTCCATGGATGAAATTTGGCTTTGTTGTTTTATGGAATTTTTAATAGGTGTCAATAGAGTGTGTGTTGTAGATGGCATATAGTTTGGAGATCTATGTGTATGAATGCAGGTGTATAGTTGGAAAACTTTTTTATTAGGTCATTACTAGTGCCAACCTAATGAGTCTTGTGTGTTGTGGATTTCAATATGTTTTGATATGTTATGTGGGTGCTATTTTGGGTCCATGCTAACCTAATTTGAATTGTTATGAGTTTTGAATCTTGGCGCAAAGAATGTATGTATGGATCTTGATCTGACAAGGTACATTTTGCAAATTACATCTAATTAGGCCGAGCTAATTGATGTTGTAGGTGAAGCATATATATATATGATATTTTTTGATGTTTTGTGTGGTAGTGACAAGTGATAAGATTTTGTGGATGTGAATTGTGCGAATATAGAATGAATATAGAGGATAGTAGAGTATTAAGTTAGATCAGTATGAAGTGTGTAAAGTTTGTATTATGATCTTCATTAGAACTATATTTAATGTATATGTTAGATGTAATTGTAACAGTTCAAATTTGGTTGTGTGCCACAATCTCTTCTATATTTTCTTCTTTCAGTGTGTAGTGAGTCCAATTGGATAGTGAGTCCACTTGTAGTGAGCACTTTTGTAATATACTATAACCAGTTATAATATATAGTGAACTAATCCTCACCGTGTTTTTTCCAATTTTGGATTTTCCACATAAAAATCTAGTGTCCATGTGTTATGTGATGTTGTTGGTTGTTTTCATTCTTTCATTCATTACTACAAATTGATTATGTTATGAGGATTAAATGTTTAAATGCTTAAGTGGTTTAAAAGAATACTGATTCACCCCCCTAGTATTCTTGTTGTTCAACAATTGGTATCAGAGCTTGGTTCCTTGGAAGGATCTTAACCATTTGAGGAAGATCTTGGAGGTTGAACACATGGATATCAGAAGACTACCTATTCCTCTGGGATAGATTCCTACTATTGGATCTATAAAATAATATTGCATATTTGATATGAATGAAGAACTCAAAATTGCTCTTGAGTATCTAGAAAGAATTGAAGGTGAAAACAAAGATTTGAAAGAAAATGTCAAAGAAGCAGATGAATGCATCATAAAATTGAGAGAGAAAATCAATAAATTAAAAGAAAGACATAAGGAGGTCAGCGAGAAGTTAAACAATCAAATGAAACAATTACGGGTCTAAAGTTGCAAGTCAAAGAAAAAAAAATAATTGAAAAATGTTTGAATGCAATGGTGAAGAGAAAATTTGAAGAATGCACAAAGCTTAAACAAGAAGTTGTGAATATGAGATCATATATTGTAAAAGGAAGAAGTCATGAAGATAAATTCGAGATGAGTTCTACATAGCTTGATGAAATGGTTGAAAATTAGAAAGGATCTAAAGATAAAGGTGGATTAGGGTTTGAGATTGGAGAAATCTCAAAGACAAATAAAATTACAAATTAGCCTAAAAAGAAGACTGAAGATAAGAAGAACAATGGAAAGTAGATCTAAAATCAAAGGAATGATTCTAGAAGACCATCGATCAGATAACCAATTGCACAAAGGCACACATCTTTTAATGATTTTTTTAATTCTTATAATAGATTTAGAAATAAGGCTATGAAATGTAGAAGTAGAAAGAATTAGAATGCCCAATATTTTCTCGGTCAGTGCTTGACATGTAAAAGATTTGTTCATAGAGCTAATGAATGTAGAAGTCAAATTATGAATGGTTCGATCTTTCAATGGCTATTGTTATATATGCAATGGATTTGGGCATAAAGCTAACCAATGAAAATATAGAATGAATGAAAGTAAGATTAGTCAAAAAAGATTCATATGCTACAATTCCAATAGGGCTAGACACATTTTCAAGTTTTACAGAAGAAAGAATGTGAAGAAGAACAATCCAGTAAAGGAGAATGGTCTAGTGAAAAAGGTTGATCTAGTAGAGATGAAGAAACAAATGGACAAGATGTGGAAAATGAAGGAAGAGATAGAAGTTAAGGATGAGTCTATACCAACATTTGGTGTAGATATTTCCTTCAAAAACTAAGAAGAGAGCTTTGGCTCAGGGGGAGATTTAATGGAAATATTTCATCCCTTTCTAAAGGAATGGTACTGATTCTTCAACACATGGATATAAGGTATAAATTAGTATGCTTGATCTATTGGAGAAGATCCCGGTAAAAAATATCATGATGCAGAAATTTGTGGACCATTTGAAGATTGACTATGCATATAGTTAAGGGTTTGAAAACTTTATTGGTTAAAGAATTTATGAAAAAATTAGGTCATGGAAAAATATTTATAAGTTATTTAAACTTAATCAAAATTCTTTTGCAATCAAGTTTTCTAGAGGAGAAGAGTAGACTAAGATCCTAACAGTGCATTTGAAGCATTTGAGATCTAGTGCAAGCAAAAACCTAGCTAAAAAAGCAAAGTAAAAGGTATTTATGGTCTGTATTTTCCCTAGTTTTTCATAACATTGATAGAATTTTCAAGAGATACTCCTAAGGTTGTTGAAGTCACAAAAAGACACCAACCTAAATTCAAGGAACATATTGATAAATCCACAGAGGTAAGCCTATAAGGTGTATTTTCAAGGGTTCCCTATGGTGTATTGCATACAGAGGAAATAAGAATCTACACTCATGGAAAATTAGAAGATTATGATCATTCAAAGCTTGGAAATGTGTGGGTAAAGGAGCTCACTAGTGATGATTTTACACTCAAGCTAGAGTATCAAAATTTGGTTGTGAAGAAGCTCAATGTTTGGCAATGGTTTTCCAACTTTTTCCATGATGATGCTTGGGTGATAATTTCATTAAGAAGCATTCAAGACAAGTTTGTGTGGATGGATATGATTAGGATGATCACAAAGGAAGTGATTAGGGAAGTTATAGGGTTATGCTCAACCGGACCAATTCCAGTGCTTAAGTCAATAAAGTATGAGGTTGTGATGGAACTTACTAGTGTGACATATGACAAGATGGAATTTCCACTAAAGAACATTAGAAACCCTGTGGTGAAGCATTCCAAAATAATGATTGGCTACAAAATCTACTTTTCAAATAGAGAAAACTCTATTTTGGCCAACACCATCAATACTACCTATGAAATGGTGGAGAAAGGAGCTAACTATCACTTGTGCAAGTTTTTGAGACAATAATTGATGAAAAATTTACAAAAGGAAAAGGATTCAAATAAAGAGTGTTGTGTGGCAACAAGGTAGACCTGTAGCATACCAAATCAAAGACTTTTTAAGAGGACTTGTAGATGCCAAGGCATAGGATGATGCCCTTGTGGCATTCTTTGCAGTATTTCAAAAGAGGATGCAAGAAATGGAGAGGACTCCGAGAAGATGGTGGAGAAGTACAAGAATGGAATTACATTCTCGGTGACAAAGATGAATGTATCATATAGGTTGTAGAACCCATAAAAGTATGGATCTCAAAGATCGGATATAAAATCATTGACCAAGATATTGTAGGGTTTGTAGACTTCGTGCTAAGTAAGCCAAGAGACACCTCCAAAGAGAGGTATGGAACTTATGAAGAGAATTCCATGGAAGTTCACTTGGACCAAAGGTAGAAATAGATAAACAAGATAGTGGAGAAAATGAATTCAATAGTTGTGGAGGCTATGGGCCTCTCCAAAGAATAGGTGGAAAAAGCTAAGGCTATGTTTGGCACTTCGAGAGGATCATCAGGTGTAAGGAGATATAGTATAGAAACTACCACTCCTTCGATTTCCCAAAAGTCCTCCAAGACTAAGCCTACCTCAAAGAGAAGAGGAAAGTACCTGGGAGTGTTCTGGTGAAGGAAAATACTTCTTTAGTAAAAAAACAAAAGAGGCTTGAGAATGAAAAGGCTGCTCCAATAGCACAAAAAACTATCCTTGTGAAAGGGAGAGTGAAGAGCAAGGGTACCAAATAGCAGTGCTTGGGTGAAAACATGGATGAAGAAGAAGAAGGACCATAGTTGGTCCACAAGTGGAAAGCTAAAGCTTCACAAGGAAAAGAAAGTACAAAGAAGAAAAAAGGTGATATTGTGGATATAGATGAAGAGGATGAAGTAGAAAAAGAAAAAGAAATCCTTCATGGTCCACATGAGAGAGAAGAAAGAAGAAGCAATCAAGAAGAAGACACTAGAAGAGAAGAAAAAGGAAAAGAAGAAACCTTTAGTAAGAACTCACAGTCCTATGAAGGTAGATGCACTATTCAATGGTATTGCCCAACATGAAATGTTGGAGAAAACTGTAGCACTATACACTGAGGCAGATGAGGTGGGAAAGGCCACCATTGTTGAATCCATTGTAAAATATATGTTGTTCTTGAAGTAGATATGAGAAATTTATAGAAAAACAACTACTTGTAGAATTATAGAATATATTGATTGAGAGAAGATAAGAAGCCATGGAGGAAGAGGCTAAATTGAAGGCCTATGCATTGGAAAAGATTAGTGTTCCTCTTTCCAAAGAGAATAAAGCCACATTAGCTATATTGTTCAATAAGG
Organism: Sequoia sempervirens; assembly: GCA_007258455.2. Classification (NCBI taxonomy): domain Eukaryota; kingdom Viridiplantae; phylum Streptophyta; class Pinopsida; order Cupressales; family Cupressaceae; genus Sequoia; species Sequoia sempervirens. The sequence continues at coordinate 82,882,967 of VDFB02000002.1, read as the reverse complement.
AATTTAGAATGAAGCGAAGGGTGACAACCTCATGAGTAGAGATCAAAATTATCTCAAGAGGCTTTAGAAAGAGCCTATAGAAAAGGTTGAAAACTTAGGTCAAAGGTTGGCAATGACTCTGAAAAGCATAGAAGAAGTGTATACTGAGATGGATTCTCTAGATGAAGATGGACAAAATGATGATGCTAAACATGAGAATGAAATAAAGGAAGGAAATGTATAAGATAACATTCTTTTAGAAGTGGAAGAAATTGCTATTGAAAATGTTATCGGTGAAGTAAATGTTGAAGTCGAGAAGAATGTTGAAGAAGGAAAGGTTATTGGAGAAGACACTATGAAGGAGGATACTTCTACACCTCCTCCGATATTTGACACTAATATGGAGAACACTCAAGGCCAATCAGAGATCGTCACTCCTCCGAATAATGAAAAACATGCTAATGGTGAGGATGATGAGAAGAGCAGTGAATTGAAGAATGAGGATACATCTAGTGATGTAGGAGGAAAGAAAGAAGTGGAGACACTAGTTAAAACTAGTGACAAGGAGTTAAAAGAGAAGGCTATAGAGGAGAGCTTAAAGGCCACTGGTGAATCTTTTGGAACCTCCAGAGATTCTTTAAAGAATTTGTTAAGAATGAAACTTAAATTCTAGCTAGTAGTGTTTTCCCAGCTATTACAACTGCCTATGCAATAGGGGCATGTGGACATGGAGAAGATTTCCCCTCTTCACAAGCTTGAACTGGGAGATGTTTTCCAAGCATATGCCCAAAAAGATCACTGAGACACATTAGAAGAGTGAAGAACTAGTTGGTGAGGCTGTGAAAGTTCTATATGAAGCCATACTCGTTGTTGTCATTTACAACACCCTCTCGGGTATGGAAAACTTGAAATTTTTACTTGATTCTTTTAAGGAGTATGCCACCGGTTTGAAGGGAATTTTAGAAAAAGAGTTGGAGAAGAAAGTGGATGAGAAAAATTTGCTAGATGTCAAGGAGAAGTGTGCCCATGCATATAATAAATTTTAAGAAAATCTCAAGGGTGCGTAGGCTTGTGTGGTAGAGGCGAAAGCGTTGTTTCTATTTTTTATGAAGTGGCCCGAATCAACCAAAAGCATAAAGGATATGATGGAATCAATTGAGTCCTAGATTGAAAAAGCTTCTAGTGCCTATGATCTAGCACATGACTTGGATGGAAGTACAAGGGAAGCAATAAAGATTCTACATGAGCAGTTCTTCTAACTGCAAGCACAAAAAGAGAAGATCATTTTGCAATTTGGTAATCTTACGAATCTATTTCTAGTTTCCTATTGAGTGCTGATAAGATTACAAAGCTAAATCTAGTACCTAGCGCTCCAGATGAAGGTGAAGAACTCTTGATGGAACTAGAGAACCATAGTAGAATTCTTGGGATGGAAAAGAAGTGTTGGGAGGATGAAAAATCAGAATGACAAACCCATCTTGAAATGTTGCAAGAGTCAACTTCCTCCTTCAAGGACAATATTTCTTTAATGCATTTTAGTTTACTATTTCAGATTTCTATGTACATATGCTGAAGATATAAGGAAATTGTTTTTGGATAGCACTCCTAGGGGGATTCAATTATGTTTTTAGTCTATATATATAAATATATTTGTCAGGGGGAGATTCGGTATATGAGAAGATTGTTGTTGTATGTGTCATTTTCCATTGATTTCAAAGGGGGGGAGTAATTTTGGAGATAATTAAGGAATATTTCCATCAATGACAAAGGAGGAGATTGTTGGAAGAATAAGGAGTTTTTCATTGATGCATTTGTTGGCAACATGAGCATGTGGTATGAGCACAAGTTGTACAGTTATACATTGTAGTGTTGTCATTGATGTCAACATTGTATTATGGTATGAATAACATTGTGTATATTAGTTTGGATGGCTTGAGCATGTTTGAGGATGATTATGAAAGGAAATTTTGTAAGAAGGTTTGATCCAGTGAAGTTGGTTGATATGGAAATTGACTAAGTATCAATATAGGTGATTATGTGAATAGGACAATCGATTTTTGGGTCCACATTAGTCCACTGTATAAGTTCTCTCTTTATGCTTCTAATATAATTATATTGGATGTTAGAGGAACCTAAATCCAAAAATTCATCTTGTTTTAGCTCCTAGTGTTGAATTTATGAGTGAAAGTGTATCGCTTGACACTTAGGCATTTTCCAGTTTAGTGTATATATTTTGGTGAATCTGCACTTCTTCGCGATTAGAATTTGGCTTTGTGATTTTGTGGAATTTTTAACAGGTGTCAGTAGAGTGTGTGTTCTAGATGGTATAGAGTTTGGAGGTTTGCATGTTTGAATGTGGGTGTATAGTTGACAAACTTTGTTATTAGGTCATTACCAGTGCCGACCTAATGATTTTTGTGTGTTGCGGAGTTTGAATATTTTTTGATCCATTATGTGGGTTCTATTTTGGGTTCATATTGACCTACTTTGAATTTTTTATGAGTTTTTAATCTCAACGTGAAGCATGTATGTATGGATCTTGAGCCGACAAGGTACATTTTGCATATTACATCTAATTAGGCTGACCTAATTGATGTTGTAGGTGAAGTGAATATATATGAAGGATCTTTTTTAGTGTTTTGTGTGGTAGTGGCAAGTAACAAGAGTTTTTGGATGCAAATTGTGCGATTATAGAGTGAATGCAGAGCAGAGTAGAATATTAAGTCAGATTAGTATGAAGTGTGTAAAGTATGTATTTTGAGCTTCATTGGAACTGTATTTCATGCATATATTAGATGCAATTGTAATAGTTCAAATTTGGTTGTGTGCCACAATCTCTTCTATCTTTTCTTATTTCAATGGGTAGTGAGTCCACCTATAGTGAAATTTTTTATAATATGCTATAACCAGTTATAATATATTGTGAACTAATCCTCACCATGGTTTTTCTCATTTTGGGTTTTCCACATAAAAATCTAGTGTTCATGTGTTATGTGATGTTGTTGGTTGTCTTCATGCTTTCATTCATTATTGCAAATTGATTATGCTATAAGGATTAAATATTTAAATTCTTAGGTGGTTTAAAATAATATTGATTCACCCCCCTCTCAATATTCTGGGTGTTCAAAATTATTCTCATGAAGATGTTTAAGTGTTAATTCAAATATAGGAACATTTATTTTGGTGCTTAAGAAGAGCCTAACTATGTAAATTCAAAGTTGAGCGACCTATTCATGTAAGTAGGTGGTTGTGTCATGCACCTGATTGAGCACAATATTTCATAAATTATTTTAAAATTGTTGGCATGGACTGGAGGAAGTAGGGGTGGCTTGGTTTGATAGGCTTAAAAGTTCAAAAACTCATATTTTTCTCTAAGGTTGTTGGGGCACCATCGTCCCCATACAAAAACCAAAGAGTTAATCCTCTTAACCAATTATAGGTGATGTATTTCTAATCCCTTTTACCTTTTCAAATAATTTTTATACCTTGTCATTTATTTGTTTTGGCCATTTCAATCATTTGAAACCTTGAAACCTAGTAAAAAATTCTCTAACTCTAAACTTGATCTTTCCTTGCTTTTTTCAGGACTCCATTTGGGAAAACTTTGTAAATGAAGGTTATTAACCATAGTATTTGGTTCCTATTAGTTACTTTACCTAGTTATCAAGTTTCATGACTGGGGACTTACATTTTCTCCTCCATCATTTTGCATGCAACCTCCCAATATGATCCAATTGTCAAACCTAGGATTGGGGAGATGATTCTTCTAGTGTTGTGAAGAATTGTGAACATTATAAGCCTTCATGGATCATATTGTGAGTGTCAAAAAATCCTCATAGGTCATGGGTATTTTTGAAGTATTTTCTTCCCTTGGGTGATGTCTCTTTACGATGGGATATCTTGGGAAGCATGACATTGTTTGGAAGTGACTTTTCATTCCAATTTGTGGTGTGTTGTGTCTCTTGTTTAGGAAACCTCTTGTGAAGGTTTGCCTTGGTTTTTAGATTGGTTAGTTTTTTTGTATGTGGATTGTAGGTTGAGGAATCCCTCATCCTATCCCAATTTGTTGTTGTGAGAGAGCACAATCATTGTTTAGTAACTGATCACCAGGTATGATTATCCTCTCTCTCTCTCTTTTGTTTGTTCATTATGATAGCTTTATCCCATGCATTTGGTCAGTCTTCAACTATTGGAACCTTTCTTATGAAATGGTGAAGTGTCTTTTTGTCTTTAGTATTGTATCATGATACTTGTGTGCATGTTATCATGCAAGAGCGACATGTCATTGTTGCATTATCAGTGTTATCCTTGTTTCAAAAAAAAGTTGTTCAATCAAGTTTTGTTTTGAGCTTGTCAGCTCGAGGAATTACATGTTCAATTTTTTCCATGTCCTTAATGTTTATTCTAATGAATTCCATTTGGGTGCTAGTATAACGGTTCCATTTGGTTTGATTATCATCTTTGCTAATATTGGCCTCTGGAGAGTCAATTGAATCATCCTATTTGTATGGGGTGTTTATTTCTTCAAAAAGGTTGTTTCCTTCATACTTTAGGGGGGTAGGCTCATGTTTTTATCCTCAGTGGTAATTTTCTTAGTTTCCCCTTACACAATTCCCTTATCTGGTTACTCCTCCAAGGTATCATTGGAGATTTCAATGTCTTTCAAATCACTCGGTTGAGTACTAGCCAACTTAGTGGATCTCCAAACCCTGATACTTTTACTCTCCCGATTGAAGTTGACTAGAGAATATTTTAGATTCTATTGTGAGCAGCACATTTAAGTAAGGTATCCCATAAAGTTATTGATTCCCTCCTTGAAATTCCCACCCTTTCTCTACTAACAGGTTCTAATATTTTTTTACTTACCCATCTCACTTTCATTTTTCCTTTTTTTAGTTTGTTTGTTCTTTACATTGTTTCCTCATTTCATATCAATATCCCTAGCCTTAGTCTTCAAAGTTGGAAATGGGTTAGTATCTCTACACATAGAAGGTTTAGTAAGACAAAAGGCTAGGTGAAAATCGTAAAGGAAAAAATGAGACCCTGATGCAATGGGATAGGTAGCTTTCTAGGATTTTTTCATACTTCTCTTCAACCTCATCAACATAATTCTCTAGCGAGCTTAAAAGAAAAAATAGGAATCTAATCATGAGTTTATGATGCAGATGGGTTTATAAGGGAAAATGATAATTGAAATAACATTTGAAAAGCCTCTCTAAGGTGAAGTATTTGATTAAAATGCAACATACCTAGTTCCAAGGTTTTGGAAACTCCTCTCTATTGAATGCATTTTGATACTTAAAAACTTCCTCTTTGTTGATTTTTTTTTTTGCTTTCTATATGTTGGAACTTCCTCTAATGCCTTAGTTTTTCCCTTAACACTTAAGCCCCATAGTGCAACCCCAATACCTATTCATTAATTTTGAAGCCCATGCCCCCAACTTGGACTTTCCTTCTATTCCAAGACTCAACTGATTGAATTAAGAGGGTTTGGTCAAACCCATTTAAACATTGTAGGTAGGAATAAATACCACTCTCTTTGTAGATGTGCCAAACTGTATTACCCTTGTTTAGCTCCTCACAAGAAATAGGTTCAATATAGACTCTATCACCCCCATGTTTTTAAAAGGTAGCATAGGAGGGTAGGGTTTCTATTTGGTATAATATAGGGTAAAAATAACACAAATTTTTTATACAACATAGGTCAAATAGAATCCTTTCAAAAGTCATGTAATATAGATATTATGTAGTCTTAAAGTAAATTTTCCTTCATGAGGATTCTCCACTATCATTAATTTAGATGTAGCAACCCCCCCAAGAATCATATATAGTTAATATGCTTTCAAAATCCCACATGATTCTAATTGTTTGATTTTGGCAATGGGAATATAGCCTCATGTTGCAAAATTATTACTAGTTTTGAAATAGAAATGATTATTAAGTAAGTTTGCACAGGGGTGGTATTTCATAGTCTTAGTCATATAGCCTCTCCTCTAGTGGTACTACCACATCATTAATTTGATAAAATTGTCAAGTTTAGGTTGGAAAATACCAATAAGATTATCCCAAACATTACAATTAGCATCCATATCTCCGACATAACACTTTTCAACCATATAAAAAAAATGTCTAATTTTTATTAAGATTTGACTTGGTTGGGTAATATTATTTTGAAGAAGGGGATGTATTGAGTTGGGAGTATTCCTCTCACTTATCTAGCAATTTTATCAATCTAAGTTAATTCTTCAGTTGGCTAAGGCATCAACAATCTTATTTCCTTCATGGTAAATGTGAAGGATTTCAAAGTTCCAAAGATTATAATTGATAAGACCATTAATATAAAAAATGAGGTTATTAGTGTTCCATCCAAGGGTGACATGCTCAGAAATGGTATCTGTGATTAATTTAGATTCACCTTCAATTTGTATACATTGGATTCCTAATTTGAGTGCCAACTTAATACCCCACATCATCATTAAGAATTTAGCTTCATTATTGGTTTTGGTGCCCAAATTTCTAGAATAGGCAGCAATAAACTTTCCATCATGTCATCTTATCACTCCCCCACCACTAGTAGGCTTGAGATTACCTTAGATGCACCATCAAAATTCAACTTGACTCATCCATAAGGAGGAGGTTTCTAGTAAGTGTTCGCATGAGCTAGTTTTTAATTCTTGTCCACTTTGTTCATGCCATTAATAATATCCCAAATGTTAGCAATATCCACTTCAACAAAATTTTCTGAAATATTAACATGTTGGAGTTGAAAAAAATTTCAAAAGAAGTTTTGAAAAAGAGACAAAAAGAATTCTTTAACATTTTTTTCCTATATTATGAAAAATATGGTTGTTTATTTCCTTCCAAACACTCCTAAAAAGGTGGGGGGGGGGGGGAACTTGCTTCCAAAGTTCTTTGCTAATAGATTGTGAAAGGGGGAGTACCAACCCTAAAAAATGTAGTCTTATTATTTTCATCACCTTGGAAACAAATGTTTAATTTTTGCATAGACTTTTCCCAGATGAATCTTGAAAATTCACAATGGATAAATAAATGAGACATTGTATCTTCATTGAGCTATTGTAAAAAATACATTTATTTGGTAGCTAGAAGCCTCTCTTTTAAAATTTATCTTGGGTTGGGATTTTTTCTATGCAGTAACACACCATCATTTTTTACTTTAAGAATTTTTTTATAGTTTGAAACCTTCTAATAAGAATCTCTAATAGGGGGCTCCAATAACAAACTCTAGGTAGACTTGATTAAAAAGTTCTTTTGTTATCCTGGGCCCAAATATTTTATCCTCAACAAGGAAGATAGGGATTCTATGCTTTGAAAGACTTGTTTGCAATTCTCTCAAAATAATGGTCAAATCATTATGACTAGGACAACAATATTTACTGTTCTTCCATTAATTCAATAACCCATTTCTATAGAAGTAGTCCTTCACAAACATACCAAACAAGTTGCTATAAATTTGTATAGACCCAACCACCTATCCTACCATAATCTTATGTATTTATTGTCCCTAATCATCCATTTGATCCATTTTTACACCAGACTTATAGTTTTAAGCACATTATTCGAAATTACATAACCTTTTAAAATATTGATGTTAGACATAAAGTTAACTTTTCTTTCTCACTATTCAAACATTTAGCTCTCATTATGATACTCCACTCCTCCTTTTCATTCAGAAAGCCCCAACCCACCTATTATTCAAATGAATTTTTTTGATGCCCATCACACCATGAGATTTAGGAACACAAACCTTATCCCAACAAACAAGGGTTGATCTCTTTTTTCTTCCACCCCTAACAAAAGAAACATCTTCTATATTTGTTAAGAAAATTCTACAATGTACTTAGGGATCTTGAAAAAGAAAAAGAAATAGAAAGGAATACTTTGAAGAGAAGCCTTGAGTAACTAAAGCTTACTAGCTTGACTCAAGATTTTCCTTTCCAACTAGCAAGCTTTCTCTAAAATATTTTGAGGAAAAATTTATAGAAGGTTTGAGTTACTTTCTTTATAGTTAGAGGGAGTCTAAGATAAGTAGCCAGAAGTTGAGAATTATTACACTCTAATATAACCTTTATTTTCATTTTTAAATCAACAATAAAGTTGAAAGAGTAAATATAGCCCTTCTCGTAGTTGATTCTTTTACCAGAGAAAATACCATAATCTTCTAATAATTTCTTCCATATTATGGCTTCAACAACAAAGGCCACTCCAAAGAGGATAATATCATCCACAAATATAGAATGGTTTAAGGTTGTAAGGTGGAGCAACTCTAATCCATTTGAGACCCCCTATCCTTATCATATTCCAAATATTTCTACCAATGACACACCATCATTATGAAAAGGTAAGGAGATAAATGATCACCATTCCTAAGTCCCTTGCCCATGTTGAAGAACTCAACAAACTCCATATTATTCTTTTCAAGTTTCTATTGAGTATCCATAGTCCCCTCATTACCTCCCACTGACTTTGATTTATCCTCATATGGAGGTTGATCTTCCCCATGCTCATTGTCATCCCTATTTTATTTTTTAATGTCAACCAAATTTTTGGATGTCACTAAACTTAGTCATTTCTACCTAAGGTGATAGTTCACTCTTCTCCTTTTCTCTAAAGGTCTTGATCAATTGGTTATTGAACTACTACTTAGGCGATCCTTGAAATTCACTCTCCTCCTTAGTGATTTGTTTATCTAATTATGTAAAACACACCTTATGTTGTTGGTTGTTTGAGAGGTTTTTGGTTTATTGTTTAAGTGATTGAGCATCCATGGTAGAATTCATCAACTTCTCATGAAGGATTTCCATAGTTGAATCCTTTGACTTCCCTTTGGGAGAAGTGATAATATTGAAGAGACTTTCTTTAAAAGGGTAACCTTTTGAGTTATATGTCAATCCTTTAAATTTGTCTTCTAGTTCCTTAACCTTTTGGGCTATTTTTCTTGGGGCAATACATTGAATTACCAAATGTCCCAATTTTGAGCAATTTTAATAGAAGACTCTTGGGCTTTTGTATAAAATTGGTTGTCCATTTTTATACATAGAGTCCAAAGTGATAGAAGTAGGAAGAACTTTTAAAGCATCTACACACACAAAAGCTAGCATAAACTAACATGTTTTTTTCACATTGTACTTTGTCTATAGTGATAAAATGTCCAAAGGAGCTAGAAATCCAAGAAAAAAATCTCCTCATCCCAAAATTCAAGAGTTAGTCTTGGGAGCCTAACCCACATAGGACTAGTTTTGGTCAAGTCGAACTTGTGCTTAAAACCCATTTTTCATCTATAGAGGGAGATATTATTCTTTCCATAAATCCATGGCCCTCCAACAAGAACCTTTAGATCTTCCTACATATGAAATTCTAAGAGGAACATCCCTCTTTACATAGCACTTACAACAACACAACCCTTGGCATTCCACTTGTCAGAGGTCCTTCTTTAAACTAGATTAATATTTGGACAAAAAGAAAAAAAATCCCACCAAAGAGTTGTCCATGGAGGATGTGATTCTATTAGTTGTAGAATCAAGAAACTTAATGGGTGTGCCTTCTTTTGACTTTGACAACTCAAGAACAACATCCACAATACTAGGCACATGGGCCTTCCATTCTTTGCCCAGAATGGCATTCTTCCAAGGTTTAGAACCTCTCACTAGAGAACAAACCAAGACAACAGATGTATTGCTTGAGGCCATCCCAACAAAGTTCTGTAGGGGAGGAGAGGTAGAGAGGTTCCCCCACATTGTTCATCCCATTCTCATTCAAAAAAAATCAAAATATGTTTTAAAAAAATAATAAATTGAATAATCATTTCTTGAAAGATATATTTATATATATGAGAGGCAAAAATTGTTATCAAAGAAGAACCCCCTTAAAAAAATAACTTTATTATTGAAAACAATTTATATATATATAGCCTCTTCCCTCTCCTAACTATCTTACAAATAATTTGTACTCTCTTTATAGTTTTTTAAGCTCTCTTTTTAAGTCATAAAAGTTACTTAAGTTAAAAAGTGGCATGGATTAAAAAACATAAATTAAAATTTAACTGCATTGAATTTGTAGAGGGGCAAAAGAAGGTTTGTCTCCTCCATAATTATGGTACTTTGCTGCTGCTATTGGATGTCATTGCAGTGAAGTGTCCCTACTAAACCAGTCCATGATAATTGTTCCCTTGGAGACTCATATTCAATATAATGGTTCGGCAAGACAATCGATTTCCACTTCAATTTTCTATAAGAAGACCATAAAATGCCATAAATTGAACAACATATGATCCAAACCTTCCAACAGATCCCTCTTCCACTATAACTGGAAAATGGTGTTCTCCTGCTAGCTACCTAATCAACATACTATCAAATGTTTCTCAAAATATGAGATAGAACATAACATGTAAATCCAATATAAGATCTTTGGCATACAGCAAATTCACCGCCAGTAATTTATCGATGGAAAATTCACTGCCAACAATTCACCGCTGGAAAATTCACTGCGCGAAAAATTAATTGCATGAATTTTTAGCGGTGAATTTTCCCACGGTAAATTTTCCTAGAACCAAGATCTTTGCTATCAACTTGTCTATCAATATTATCTTTATCATCTAGGTGCACATCAGACATCAACTTAGTTCCAATGACTTCATCATTTCTCACAAGACTCTCTACATCCAACATTTTTATTGAACTACATACCATATCAACATTATCTCCTTGATCTATATCAATCCTCAGGTTTTCACCAGCAGTATTTTCCTCGTCACTGCCATGATACTATTCAACCTGCAGACTGAACAAGACTTCTACTCACTTCATTTTCTACTATACTATCAATACCAGTGACCAAAATAGAACAAAAAGAAGATCACTGGTAGAGTTATTACCTGCAGTTATATTAGTGTGAATAGACAAGCCAACAAAAAGGTCCTCTCCTTTACATATAATGTTTGTTTCCTCTGTAACAAATTGAGTACTATCACCCAATATCTTCAGTCGTAAGCAGGCCCATTTCACCAGTGTCTATTTAAGTCTGGCATTTCGACAGCAACAGGCCTAGTACAACCATTTGGCTTTTCTATTGTTGTAGTTTTAGCATTAACCATTGTACTACCTCCTGCTAGAGTCAATACCCAATTTGTCCTCTCTTAAAGATCTCTGCCACTGCCACACTTTCGATTGGAGTGTGCACTCTAAAGTTCCAATTTTGTCATGGAGGGTGTTGGAAATGGAATTTGTACCTACTATGTGCATTTACAAGAAAGTTTCTAGAAGTCTTTTATCAACTAATTCCTTTGACTGTATTGTGTGCATTGTATTCCATGAGATTTGACAACACTTTGAGGCATTCTGTCGAGTAGTTCATGTGCTTTTCTATGTTTAATGCCCATTTCTACCAGTGTAGCCGCGGCCAATCTTGTTTCCATATCCATACGCAAAAGCTCTAATTTATGTCGTGGGCCATGGAGATGTACTATCATTGTTGGGCACTAATGGGTGGCTCAGATTGTCTCAGCGTTTTTATCGGTTGATCAATCACTTTCAGGAACTGACATGGCAGTCGAAGGGGTGCGTGAAACATGAGTTCTTCTTCAGTTCATGTGAAGGTACTGGTAACAGCTTCAACACCCAATTAGGTGCTAAGAAATACTCAATCGGTCGATGATTAGGTTCTTAGAAAAATGTAATTGGCCAATACCAAATGTCTCGAACCTTTGTGCTTTTATTGAAGTCAATAGGCTAAAACAATTTTTACTGTTTTAAATGCTTTGTACCACGTTTCCGTTATTGAAGTTATAAATATGCAAGAAGTACTTGAACAAAATGGATCAGAAGAGTTACAATCACATAAATATTGCAGCAGAGATAACAAAATCAAACTCAGCTGAAACAAAACCCGAACAGCTCAATCAATTTACAAAGACGATCTTAATCCTGTTTTCGTTGATTAATTTGATGCCCTTATACATATTAGCACCACATCTTATAAGTTTATAACATGAAACTATATATATATATATATATATATATATATATAAAGCATTTAGGTGGCAAAGTTGGTTTAAATCACATACTAGGAAGGTTCTATGTGTTGAAAGACATCTTAAATATCAATATCTTTTATATAGAAAATTGATTTATGGTCCTGTGGCGTTGATTAATTTGATGCCCTTATACATATTAGCACCACATCTTATAACATGAAACATATATATATATATATATATATATATATATATATATATATATATATATATATATATATATAAAGCATTTAGGTGGCAAAGTTGGTTTAAATCACATACTAGGAAGGTTCTATGTGTTGAAAGACATCTTAAATATCAATATCTTTTATATAGAAAATTGATTTATGGTCCTGTGGCATTGAATAGATGTATCTGTTATTAAAAAAAATAATATTAGTTTTTTTTTTGTTAATCTACAAATTATTATATATTTATCATGATTCTTTTCATGTAAAATTAAATGTTACATAATCTTTTATTTATATCAGCAATGACATAAATCAAAAATTACAAAATCAAATTCTTGATTGGAACCACTTACAATTAGATAAGTCACATTCTTTTCCTAATCATTAACATCGATTGACTCCTTTCTAAATTTGAATGACTATTCCCTTAATCATTTAGTATGTATTTGGTATGCACACAACCACAATAGTTTTCTTGGTACTCAAGGCTAATTCCCCTCTATTGAGACTCCTCCACACCTCCTTAGTACTCAATTGGCCTTTCATAAAGATGTAGTTATGACAAACCAATCCAAAATGAGGATCCAAGATTAACAGAAAAAACCTTAACAAACATATACCTTGTTATCTTATTTGTTATGCAATCAATAAGAAGAGGCAAACATATATGTAGTTCCACTTGAATGTTATTACTGAATTTTGAAGTAACGAAATCCATACAAGGAATTGTATGTTCCTTGACATCTTGATCTTAATTTCAACCAATTCTTTGAAGGCTCTTGATGTTTTTGCAATGACTTTGTAGCATTGGTCACTTACAATAGAAAGCATAAGTCAAAAAAAGATGTGTATCTATTTCAGCTCATGATTACATTTAAACTAAACAACTATTATATTCAAGAGGTCTAGATTAGGTTGAATGTCTACATCATTTGAATCATCAAGAACTTGCACAACCATTCTATCATTTGGCTAGTATAGATTGCATATTGTAATAAAATATTATTAATAAATGTTTCTCTCATTGCACATTGGGATCTAGATTAAGAGCATTAGATAAACCCCCACTATTTCTTCTAGATTGAAAATTTGGTAACTTTAATAAAAGTGCAATTGGAAATCAACTTGTGACTTGCAAAAATGGCAAGGGACAAAAGAACCAAAGATGTCAAAATGTACTACAAAACTATACACCTATAAATTGTATTAGAAGGAATTATTTCTACCTTTAAGATCCTTTAATCATTTTCCACATATTATCATGTTGATAAGATCATTGACTTGACTTAGATGGACTTGTGACACTTGAGGGGATTGAACTTGACCACAAACCACTTGCAATTACGACTACAATTAATGAATTTTACTTGATAAGCAAGTCAACACTACTAAATGATTAATAACATATGTGTGAAATGAAGAAAAATAGGTACTTTAATGGGATGAATAAGGATGATGTACCTATCTTTCTTCTAATTTCATTAGGAAAAGAGATACCCCAAAGGTAGGATTGACTTTCAATGAAAAGGTGAGTCAACCCTATTACGGGATCTACTATTTCCCTTATGACAGAAAATGAAAAATATGACTAAAATACACTATTGGGAGATGAAAATAAAATACTAAATGAACTTAATTATGTAATGTAAAACTTGAAATTCCAAAATAAAGGATAGCGCAGATAGAAATAACAAGCTACAGGAAGGTCTAAGAAGGGGAAACTAACATGTATCGACCTCCAAAAGTGGTTGTTTAGTGTCTTGCTAAGACGAATTCGCCCTAGGGCGAATGGGTCTCTAAGAAGGGATTCAAAATTTGATTTCATAGTCCTCTTATCCCAAATTTTTACTCTCGATTCCTCCAAATTCCACTGTTGGAAAGTTAGAAATAAATTCTACAAATGAGTTTTCATGGCTTGACAACTTTCACACCTTTGCAAAATTGCACTTTAGATCAACCTTCAATCCTTCTTCACTTGCAAATCTGCAAACACAAAGAGAGGGAATTTTTTTTTTTTCTGGTGAATAGGGGTTTGCCTTGGTCAAACCCTGGTTTGGTAATTAAACCTTGATAATGAAAGATAATGACAAATAATAAGGATTGATGAATGAACAAGTCTATGCCACAACTCACCAAACCCTTAATGGATGCCCTTAGAGGACTGAAGTCCAACACATCTCTCTAAGGATTGGATATTTCTTGAATTGGCTTCAATGATACCTTAATTTGACACTTGAATGCTTTCTTCAATGCTTGAAACCTACATCACAATATTAGCTCCAAAACATAATATGAACACACATAACTTTGGCATGATGATATGATCTTGATTTGTTGTTGTAGATTCTTGATAAATCTGCTCTACAATGCTCTTGACGATAATTTTTGCTATACGAATGCTTGCATAAAGTGTGTTAATGTTGAATTGATTAAATAACTATGTATTTATAGGTTTTTATTTAATTTCTCAAAAATTAGATTCCATAAGTTGGAATTTGAAACTTGAATTTGAATCATTAAATGCTACCAAAAACATATTAAAAATTGGGATCTAGGACTTAAGGAGGACACATTCACCCTTAGGAAAATGGGTCCTAGGACCTAAATCCAAGATACACAACTTCCAAGGCGATTAAAATAATGTTAGAATTTGTTCAATGTTGGTTTCCCTTTTGGAAAATAGGAATAATAAGGCTTATGAATGCATAATTTAGGTCATTAGATGCTTAATTAAGTCCAATAAATTAAGGGGACCCAAACATAGTGTGAAAATGTAAAGGAGTACATTTTCCTACACTAGAATGTGAATGAGACTTAATAAAATGGAAATCAATATTTTAAATTTGACCAAACTAAGGTGACAAAGATATTTCTTATACAACTTGGAATACCAATACAATATTCAAGGAATCAACTTGAAAATACATGTAATCTAATGAATATGAAATGTTTAAAATGTCTCATGGTCATTAACCTAGACAACAATTTTTAACCAGCCCAAGATAGTGATGTCTTGAGTACTAGTATACCCAAATGGGGTATTTGTAATATAATGAGTATTAGGTTTGTCTCTTCACATGTGTGCATTAATATCATTATTTATGGAAGACCTCCCATGCTTTTTTAGAAGGGGATTGGGTTTTGTTGTTCCTTGATAGGGATTCACACACCATTATAAATTTAACTATAGAATTCTTCAAAAAAATGTTAGAAAAACCATGAAATACAAAGATCCTCTTGAAAATGTGTGCATTGTGTTGTGTTAAACTTTTTGTGAGTGTTTGAATGTAGAGGCCAATTGTTTTATCACCACTAAGAAATGTGAAGGTATGTTTCTTGTGTTAGGATCATAATGTTTAAATCCTAATATAATTATACTTGAGGTTTAATGAATATACTCAAACGATACATCTATTATGTATTTGAAGAAATTTTAAGGGTGTGTATTGTATATTTCTTTTACTCATGTTTGTAACAGACTTTTTGTCTTGATTCTAAGCATGCTATTAAATAATGTAATGTAGAAAATTTTGTACCCTCTTAATATCATGCTATGTTTTGAAAATTATTTGTTTTTGCTCCTCTAACATGTTTCAAGGATCACTTGTCTCATGCTTTAGCCGATTTTCCCTCACCAAATTACTAGATTTCTATATCACAATCATATTCCACTTGCTAACCTCGGATAAAACACTTGAATTTGGATTATTTTCAAATATTATAGTTTGAAACACAAATGTTTACACGATGTGTTATCCTTCCATGAAATATAGAAAAGTAAACATTGTTGTCACCCAACAACTTGCTTATGCCAATAGAAACACCCACTAATTGTCCAAAAAAATCTTGCAACTTTTGAATGTGACGGTTGGAATTCCCACTTGTTTTCTAGTACACTCTAAATTTTAAAAATAATCTTTAAAATCTCTAGAAACACAAACTTATCTATCTCTTTTTGTCAGTTATTATCTTCTATGACTACAACTCCAAAATCCTTCATGTACTCTTGGAAGTGTTGAAGTTTTCAAATACTTAGGGGAATCTTCTTTAGTCTTCCTCTTCATATTTTACAATAAAGGCTAGTCATATCATTCAAGATTTCTCTCTTTTTATATAATATTATTATTTGGTTATTTATATACTATTTTCCATCTCTTTTGGAAATGTACATTGGTAATTTCTCACCTTATTTTATTTACAAAACTTTATACATTCTATGGTATCTATCCTAATAGACCAGTGATAAATACTTATAGATTTAATTATGTACTCCTCTATTGATTCCTATACATACTTAGGGTAGGAACACATAATTTTTATTAAAATCTACATAATTAACTACTTATGGAGGTCAAAAGACCAAAGTAGAGTCTTGGGAACTCTTGTAAAGATCCTATGTAGCCCATACAATTATTCTCTTTATCTAACTAATAGGTTTTTGAAAGAGATCAACCACATTGATTTTTGTTTCACTTTCCTATTCTTTTTCATTACAATTTTCTCTATTAAATCTAAATATTCCTCTATATTTTATATTTTAAACATATATTTCATTACCTATATTTCTCTTGTTGTGTTTGTATTTTTTACTATCTAGTTGTATGAAAGTAAATTAGAAAAAAATCATGAGCTACAAAACCTCTAGACTAATGCATTTTGTTTCGACAATAGAACCTTGCATAAACATCTACATGTTGTGCAAGTGTTCTAGCCAATGACCTCCAAATTCTATTTTTTCATCATATTTACTATTCTAGGACTAGTTTTCTAAAAATACTTTATAGTTTGAGTATTTTTGTACATTCTCATTTCTCACATTATTTTAGTTCATAGAAAGCATTTATTTTAAAATTTGAACATTCTAAGAAAAATCATTACATTTCTCTTTTCTAAAATAAAATAGTAGCAAACATTTCATTTTGTAAATAACATAATTTTCCTTTTGTAAAATAGATAAAATGGTTTAATTTAGAATCATATAAGATTTTAGAGAAAAATCAGATTTTGTATACTACATTTTGGTTAACCTAACACCACTTCTAAACTTATTAAATTATATTTCATTTGATTTTAATTTTTTTTATTTCTTCCTTCAATGTTTTATTTCCCTCAATTGTGTGTTCTCTAAAGATGATTTTGACTTGTTTGATAAGGCGCTAGATTATTTTATCCAAAACCCTTGTAGCATTAAAAATTAAAAATTAAAATCCTTCATCATCAATTTAAAATGATATTAATGTGATATTATTAATTAACGTCAAATACAAACTTGAAAAAACACTATCATAATGCATGGGGCCCCCAAGATTCTCCAACCTTGTTGTCCTACCATTGTGGTTTAGTCTCTAAAATCAACCATCAACCTCCTAACTATCTCACTTATGTTGCAATACTTATGCAAGCTCAACCTATACCTAAACATTATCATGAGGTATCTCATATGTATAGGACTCAATGAAATAAAAAAGAAACCCTTGTCCCTATTTCTCTTCCTTTGTTAGTTCCCCTTCTTCCATTAGCTCCCTACCTTCCTAGTGAGGGTGGTCATTAATCATAATCTAGATATATCACTATTAAGGGGTTTAAGGAAATACAAAAATACATGTTGAGTTGAAGGTATTACCGTTGTTGGGATTCTATCCCACATCTTCTCATAACGATAGTTAAAATAAGACATATGCTCATGTGGAGCTCTCTTGATTGTAGCTAGTTTCTCCACCAAAGACAAATGATTTGACTTGTCTTCAAATTGCTTGTTCAAAGCATCTCCCAATTCATCCCATGTTGTGATTAAATTGACAGCCAAAATCCTGAACCATTGCAAAGCTTTTCCTTTCAGTGTTGTAACCAAGAGTCTAATTGCTAGATTCTCAGTTGTGATGTTATGCACTGAGCACAACGTAGAAACATGTATAATATTCTCAATAGGAATAGTTTGATCTTCTCCTGTGAAAGAAGGTAAGCTTCTAAGGGCTTCCATAGGAATATCATTGTGTTGAGAAAGATTCAATGGGTTTCCCCCATTAAATGGTACAAAAGAAAACTACCTTACCATTGGATTTGCTAGCACTCATGTATTTGGTACTAGAAATCTCAAATAGGACTTGTAGGCCTATGATTTAGAGGTGTATAATGTGATCTAGCTGGTGGGATAAGACTCTTTCTCGTTGTCATCCCTTTCCTTCTCAGTAGTGACATCTGCAAATACTCAAAGGGAGTAGAACTTCCTCTTGTTTGCACTCTTCTCATGTGTTGATTTCACTAGATCTACTTAAAAATGAGAGATTAGAGTCGGCAGATATATTTTTATAACCTCAAAAAAGGTCAAACACATTGCTGCATATACTAGGACAATAATGAAAACTTTGTAGTTCTTGAATGAAACAAGTTTTAGTGTCCCACAAGGCGTGCCAAAAATTGTTGTCACAACGATAGCACCCTTAAGCTAAGAATCAAACTCAGTTATCTTGTGAAACATTGGATCATCTTCAAATTATGGGTTTTCTATGGTGAAGATGAACCTTTAGGGCAAGTTGGTTCCCCTAATGTACCTCCTAAAGCTTGTTGGTTTGATTGGAAAAGGGATAGAAAATTGAATTTTAATGTAAACTTGACTTAGGAGGTGATGCACCAATGATGAAAAGACTTGTACTTGTTCTAACTCACAATTTTTCTCAAAACCTAGGCTAATCCTATGCACAACTCAATTTTGACCAACTTATACAAAATTGTTTCAAGGGGAGGTTATGTTTCAAGTTTTTTTGTAGGAAAATAGTGTGTTTTCATAACTACAAACTCTAAAAACAACTAACATAGCCTATGACCTACATAAAATATTCATATTCTTGCATAAAAAAAGATTTCAAACAAGACCTAACTTGAGGATTTAATGTTTAAATCACAAAAATTAACTCAAATCGTTCACAATATCATCCATACACAAAATTTTGAGAAGGAAAACTCACTAATTTTTATTGATAAAAGGAGTTTCTTACTTGTACAATATTGAAAATACTAAAAACAAACTAAGTTTTTTCTCTATACTTCTCAAAAATGAGTTGCAAGCAATGCATCTCTCTTGTATAAGGAAGAAAGAGGAATGAAAAAACTAAATCCAAAATATTTAAAAGATTTTGTTTTATAAAAAAACTCTTTTCAAAAGAGGTTGTACCTCATGGAAGACATTGAACATGCAAGGAGAGTTGAACTGGATGTGAACTCTCGAGTTGAGAGTTGAATCAAACTCTTTGACTTATGCATGCTCCTCGAAGTGTGCTTCAATTGAAATGGAACTAAACCTCCAATAAAAGCATGAAGATGTCTAAAAAAGTTGAGTTTAAACCCCTTGCATGAGGCCTACAAGTTGTTGGGCGTATAAGGAAAAAAACCTATATTTTAAGGACCTAAACTTCACCAAAATTCATAATTTTAGGCTCAAATTTCACTTAAATCCAACTATGTAACCATATGAGCTTCTTAAGTAGTCCTAAACTACATATAAGTGCTTGAAAAATGAGTGTTTTAGACAACTTAACTTGTGCAAACTCATGGATGATAGTAGGCACGATGACAAGTATGTGAGTAGATAACTAGGTATTAAATGAAGTTTGAGACTGCCTTGGTACTGAGTTGATTGTCAAACATTCTTGTAATATAGATTGTCACTTGCTTTTAGTGGTTGTATTGTCAACAAGTCTTTCATTGCCTTTTCATGTTGTCTTGTTAAAACCTCATTGTCCTTCATGAATCTTGTGGAGTATCTAACTAGTTAACAAGACTCTTAGGACTTATCAAACTTATAATATCATCATTTACCTTATTCCACGATTCTTATTGATTGACTTATTTCTAACAGTTGTATGTGTTTATGCAACCTATGATTCATTTTGTAACATTGGTGTCAATATTTTGTGTCTTTGTATTAAAAGAGATTTTATAGGTATGTGCTTTGATTCCTTGACTATCTATTGTCTTAAACCTGCTAGGACTGTTTTCTCATTGGTGAGGTTTATAGCTATCTTCCTCATGGAACCCTTGATGAATCTTTGTACCTGACTATCCTACTAGAGTGAAGACTACCAAAACTATATCATAAACCCTTTATAAGGCTTTAAGGTCCCCCACAAGCTTCCCTTTGTGTCTTAAGGATTGTCCCTTATGACTACACAGTCCCCTTTATTTGCCAATCACTGTCATACTATTCGTAGGACTGTGTTATTTAAACTTGTATGAAGGTATTGTCATGGAGTGATAGCACCTTCCATGATCATAGGCATAACTATACCTTTATTGATCACATTAATAATTATACCTTCAGGGTTTTCATTTCACAGTTGGCCTACTATCCATTTTTTCCTATACTTATTTGTTCTTTCATTTCTATGCCTTTGAGACTGTCATCTTGTTTCCCTTATGTCTATTTTTTAATTATCATTTAATGAGCAGTGTTTATGAAGACTTCATTGACCTCTTTTCCCTTGGATTTCATGGTGTGATTGTCCTTTTATAATGCTTCAACTATCTTTTATTGAAATTTATCTTTTTTAATGGTTGATTCCTTAAGACAACCTCCTTTGCTTAGGTTTTGACTATGACAGTCTCCTTGCAACCTTTGTCACCATATATTGAAAGTTCAAAATTGTGGCATAGTATCTTTAAGTCCATTGCACTTATACATTTGATGTTTCTCTTTATCTATTTGTACCTTCAATATGTTGTTTAATTCTTTACCCTTTACTCACTAATGAAGCACCCAATCATGAAACTATAACACCCATGTATTAGATTGCAATGAAAGGTGCTTGGAGATTGAAAATGAGTGTGTAGATTAGAAAACCCTGATGTAATATAAGAGGGTTCTCCTTAGTATCATTATCCTTTTCTTTTTGTATTTGATTAACAAAAGAGTTCCTTGGGAAGAGGATCTTCCCCTCCATGGTCCTTCCAACCCTTCAATAACTCATTTTATTCCTTATATATATTCCTTAGCTAAGTATCCTATGTGATTTAAGATCTTACAAAAATCTCATCAATGAGTACTCTGAGTCTTAACAACCTCATTCCTTCTTGCCCTTGAAGAGATTCTCTTGTCACTTGACTAATGGTCCATTAATTCCTCTATGTTCCACCCTTAAAGATATATTGATTACATATGATATAGCTTGCAGTTTGTGTATTGGTTTGCATAAAGAGGAAACCCAAAAGTGCAAGCCCCATTCATATGATCACATCTGCTACTGCATTAAACTCTATCTTGTATGGCATGGCCGTCACTTTTATGAGCACTATTCTATTTTGAAACTCTATAACTGCCCTTCTCATGGCGATTTTCCTGGTTGTGGTGACCCTTTATCATTCCTTGCAAGATGTTGGTATTACTTGTTGGAGGAGTGTCATTAGATAATTAGGTTACTGTTAAAGGTAAAGTGGCTATCTTTTACTAGTGTAATAACCCATTCTAATTATTATTTAAATATTAATTGCAAATGACATTATGTTCATATTAAATTTTAAAAATACTTAAGCAACTATTTTCAATCATAGCAACAAATGTCTAATTAAAATATGAGTCATAATATATATTCATTTCCAAATGTCAATTACAATATCCAAGTTGACTTGGCTCATTAGGCCACAAAGTCAATACAATATACAATTTACGTCAAGGTTACATCATAATCCTTTGTAAACTTGAAAACAACCAAGGTTTCGTTTTGATGCTTGCCTCGTCTGGTGGATGAGAACATGGCTCAAATGCTTTACTGCCCAACCATGAAACTTACACTTTCCCAGAATTCTTCCTACTTGAAGAATACCCGACCCTGCATGTAAAGTTTAGGAAGAGAACAATCTGCAAGGTGGAATCTAGTGTGTGTCCAAACATCAACATGCATCTCTATCTACTATTTGAAAAAAGAAAGATCTATGCTAGGAATGGCAGAGAGTGTCACCACATATATAAGTCCATACATACATAATGGGCTAATTGCTTACAGTCCAAGCATTAAAATTAAATTACAACAAAAGATAGGTTCTGGATAAAACAAAACCTATACCCTTTGTACTCCATTTCGGCACCTGTCCTGAAAGGTAACTTCCAAACAATGCAAGTATATTCCTTAGCAACTATCTACCCTCTAACAACATCTACCCTAAGGTGCTCTAGTCTACTTAGGTGTTACTATTCTATTAAACAAGAGAATATTCTTTAAACACAACAACGAAAAAAGAAATTCAGTCTACTTAAATCCTCAACTTAATAAAATTCAGAAAGGTAAATCAAGTGGATCTGTTCTTTACATTTTCCATTCAAATCACACACTAACTTATCACATGATTACATTCGCAGTCCTCTACCCTTTCATATTAACATAAATCAATATACATTATAGGAGAAAATGAGTAAAAATAAGTAACAAAAGAAGGTATGTCACAAGTATGTGCATGTACGTAGATGAAGGTCTATGTGCATATACATATATGTGCCAACTTAAGTTAGTATAACTGTGCATACATTTTGAAATAAGTACCATTGTAATAGATTGATTTCATTCAAAATAATACTATAGTTTTTTCTATCATCTAATAGATATACAAGATGCAAATTTCCTTTTTCAAAGAAGGAAGAATAGTTTTGTTTTGAAATAGTTACTACATACTGATACATTGTTTTATCATAATAACATTGTTTGCAGAATTTTACATGTTATTGTGCCAATGGGTATCATTAACAGTTTCAAGTTAACAAGTATAACATGTAAATGATCAACGTTTCTATCATTCTAGAATAAAAAATATTAAACAATACTAGTATCTTTTTGTGCAAATAAAAGAATCAAATGACATGCTTGTTGTTTCAAAACCAAAATATACATATGAATCTGGAACAATTTTATTAATGTTCAAGTTATGGAGAAACTATGATTCTATTGGTGACTTTTATAAGATACATATTCTAGCCACTATCATTCTAAAGAATGACTAATAGTTGAATGATTGTTTGGTTTTATTATTAATATCATCTAAGGTTGAAACCCATGCATGTTGATCATTGGCCTCCATGGCATTCATGCAATGAAACAATTTGAGTATCATTCCTTAGGAACAATAATGTACATGCTATCATAGCATCAAGTTGGCTAGAGACTTGGGGATCTCTAAACTATGGATTGAAGGGGATTTTTTAAACATTGTTAATTTCCTTAAGGAAGGATCTTCCCCATCTTGGTCTATTAATAATCTTATATCAGATGGCATTTCCTTAAGTGTTAATTTTGATGATATTTATATATCTCATGCTTATAGATAGGTGAATGTTGTCATTGATTAGTTGGCTAATTATGGAGTGACATCAACAAGGTCATGGGATGTGGATGACATCCTTCCTATTGATTTAAAGACTCTTATTCATAATGATCTACATTAGTTTTTTGGTTTTTCCCACCTCCTTGGCTTTTGGAATGCATGGGTATCATGAATTTTTTTGTTTTAATAGACTTCTCACATAGCTAACACTCATTGGAATTTGTGGCATTCCTCAACTAAGTTGTTTAAGCATCCTCCTCATTATTTCTATTGGTACTATCCTGGTTAGCATCACATGCTTGTTGGGTGTTTTTCTTGCTCTTGCTCCTAGCTTGCTTCATCTATGGTTTATTTCTACAAGTGATTCAATGATGGGTGGGGATAGGTTCCAAATGAATCCTTTGTCTTGTGAGGATATTAGAGCCAATTCCAACATACAGATGATTCTATAGAGAGGTGGTGTCACTCCCTTCATGGAGAGGCTGAATGGATTTAATGCCAGTGTGTCTAAGGACTATTTTGATGCATGGCATGGCTATGTGCTGAGTATGTTTGGTATGGATACTACCATTAATGAATATTTTATGGTTGAAGTCATGGGTATGTCGATGGAAGGCAGAAAAATTTATAGGGATAAGAACATTTTTCAATCAGATAGACAAAACTTTCTCCACGATAGAGAAAGGGCTAAAATGGTTAGATTGGACTGTGGGGGCTATGACAAAACTAAGATAAAACCCATCTAGTGGGAGGTTGTGGTGGCATTGGTGTGATACTTCACTCTTGATGGCAGATATACGACACTGTATGGTCACCATTTCATGTTGTTGAATCACTTTCGACATGGTAAGCTTGTGTCCTTTCCGTTTTACCTATTGATTTATTTGGAAGAAGGAATTTTGAATTTTAGGAAGAACCCTAGAAACCCATTTTTGCATGAAGGTTTGATGTTGCTCATTGTTGAGTTTATCAAATCAAATTGTATTGTTAGAGCTCCTCGATCCCCTATTTCTAAGAAGAAGGGGAAGGGGAGTGGGAAATGCCAGATTGAAGAAATTCTGGAGATTGAGGGTACGGATATGGATGAGGAGTCTAAGGGTTGGTCCAATGGCTATGATACTGACTTGGATTACACTCCTACTGGTGCAGTGAAGCCCTCAACTTCCAAAGCTAAATATCTCCTCCCGCATGAAAAACGTAAAATGAAGGAGGCATTTATGGATGGTATTGAGGAGGGACTTTTTGGTGGTAAGAAGGCTAAAGGAGTGACATCAACAAGGTCATGGGATGTGGATGACATCCTTCCTATTGATTTAAAGACTCTTATTCATAATGATCTACATTAGTTTTTTGGTTTTTCCCACCTCCTTGGCTTTTGGAATACATGGGTATCATGAATTTTTTTGTTTTATTAGACTTCTCACATAGTTAACACTCATTGGAATTTGTGGCATTCCTCAACTAAGTTGTTTAAGCATCCTCCTCATTATTTCTATTGGTACTATCCTGGTTAGCATCACATGCTTGTTGGGTGTTTTTCTTGCTCTTGCTCCTGGCTTGCTTCATTTGTGGTTTCTTTCTACAAGTGATTCAATGATGGGTGGGGATAGGTTCCAAACGAAGCCTTTGTCTTGTGAGGATATTAGAGACAATGCCAACATACAGATGATTCTATAGAGAGGTGGTGTCACTCCCTTCATGGAGAGGCTGAATGGATTTAATGCCAGTGTGTCTAAGGACTATTTTGATGCATGGCATGGTTATGTGTTGAGTATGTTTGGTATGGATACTACCATTACTGAATATTTTATTGTTGAAGTCATGGGTATGTCAATGGAAGGTAGAAAAATTTATAGGGATAAGAACATTTTTCAATCAGATAGACAAAACTTTCTCCATGATAGAGAAAGGGATAAAATGGTTAGATTGGACTGTGGGGGCTATGACAAAACTAAGATAAACCCCATCTAGTGGGAGGTTGTGGTGGCATTGGTGTGATACTTCACTCTTGATGGCAGATATACGACACTGTATGGTCACCATTTCATGTTGTTGAATCACTTTCGACATGGTAAGCTTGTGTCCTTTCCGTTTTACCTATTGATTTATTTGGAAGAAGGAATTTTGAATTTTAGGAAGAACCCTAGAAACCCATTTTTGCATGAAGGTTTGATGTTGCTCATTGTTGAGTTTATCAAATCAAATTGTATTGTTAGAGCTCCTCAATCCCCTATTTCTAAGAAGAAGGGGAGTGGGAAATGTCAGATTGAAGAAATTTTGGAGATTGAGGGTACGGATATGGATGAGGAGTCTAAGGGTTGGTCCAATGGCTATGATACTGACTTGGATTACACTCCTACTGGTGCAGTGAAGCCCTCAACTTCCAAAGTTAAATATCTCCTCTCGCATGAAAAACGTAAAATGAAGGAGGCATTTATGGATGGTACTGAGGAGGGACTTTTTGGTGGTAAGAAGGCTAAAGGCCATGCAAAGGATGTGGGTGAGAAATTTCAAGAAGTGGTGGAGAATGTCCAGGGTGTTGATTCTTGTGATGGTGGGTCCCCTGTGGCTGCTAGGAGGAATTTGCTGCTCAAACTGGACAACTCTATGCAGGTGTCGGCATCCAAGGATAGGGGTAAGGCCAAGATTTTCCCTAAGGGTTTGCAAGAGGAGGATCCTCCAATTGGTTCACATCAGGGTAGGGGGCTATGGATTTCTCGCAGGCTTCTGGTTTGGTAAAATAAGGGGTTGATATCTCATTTAATCCGCTTATGTGGCTCATGCAAGAGGTGCAGGACCTCCACAACAAGCATGATACCATCGCTCATTGCAACATTTCCATACTTTGCAGTCTCAAGGAGAAGGAATCTGTCTTTGGGCTTACCAGGTCTTTAAATTCTAGTGTTGGTTGTGTTGTGGATGAGCTTTCTAATTTGAAGAGTGATTATGGTCTGAGGTTGGCTCTGCTAGAAAGAAAGAATAGGTATCTTTAAAAAGATTTGGACATGATTATAAACATTAGTAGAGACAAGTTGGAGGCCTCAACTGAAGGTACGATCTTCCTTGATTAGAAGGAAAAGGAATTGACTGGGAGAGGACTGTTTGAAGAGCATGCGACTAAGGAACATGGGGAGAGTGTTGTGATGGATGTGCATACCACAAACTTGGATGTTGGACCAAGTGTGTATACTCGAAGTAAAACCAAGAAAGTTAAAATGGTTGCTAGATGTAATGTTGAGGAAATCATGGAGATACATGATAGGCTGGCATCTAAGGATCTGGATGTGGTAAAGATGCTTAAAGAACTTCTCTAATGGTCATTTGGTGTGTCTCTTTGTTTTTTGTGTTGGTTTTTTTGTCTGTTGATGGTCTATTAATCGGCTTGCTTTTTGTTGGGTTTGGGTGGGCAATCTATTGTTTCATCTTTACTGCCACTATCTCTTTTTGTTCAAGGTTTCAGGCACCCTTCAAAACCTATTTATCGTTAATCAAAAATGATAATGTGCATGCAATAAGGACTGGTGAATACAAACATTGCGAGCATCGCATGAAAGAAATGATAATGAGGATAATTTTGATGAACGATTAAATGTGTGTTCAAATGGCATACTGTTAATCGATCTTAGAGATCGTGCCAATATAATGAAAAATGGAACGATATAATCATTTGACCATCTTTCATGATGAATGATGCAACATGATTTAATAATAGTGATGGGTAAACCCACAAAACTAGTTTACAATTCCATTAAGGAAGGAAAAATGCATTTTTGGATGGAAAACACTTTAGGGGGTTTACTAAAACTAGGAGGGTTCACTAGAACTAGGGGTTCAAGCGAACCCCCCTTTAATGGGTTTATTTTTTAATTGCATTAAAGGGGGGTTCACTAGAACCCCCTTTTTCCCCCTTCTCCCCCTCTAGCACCAAAAATCTCCAAAATTTTCCCCCTTGAAGCTCGAGTTGAGGATGAAAATGGAGGAAACTTCATAGACCCAACTAGATGATGGTAGTCATTAGAATGAGCTATCCAATGAATATAATTTTAATATGTTTTGGTTTTATTATGTATTTGTTTTTTTAGTTTGATTAAACATAGGTTTTTCACCGAAAATCAAGCTCTCTATTCTACACATGTGAAAAAATATCAGTGCACTAGATATTGAAGTCCTTGATCCAACATAGAAAAATTGAATTTCCTAACATACAAAAAAATTTATGTTGTATACGGTCTATCTGAATTGTAATTGGTTTGAATTTGAAACTTGATTAAGGAAAAAATATTCAATAAAATACTATGAAACCAAATGAAAGCGCTAGATATCATAGTTACAAATATAAATTCGAAAAAAATAGAATTTTATCCTTCATGGAAAAAAAGTTATGTTGCATACGGTGAACATCACTCCTTAAAAATGGTGTTTACTAAAAAAAACTAGTTTTTCAAAGTTGATGGCAAAATATATTTAGAATCTATGGACAAAATTTCACAAATCACTATTTTGCATCAGCTTCAAATTCCTCACGATTTAGCTACTTTAGGTGCCCAAAAGTGAAGATTTAGTTAGAAAAAAATAACTGTTCAATGTCTAGTTTGGCCAAAAATTGTAAACCAGTATTGGGGGATCACCCTGATGTCTATACATCATTCTATGAATGATTATGAAAACCCATGCACCTATATGGTGTGACATACCTATTCAACTTTGCCGACATGGAGAACAACCAATTGTGAAGGGTAAAAAAGGAGAAACAACTATTTCTCTTAGAGGGAAATGATAAATGATTTTTAAAACATTTTAAATAAAACAATACTTCGGGCTATCAGATGCATCCAATTAGCCATAAAATGGTTAATAAAAATTACATGCAAGAAATAATGAATGGAGGCAATAACAATATAACATATAGAGCATAACCATGTTTGTCTATCATGTCAATAGGAAGAAAAGGCACAAAGTTAGTGCATGCAAAGGATGGAAAAATAAGGCCCTTGCAACATTGTAGAGAAAATGATCTATCTCATACAATGACATCCTAGCTCTAAGCAAAATACACTCGCATTTTATGGACATCCAATGATTTACCACTAATTCAAATGGAATTGACAAAATGAAAGGAAAATTGCAAGTTTTCAAATAGATTTTACAAAAAAATCATGCATGTACACCAACAAACATTGAATTACCTCTATTTTGTGGGCTTTTCCTTAGACTTTTCCTTCTTTTCTAGCTCAGCTGAATCACTTTCCTTCCTTCTTCCTTGAATCCTCATCGCCACTGCTAGTCCCCTGCCTAATTCCTTACAAGTAATTCATACTACCAAAATGGAAACCATGTTCTCCTTACCTATTCACTCCATTATGGGGGTCGTTTCATTTAATAATTACCCTTAATTTGGCTGCCTGCTACTGCATTTGAATATCTTGGCCTTCAATTCGATTGCAGGCCACTATTTCATAATATCTTCCTTATGATATTATTAATAATTTTATTCTCTTTTCATATATTTTCAAAATTTAACAATAATATTTGATGAATTCGATATATATATATATGTATATGTATATATATACATATATATATACATATATATACATATATACACATATATATATACATATATATAAATATATACATATATACATATACATATGTATATATATATATATATGTATATATATGTATATGTATATATATGTATATGTATATGTATATATATGTATATATATATATTTATATATATGTATATATATATATTTATATATATTTATATATATGTATATATATATTTATATATATATGCATATGTATATGTAATGTATATGTATATGTATTATTTTATATCAATATAGTGATTATTCACTTTCAAATAAAGAATAAACTTTTATTTTATTCGAATAATAGTTTTTAAATGAAGTGGTTTCCTAGACTTCAAGCATGCCATTTTAAATAAATACATATATGTTTAACCATGCTATCGCTTTCTTTTAATTTTTCAAAAACAGAGATCAAAATAGACAATTGAATAATAAATCACATGTATAACATCCCACAAGCCTACTTTTTTCTCAAGCATTGAATCGTTTCAAATCAAATCAATATAATCTTCTATATCAAAGTTTAAACACAACTATCATGTCGTTCAATGGTGTGTGCACCCAGATTCCATCAAGCTTACTGTTCAATCTGATTAAATGATCCTACCTCAACCGTGTTCTTGTCCTTCAACCTATTTTCCTGCATTTGTACACACTTGCACTTACATAGTTCATCAATACTGTTCAATCATGATAAAGTATAAGATAGTTCAAAAGATCACATAGTCAAAAGATGGTCAACTTCTTTCAAACATTTCAAAAATATCAAATTTCTCATTCAACATATTGAATTTCCTCAATAATTCAATTTATCATATTATAATTTAAATGCAATAAAAATTGTGATATGAAATCCTTCCCCTCTTGGAAGAGGCATCGTTCTGATGTCTATTTAATCAAAATTAGAGCATATATGTCTCTTTCAACATCATATCATACTGTTTCCAAGCCAAAATATTTAAACAAAATTAACAAGAGTCTCTTTCTAAGAAAGCAAATGTGGGAAGGAGTGTTCTATTTCTTCTGTATCCTCCCAAGTAGCATTGTCCTCTAAATACTAGTCCCATTGGACCTTAAACTGAGCAATTTCTTTGCTCCACAACTTAACATTGTGTCTATTGAAGATTCTAATGGGCTCCACTATCACCACTCCTGGGTCTTGTACTTGAAAAGTTTGCCAATCAAGCACATGAGCTACAATAGGATGATATGGCTTAAGCAAAGAAACATGAAACACATTATGAAGTTGAGCCAGAGCAGGTGGTAGAGAAAGTCTATGAGAAAATGGGTTGATCACTTCTAAGACATCAAATGGACCCACATATCTTGGGGCTAACTTGGAAGACTTTCCAAAGGTAATGGAACTTTTATGAGGCCTGACTCTTAAGAAGACCTTATCTCCTACCACAAACTATCTAAAATTTATATTCTTGTCAACATAACTCCTCTATCAGTATGCCACCTCCTTTAGTCTTCCCTTAATAATTATCATTTGTTCTTCCATCTCCTTGGGCATTTCAAGTCCTACTATGATCCTGTCTTCCAATCTTCCCAACTAATGGGTATACGACACTTCCGCCTATAAAGAGCTTTGAATGGTGTCATACCTTGAGATGTGTTTTAGGAGTTATTGTAAGCAAAATCTACCAACAATAAGTATTATTCTTACTTATATTGTTGGTCCATGCATTACATTTGGAGATCTTTGACTACCTGTTTGACCCTTTCCGTTTCTCCATCAGTCTGAGGATGGTAATCCAAGTTGAAATCCAACTTGATTCCCAATGCACATTCAGGGTTGTCCAAAATCTTGAGGTCATCCGGGTGGTCCCTATCAGAAATGGTAGTCTCTGGCACTCCATGTAAGTGAAAGATCTCATGGAAAAACTTCTTGGATAGGGTCAACAATCCATCCTTAAGGTTTCCTGGGATGAAGTGTGCCACTTTGGTCAACTTATCAATCACAACCAAGATAACATCATGTCGATTTTTACTCAAAGGTAACCCTTGTACCAACTCCATACTGATCACCTACCATTTATACTCAAGTATGTCATGAGGATATAATAGCCTTGTTGGATGTGCATATTTAGCCTTTCGCTGACATTCTAAGCATCTGGATACATACTCCACTACATCCTTCTTGAGTTTAGGCCAAAAGTATAGAGTTTTCAACTTTGCGATCATTTTGGATACTCTAGGGTGTCCTGAATAAGGTGCATTATGAACCTATTTTAGAACCAACTTCCTTAACTCTCTAAAGTCTAGAATGTACATCCTTCTCTAGTATCTCAAAATTCCATCCAGTTCGAACTCATACCCATTGAACTGATGATTTGATGGATTCTCTGCTAGGGCGCTTTTCACTCTTTCATAGTGCTCATTCCCTTGCAAGTGTTGTGTCACCTGTTGTCTCATATTAGACCTTGTCGAGAGTTTGGCTGCTAGATGTCTTTGTCTACTAAGAGCATTAGCCACCCTATTCTCTTTTCCCTTTATATACTCAATTCTAAAGTCATACCCACTAAGGCATTCCAATCACCTTCTCTATTGTGCATTAAGGTTTGGTTGAGTAAAAATGTATCTCAATCCCAAATGGTCTATCTTGATCTCAAATGGCTTTCCCAAGAGATAATGTCTCCACATCTGCAAGGAATGAACTATTGTGGCCAACTCTAAGTCATGCAGTGCGTAATTCACCTCATTTTGTTTAAGCTTCCTTAATTCATACACTACCACTTTTCCATCTTGCATTAGTACTGCTTCCACTCCCTCTCATGAAGCATCTATGATTATAGTGAATCTTCCATTAGGATAAAGGATGGTTAGTGTTGGTGTTGTCATGAGCCTCTCCTTTAGGAGTTGTAATTCTTTCTCACACTTCTCGGTCCATTCAAACCATGTTCCTTTACTTTGGAGTGATGTGATTGGAGACAAAATTTGGGAAAACCCTTGCACAAAATTTCTATATTATCCTACGAGTCCCGTGAAGCTATGAAATTTTGACACACACTGAGGCATTGGTCATTCCACAATTTCCTTAATCTTCTTAGGGTCTATAGAGACTCCCTCAATTAAAATAATATGGACTAGATAGTGCACCCTATCTTGATAAAACGAGCATTTGGATTGCCTTCCAAAGTGTTTCTTCTCTCTCAGCCACTGTAAAACTATCAAGTTCCTATCATGCTCTTCAATAGACTTTGAGTAAAATAGGATTTCATCTATGAAAATCAAAACAAAGTCATCCAAATAGTCTTAGAACATGCTATTCATGAGATTCATGAAAGCTACAGGTGCATTGGTCAAACCAAAAGGTACCATAGTAAACTCGTAATGTCCATACCAAGTTCAAAAAGTAGTCTTCAAAATATCTTCTTCCTTTATTCTCAACTAATGGTATCCTAACTTGAGATCAATTTTGGAGAACACTGTCACTCCCTTCATCTGGTCAAACAACTCATTGATCCTTGGGAGTGGATATCAATCCTTGATGGTTGCCTTGTTCAACATCTGATAGTCTATACACAAATGCAAGGTTCCATCCTTCTTTTTCACAAAGATAACTGGTGCTCCCCAAGGAGACACATTGGGTCTTATGAGCCCTTTGTTCAACAATTCGATTAACTGGGCTTTCAACCCATAGAGTTTGGTGGTGGTGATTTGATATGGTGCTTTAGATTGAGGCTCAACTCCCAGTACAAGGTCAATAGAGAAGTCAAATTCACGTTTCAAAGGTAACACTGTGAGTTCATCAGGGAATACATCTCAAAAATCCTTAATAAAAGGGTAGTCATATAGATACGGTTCCTTTTCGTCAGGGTTATTAATATGCACAACATAAATAGAACATCCCTTTTGACGAGCCTTTTTTAGTTACATAGCAGAGATCTATCTAAGTTCTAAGGGTCTTTACATCCCACGAATCTCCAAACAACTAACTACCTTACCCTCACAGTTCATTATAGAATTATGTTCAATTATAACCAATTTATCCCCAAAATTACATCGTATGAGCCTAAGGGTGCCACATACAAGTTGAACTGGGTACGGAAGGTTGGAAGCTCTAACTTGTTGAAAAAGAGATAGGTATCTACCCTCCGCTCTGCTCGGTTTCCATATTGGATTGTCCATGAGTTTTCCATGTATCTAGGTCTAATAGGTATCTTGTATATTACTCTAGGGTCTATGAAACATTCAGTAGCTTTGGTATTAATTAAAATAGAAACAGTTCATCCATAGAGATTACCTTCCAACTATATTGGTGAAGCCTGATACTCTGCCTGCTTGTTATCAATTGCAGCATGGATTTGATGATGCTAAGATTGCTGATGGTCTCCTTCCCTTCATGAATTCGACTGCTACAAACAATTAGAGGCATAATGATCACCTCCACAAGTATAGCACCCATCGTGAGGCCCTTTGCGACCTCCTAGCTTGTCCTCTCTGAAGCCCTTCTACTTTTGGTTGTCTTTGCTTTTGTTGTTATTTTCCTTCTTGCTCTTTCCACCATTTCCATCTTCACCTTTGTTCTATGACTCACTTCCCCTCTTGAGATTATGGATCTGGTGGTTCTTGTCTCCTTTCTAAAACTTTTTGTTCCAAAACTGCAACTTAGGATTTGAATTATTGTGCTAATTGGATGACTACTACAATTTTTGCTCTTGTTTGGTGGCCTTTAGGAAGACTTCGCTCATGGTGTGAGGATCATGCATGTCCACTTATGCTCCAATGTGGGTTCTAAGTACCAATATGAACTTTCAAATATGGAAACATTCATCTCCTTGATATTGGGACACATACTTCAGTAGATTGGTGAACTTTTCCCAATATTGGGTCACAATCATCCTCCCCTAGGTTAGGTTTAGGAATTTTGTCACCTTCTTGTTGAAAAAGAGTTGCAGTAACAATATATTCCTAAAAGGTTGGAGGAAGAGTTCCCAAGTAATCTCACTAGGTTGAAGATTCCTTTATGTCTTTTTGTTATCCCACTAAGTAGTTGCTTCTCTTGAAAGTTGATACGTAGCCCATGCCACTTTAGTCTAGTCAAATAGGTTATGAAGTCCAAAATATTTCTCCATCTCAATGATGCATGCCTCAACTCCTACTCTAATGGATTTACCATCAAACTTAAGCGGTTATACTCTTTTGAGACCCTTTCCTAGTTCTTCCTCAATTCGACCTCAAGGGCCTTCTCCTAGACTATTGTCTCCTTGATTGACTTTCACATTCCTAGGAATTTGATCCTTGCATACCACTTGAACCTCATGTTCTATGTGATCCATACGAGCTTCTTTCTCATTCAAAAGTTCTAGAATTTGATCCATCCTTTTGTTTGGTCCATTTTCTGCCCCACTTCCGCTTGTCTCATCTAGTGGTCACCATACTAACTCACACTCGACTTGCATCACATTTCACATCTAGCATAACTTAACACTAGTTTCTATGAGTAAACTTTCTTATTCACATAATTCTACATACACATGCATATATCACTCATTCATTGAATACATACACTTTCCTTCACAGTAAATCATGTTTTGAGTTCTTCGCTTGAACACACCAAAAAAATACATCTTTCTTTATTTATATTAAGGGTGGGTCACATGGGACCTTATTTACAAAAGATTATTTTTTTACATTATTCAGTTTTGTCATTCTTAGAGGGAGGACACTCCTTTGGGTCCTTGTCAAAATTTACATCAATTTTCTCAGAAGAGGAGGGTTAAGCACACATGCTCTCCTTTTCCTCCTTAGTTAGTAAGGATGCATTTGGTCCACAACCTAGAGGCCAATATCTGATTGTGGAAAGCTTCTTAATCTTAGGAGTTTGCTTCAACTACTCAATCTTCTTGCCCCTCTCCAGCTTGAGTCGAGTGAGGGCTTGATCCAAAGTATCATCATCGGGAATCTCAAGTTGAACCTCAGTCTTGGTGTTTTCTTCAACTATGACTTTCTTGTTCGAGTTCCTAATAGTCTTCCCTTTCTTTCTTCCTATCTTAGACCTTCCCATACCTGCATTCATTCTAGGTTTGGTCAATCCTTAGGACAACTCAAATTGGTCAAGGGTCAACTATCCCCTAGTCATGGTCATTATGGACTCAAAAGGCCTAGAGCTGAACCCTAAGCTCTAATAAAAAATGTAATAACCCATTCTAATTATTACTTAAATATTAATTGCAAATGACATTATGAATATTAAATTTTGAAAAGACATAAATTAATACTATGATATTTTCAATAATAGCAACACATGTCTAATTAAAATATGATTAATAATATATATTCAAATTTCTAAATGTTAATTACAATATCCAAGTTGACTTGGTTCATTGGGCCACAAAGTCAATGCAATATACAATTTACATCAAGGTTACATCATAATACTATGTAAACTTGAAAACATCCAAGGTTTCCTTTTAGCACTCACCTCCTTTGGTGGATGAGAACATGGCTCAAGTGTTTTACCACCCAACCATGAAGCTTACGCTTTCTTAAAATTCTTCCTACTCAAAGAACACCTGACCCTTCATTGAAAGTTTAGCAAGAGAATAATCTGCAAGGTGGAATCTGATGTGTGCCCAAACATCAACATGAATCTCTATCTACAATAAAAAAAAGCAAGATCTATGCTAGGAATGGCAGAGAGTGTCACCACATATATAATTCCATATATACATAATGGGCTAACTTCTTGGCCAAGCATTAAAATTAAGTTGCAATAATAAAATATAGGTTCTGGATAAAAAAAAAACCTATACCCTCTGTACTCCATTTCGGAACCTGTCCCAGAAGGTAACTTCCCAAAAACATAAGTATATTCCTTAGCAACTATCTACCCTCTAGCATCATCTACCTTGAGATGCTCTAGTCTACTTAGGTGTTACTATTCTATTAAACAAGAGAATATTCTTTAAACACATAACAATGAAAAAGTAATTCAGTCTACTTAAATCTTCAACTTAATAAAATTTAGAAAGGTAAATCAAGTGGATTTATTCTTTATATTTTCCATTGAGATCACACACTAACTTATCACATGATTACATTCGTAGCCCTCTACCCTTTCATGTTGACGTAAATCAATATACATTATAGGAGAAAATGAGTAAAAATAAGTAACAAAAGAAGGTATGTCACAAGTATGTGTATGTACATAGAAAAAGGTCTATGTGCATACACATATATGTGCCAACTTAAGTTAATATATTTGTGCATAAATTATGAAATAAATACCATTATAACATATTGCTTTCATTTAAAATAATGCTATAGTTTGCCATATCATCTAACAGATATACAAGATGCAAATTTCCTTTTTCAAAGAAGGAAGAAAAGTTCTATTTTGAAATAGTTACTACATATTGATACATTGTTTGAATCATAACCATGTTGTTTTCATAAGTTTACAAGTTACCGTGCCAATCGGTCTCATTAATAGTTTCAAGTTAACCAGTATAACATGTAAATGATCAACGTTTCTATCATTCTAGAAAAAAAAAATTTAAACAATACTAGTATCTTTTCGTGCAAATAAAAGACTTGAACGACATGCTTTTCATTTCAAAACCAAAATATAAATATGAATCTAGAACAATTTTATTAATGTTTGGGTTATGGAGAAACTATGATTCTATTGGTGACTGTTATAAGATATATATTCTAGCCACTATCATTCTAAAGAACGACTAACAGTCAAATGATTGTTTGGTTTTATTATTAATATCATATAAGGTTGAAACCCATGCATGTTGATCATCAGCCTCCACGACATTCGTGCAATGAAACAATCTGAGTATCGTTCCTTGGGAAAAATAATGTGCACACAATAAGGACTGGTGAATACAAACATTGTGAGCATCACATGAAAGAAACGATAATGAGGATCATTCTAATGAATGATTAAATCTGTGTTCAAATGGAATATTGTTAATCCATCTTAGTGATCATGCCAACATAATGAAAAATGGAATGATATAATTGTTCGACCATTGTTCATGGTGAAAGATGCAACATGCTTTAATACCAACAACATCTATACATCGTTCTATGAATGATTATGAAAACCCATGCACCCACATGGTGTGGCATACCTGTTCAGCCTTGCCAATAGGGGGAACAACCAACTATGAAGGATAACAATGGAGAAATAGTCGTTTCCCTTAGAGGGAAATGATAAACAATTGTAAAATTATTTTAAATAAAACAATACTTTTGGCTATCGGATGCATCTGATTAGCCATAAAATGGTTAATAAAACTTAGATGCAAGAAATAATGAATGGAGGTGATAAGAATATAACATATAGAGCATAACCATATTTGGCTATCATGTCGAGAGGAAGAATATGCACAAACTTAGTGCATGCAAAGGATGGCCAATAAGACCCTTGCAACATTATAGAGAAAATGATCGATCTCATATAGTGATGTCCTAGCTCTAAGCAAAATACACTTGCATTTTACACACATCTAATGATTTACCACTAATTCAAATGGAATTGACAAAATGAAAGGAAAATTGCAAGTTTTCAAATAGATTTTACTAAAAAATCTTGGATGTACACCAACAAACACTGAATTACCTCTATTTCATGGGCTTTTCCTCAGCTTTTTCCTTCTTTTCCAACTCAGCCAAATCACTTGCCTTCTTCCCTGAATCCTCATTGCCACTACTAGTCCCTTGCTTGATTCCTTGCAAGTAACCCGTACTACCAAAATGGAAACCATGTTCTCCTTACATGTTTGCTCCATTATGGGGGTTGTTTCATTTCATAATTACCCTTAATTTGGCTACCCACTACTACATTTGAATATCTTGGCCTTCAATTCAATCGTAGGCCACTATTTCATAATATCTTCCTTATGGTATTATTAATAAATTTATTCTCTTTTCATATGATATCGTAATTTAACAATAATATTTGATAATTCGATTTCATATTATTTTATAAGGAATATGTACACATATTTATATATATGTGTGCATATATATATATCACCATTTTATTTTATATCAATATAGTGTTTTTTCACTTTCAAATAAAGAATAAACTTTTATTTTATTTGAATAATATTTTTTAAATGAAGTGGTTTCCTTATCCTTCAATAATTCCATTTTAAATACATACACATATGTTTAACCATGCTATCATTTTATTTTTATTTTTCGAAAACAAGAGATCAAAATAGGCAATTGAATAAGAAATCACATGTATAACACTCCACCAGCCTATTTTTTTCTCAAGCATTGAATCATTTCAAATAAAATCAATATAATATTCTATGTGAAATTTAAATGTAGCTATCATGTCATTTAGTGTTGTGTGCACTTAGATTCCATCAAGCTTACTATTCAATCTGGCTAAACGATCCTACCTCAATTGTGTTCTCATACTTCAACCTGTTTTCCTGCATTTGCACACACTTGCACTTACACAGTTCATCAATAACGTTCAATCATGATAAAGTATAAGATATTTCAAAAGATCACATAGTCAAAAGATGGTCAACTTCTTTCAAACATTTAAAAAATATAAAATTTCTCATTCAACATATTGAATTTCCTCAATAATTCACTTTATCATATTATAATTTAAATGCAATAAAAATTGGGATATGACAACTAGTGACCTTACATCTGTTGTCCCTTTTTATGGACTATCGTTGTTCATCAAACTTTATTGCTTTGACCTTGCCACCTTCTCAATTAATGCATATCTCATTAATGCACCTTATGACCTTCTTTGGTGGTTGTCTTCCTTTGAAGCACTTTATGCTTGCACTATTATGAGTTTGATTGTCTCTTTATCATTCCTTGATTTTCCTATCATTTTGTATGCATACTATGTATTTTATGTTCAAGTTTTTCCCTTTGCATTGAGCTTTCATTTAAGAGGACTATCCTTGAGGCTTTAGGTTTGTGTATGATCTTCTCAAAATTTAATCATGCTTACACACATCATGTCATGTTTGCCCCATGTCCTTGGTCATGTCTTGGTTGTGACTATCTTTTGATCTTCTCAATGTCAAAACCTCTCACTACTTTTGGCTTCATGGCATGTTGTTCCCAACTTGTACAAAAAACCTGAGAAGAGAAAAGTACTTCAAAGGACTACCACTGCAAGAAGATCATGAATGAAGATGCAATGGAAAGCTTGAGGAAATGTTTGATATCATGTAATGCATCCCTTGTAAAGGATATCCATGACCTTAAGGGATTGAAGAGTTGTATGACCAAACAAACTAGGAAACATCCATATGGAATTTTCCTTGCTTCAAAGGATATGAAAGGGTCCTACCCAAATGTATTTAGAATGTTTCCCATGTATGTCCACACCCATCTTTTTGTAACTTAGTCAATCACTTTGGATTTCCAAAGATGATAGCACACCCTTAAGATGTTGTTGCACAATATTATACAATCTCCTCAATGGAATTACTGTACAGCCCCCTTCATTGATTGCTTCTCATAGTAATGACTATTTTTTGCATTTAGACGACCATACTTCCCTTAACCTTATTGCCCTACTTTTATTGACTATGATCTTTGTCTTAAATGTCATAACATTGAGGGTGAAAAAAAGGTCACCATTTTGGATGCATGCATTGACAACCATTGTACAAAAATTTGCAGTCCCCTTAACTCCATTCTTTTGAATCATTTAAAATCAATTTGCACGCATCTGTAGTTCCTCACTGTGATACAGTATTCACTGTCTTCTATGGAGATCCACTTCTTAGAGCATAATTGCAAAAAAATCCTCAAAAGGAAAATAGAAGATTGGTGATCTCGTTTTTCTTTTAAAAAAATGAACAACCTTCACCTTTAAAAGACCTAAAACCATGTTAGATTATTTAAATGAAATATTTAAATAATCCAATATTTACAAAAGAAGGATTACAATTATATGATATATAATATTATATTGATATTATAACATTATTATTATATATAAAATATATATTAAATATTAAATATTATTATAATATATAGATTATAATAATATATATTATATATCTTATATAATATAGTATAATAATATTATATTACTTATAATATCATATATTATATATCTGAAATGTAGATGCAAAAAATCACATGCATAGTTTAATCCAAAAATAACCATAATTATGAAGTATGCAAATCTTATGTCTTTAATAATAATATTTCATTTATATTATCATAATATATATTACTTATAATACCATATAGTATAATAATATATTATTTATATTAAAAAAAATATGCTTTCAAAATGAATATTCGTTTTGGAAAGCATTTTTTATTTAGATATTTGATATATTTTTATATTATATGATATAATATATTAGATGATATAATATATTATAATATTATAAGTTTAATATATATTATTATAATATAAATAAAATATTATTATATTAAGTATTATATAATATTATTATATTGATATTATAACATTATTATTATACATAAATTATATATTATATATTATTATTATATATGATATATATTATTTACTATTTATATTATAATTATAATAGGAATAATATATGATATATATAATTAATTATTATGTATTATGATATAATCTATATATCATGTAATATAATATATCCTATAATATAAAAAATTATGATAATATATATTATTATAATATATAGATTATAATAATATATATTATATATCTTGTATAATAGAATATAATAATATTATATAATATAATAATAATTTATTTATATTATCATAATATATATTACTTATAATATATGATATTATATATCATATATTAGATATTACAATATGATAAATAATATATTTATTATAATTATATCATAATTTATTATATTATATGATATATATAATATATTATGTATTATTTGATATATATAATATCCTAATATATTATGTATATTAAATGATATATAATATCATAATATTTTATACTATATGATATGTAATAATGAATATCCATTATAAGAAGATATCTATTTGGATCGGATATCCATTTTCTAGATTTTAATAACGGATATCTATTTTTCTTTGGTGTTTACCATAGCAAAATGTACCTTTTATCTAACCCAAGTAAAAATTCAAAAATGTTTTTTGCAATTTTGCCTAATTGAAATTGTGTTTTTTTCCTATTTGACCCATCATGATCCTACACTCACCTTTTTGATGCAATCATAAAACATCATAGATTTTGAATATGTTTTACCACATAAAATTTCTGATAATTAATACAATAGGTCATGAATGGACCTTAATTTATGGCATGCATCTATGTAGTCACACCCTTATTATATTGTGAATTTTGGATAGAAATTGCCTTAGAAAATTTCATCCCTAGTGAGAGTCATTCAATTTCACCAATAAACTAAAAAACGCAACTTTTTTTTTCCTTCTAATTTTTATAAAAAGTCCCTATGACAATGATGCATATTATATAAATCTTTTAAATTTTATTCTGAACATTAGTTCCTTTGATGCAAAATTTCACTAACCCATAATCATCCTTTGTTAATCGATTTTTTTATACAAATGTGTGTCTATATCACCATTTAGAAAATAGATTTACACATTATTCAAAAAATGGTGGAAAGTGTCACACTCCAAATTCCAAATGGGGAAATAGCCTAGAAATAAATATATATAAAACATGTTGTTATGTGTCAAGAGTAAGATCACTAGGAGGAAGAGGTGGTTCCTAGACATCTAGTTTACCCCATACATTAGTAGGGTCTAAAGTATCCATAGGAGGATCCCAACCATCATTAAAAAAAAAAAAAATTTATCTTCATTAGCATCATGAACAAGAGAAATAACAAGAGTTAGTTGAAGGAATTTAATAGAGTTTGACTAGTCCTTAGTTCCACAACCAAAAGCTATGGGAGAAGTAGAATGATAGCTAGTGGGCTATGACCATCCTTACTGTGCACAATCTCTTCTCATAGGAGGTATAGAAGACTAAGAATGATCATCCTAGTTTCCACAAGTAAAATAACTATACCCTTTCCAACACCCACAAGGTGGAGAACGAACTCAACTAGAAGTGACTCTAGTAATAGTACAATAAATAAATACCCCAATGATCCAATAGCACTTGAAGATGCACAAATTCAAGAACAACATGGACTCTTATGCCTAGATTTGCATAAGAACATTACCAAAAAACTTAGGATCAACTAAATATTGAGAGAATATAATAGAATTTTTGTCCTTCCAAATGCTAAAAAAATCCACCTTGAAATTATTTTAAATTCGAGTAAATCTAAAAGGGATTCTAGGTCAATCCCCTAAAAATAATATGTTCCAAAAAAAAGGTTTAAGCCAAAAAATCTTGAAAAAATGGTGAATTCGAGTCCAAGTAGCTTGAGCTTAGGGGAAAAATGAGAATATATATTTGAGAGGATTTTGATAACCACAAAGTGGACATTGTGGTGTTGATGCTGTAGCGGCGGGAGGTTCTTTCTCCCACGAATTTGAAATTAAACAATAAATAAATTCAATATTAAATGGAAGGAGACGACTTGCTATAAATATATAATTATTTTGTTGAGACCGACCAATTAGAAAAAGTCGCCTTGTTTTGTGAACAAGGCCGACCTTTCATAAAGAGACATCTTGTTATGTATAAATATAAGGCAACTATCATTCAATTTATCATCCAATCATTATCAAGTGAAGTTTGCACATTTTTTTGGAGTGAAGATTATCTTTATCTACAGATTGATTATTATTCTCAAGGAATTCACATTCTTCAAGAGGAGTTTCTTATCTACAAAAAAATGATATATATTCAAGGAGATCAATATTTCTTGTGTATTTGCATCTAGAGAGGTGTTATAATCATTACACCAGTTCTGCCTAGTGTGTGGCCTAATTGTAGATTAGATTTATGCTCTTTTATTAAATATATAAGTGATATATTTGTGGCTGGGTTTTTCTCCCTCGAGAAGGAGGGTTTTCCCAAGGTAAAAGTGTTGTGTTCATTTGTCTTATGTGTTGCATTTTCTGTTTGCTTAAATCTGATCCTAAAACTAGCATGGTATTAG
Organism: Sequoia sempervirens; assembly: GCA_007258455.2. Classification (NCBI taxonomy): domain Eukaryota; kingdom Viridiplantae; phylum Streptophyta; class Pinopsida; order Cupressales; family Cupressaceae; genus Sequoia; species Sequoia sempervirens. Next base: position 82,839,829 of record VDFB02000002.1, on the reverse strand, counting down.
AGTGGGTCTAGGAAAAGATTTGATCAAATTTGGTTAAACAAAAGTTTAGTCTCGAAGTAATGATTGAAGCCACAAGCTTGTTCGATGCACAAATAAATATTCAATGTGGTTGCAGTGGTGATGTAAGGAGGATGACTCCTATGGTATTCGTTGATTAAGGGTGGCTTAACACTTCATGGCATTTCTCCTATGTCATATTTTCTTTGGCCGTATGGAAGGAAGTCGTGATGATTTATTTTCATTCTTTTGATCACTTAAACTCTTTCATCGCATGAGTATGGGTGCATTGATTCATAATTTGATCTCAAGATTTAAATTGAGTCTTCAATCTCTACTAAATGGTTAATTCATATTCCCACTTTCCCTGAGGTTGAGATCGAGTGAAGGTGGCGAAGATGAGGCACAACTATAGGTCTAGCTCATTGGTTTACCAACATAAAGAGATAAGTATTTTTATGCTTGTACCTTGAATGAATATTTTATGTGGTTATTAATTCATGCTCTAACATTGGGATAGTGAATCTTGTATGCTTCTAGCATTGATATTTCTTCGGGGTAGTTTAAACTATTAGTAATCTCTCTCTAAAATGCTTCCAGGATGGATTGAGGAGCAAAAGGGTAATGAAGAGCTTGAGGCATCTTGTGAGGAAGTCATTCCGACTGGAGAAATGATCAAGCATGGAGTCATAGCTTGCAGCCATGGGACTGAGTTGGTGGCTGGAGACATCTCTCAAAGAGGAAGAACCTATTCAGGTTGTCATTATGATCAGTTTCTTTGAAGAGGAGGAATTAACTTTTAGAGGGAGTCTGATAAACCAACAGAGGCAACTTTGGATGAGGAGGTTAGGAGGTTGATGTAAGAACTTGGAGCTTCAGAGGGAGTCACATCATCATAAAAATCTTGTTAATGTATATTTCTCTGTGATGGAGAAGTATGCGATGAGAGCCCTTGTTAGTGTATATTTCTCTGTGACAGAGAAGTATGAGATGAAAGAACTTGTAATGCATTTTTCTCTGAGACAGAGAAATTTGAGGTGAAATCCCTTGTCCATCTCTGAGATAGAGATATGGTTCTTTCCACCCTCTGGGAGTAGCCATGGTGGATGTCATGTTGAGAGACTCCATGACAACATCACATTGAGAGGCTTCGTGATGAATCCTTTGTACTTGTGTTTATCCACACATGGGAGTAGCCATGGTGGACATCATGTTGAGAGACTCCATGATGACATCACGTTGAGTGTCTCCGTGATGGGAACTTGTACACATGTTCCTTTCCACACATGGGAGTAGCCATGGTGGACATCATGTTGAGTGACTCCATGACGATATCACGTTGAGTGACTCTATGATGAACTCTTTTCCACAAATGAGTGTAGCCATTGTGGGTGTCATATTGAGAGAATCCATGACATGGATATCGAGAAAGATACCTCCCTAGCTAAGAGGGAGTGTTGATGTTGTAGTGGTAAGAGGTTCTTTCTCCCACAAATTTGAAATTAAACAATAAATAAATTCAATATTAAATGGAAGGAGACGAATTGCTATAAATATATAATTATTTTGTTAAGGCCGACCAATTAGAAAAAGACGCGTTGTTTGGTGAACAAGTCTGACCTTTCATGAAGAGACATCTTGTTATGTATAAATATAAGGCAGTTATCATTTAGTTTATCATCCAATCATTATCAAGTGAAGTTCTTTTTTTTGAGTGAAGATTATCTTTATCAGCAAATCGATTATTATTCTCAAGGAATTCACATTCTTCAAGAGGAGTTGCTTATCTACAACAGATTGATATATATTCAAGGAGATCAATATTTCTTGTGTATTTGCATCTAGAGAGGTGTTATAATCATTTCACTAGTTCAACCTAGTGTGTGGCATAATTGTAAATCATATTTTTTCTCTTTTATTAAATATATAAGTGATATATTTGTGGATAGGTTTTTCTCCTTTGAGAAGGAGAGTTTTCCCAAGGTAAAAGTGTTGTGTTCATTTGTCTTATGTGTTGCATTTTTTGTTTGCTTAAAACTGATCCTAAAACTAACATGTGGGTCCTCAATTCCAATATGAGTTAATTGGAACCAATTGGAAGACCTTGAAAAATTATACACCAAGAAAATAAGCAAGCTTTGTCTCAAGAATAGATAATCATATATTATGGAAGCTACACTATCAAACTATTAACAGATATTGCAATAGCCATCTCTAATTTAAAATAAGAACCATAGGAAAATACATGAAAGCAAAGAATAGCCTTTACAAGGCTTATAATTACAAAATGGTATATGAGGATACCAATTCTAATCTTTCCACCATGGTTTGAAAGATCAAATTCTAATATTGTGAATAATATCTAGATGAACAAAATCAAGCACCACTTCAAAAATTTCATGATGCCAATTTGATAAACGAAGCTTCTCTTTGGCTTTAGGCTAGGTTGAATTTTTTTGGGTTATTTTGGAAAAAATATCTAGAAGGGTCTTGATCCGCTTTTTAAATAACCTCAATGTATGGACCTAAGGAGTCTTAGCTAGAGGATGGTCCTAACAATGTAAAATAGGAGACCACCAAATAGATTGTTGATTAATGAAAATCTCATTGCAAAAGTCAATACATTATTTTAAGAAAGCTAAGGCTTGATGACTTTTTAAGCTCTCCAAATACTTTTAATCCAAAAGGTCCCTTGGATTTGAATGGGATCTTTTCTAATAAGAAGAACATGAATACCAATCCCCTTCCAAGTATGTCTCCCAAAAGGGACACTAAAATAAATGCAATGGAAAACCAAAATTTTCCAGCTTCATTACCCTCTAAAGCTCAAATTATCCATTTAGCACAAATTGCCAAACCTTGGTGCTAGATGGAAATAAATCTCAAACCTCTAGAATCATGAAAGAGGCAACAATAATCCCATGTCATGCAATAAAAACCTTTATCATTATCTAAGGAAAACCAAAGAAAGTCTCTAAGAATTTTTCAAGATCTTAGTAAGAAGCTTTAGAAGGGACAAGAAGAATAAACATGGGTAACCACTAGGATCTTAAAATTGAAAATTTCTTGCTATAGAAAGAGGTTTCATAACTTAGTATGCCAATTTATTTTCATTTATAAATAAAAAAATTATTATAGAGTAGTTGGCTCAGAAGCTTTAAAAAAAAAGGAATACCCTAAAACTTGAATATTTCCCCATGCTCAATCCATTTTCACTTATAAGAATAAATCTAGGGAGGCTTAGGTAGAAAACATTGCATCTAACATTGAGTTTTTCACCATTGAATGTTAGAGCTTGAAGCTTTGTAAAAAAAAATCAAATAGTAGAGAGCTTTATTGATAGTATTTTCATATTTCAAAAGAGTAAGAAAAAAATCATTGACAAATGATCATTCACCATTTGAGCCATGGAATTAGGTAGAGATACGTTTGACCAACCTCTAAGAAGAAAAAAATGGGTCAAAATATATCCAAGACCTTTTGCAACAAGCATAGAAAGGGTAGGGGCTAAAGGACATGCCTGACATATAGAGCTTAATACACTAAAAGCATTGAATTTTTTATCATTGATAATGAGATGTGTCAAAACATTAGAGAAAAACATGTGAAACCAAATCTTAAAACTTGAAATATGGCAACGATAAAAAACCACTTCATATAACCATAAACTTTAACAAAATCAACTTTAATGATAAATTAATAAATTTGAATAAATATATTTTGTAAACTATATATGTGATAATGACACTTCAATATTCTAGACCCAACCTCAAAATCCAAATGCATTTTTCCAATTAAAGAAGAGTCCTTCCACAATCGTGACTGATAAAGCCTCATAGAAAAACCTTTAAATCACACACCTTCGATGATTCTTCGAAACATTGAATGATTAATTATTAGACTAAATGTTTTTGGATGTTCATCCAAAATAATCTCGTTTTAGCTCACATGGTATTGTCCTTCCACCATTAAATACTTCACTTTGTGAAAATGTCATGGAAATGGTTTCCTAAAAATATTAGTTTTGTTTTGTAGTTTATTTTATTTGTTTATTCATGTCTAAAAGTTTATTGAACTCCAGTGTCTTCTTATTATTCCAAATTCATTTATTTGGGATTTTTTTTTAATATGAAAAAATTCCAATTTTTTTTTTTTCAAGTAGCTTAATAATAGATTCATGATTTCTTAAGTTTTTTAAATTGTAATTTTTTTTTATATGATTTTTTATAAAAATATTTAAAAAATACATTAAATTTATTTTTGATTATGTTATTTTTGGATTAAAGATATCAAGTTTCCACAATTCATATTGTAAATTTGTATTGCTTCTGGTTTTGATTGTGTAGAATTTTTTTAGCATCAACGTTTTGGATCACATTCCATGATCCATCATCAGGATGAAAGAGAGCAAGAGGAGAAAAATGAATAATTGTAGACTTAGACCAAATAAAAAGGAGAGAGGGAGAAGGGGAAGGTGCACACAGATTGAGGGACAAATTAAAATAAAGAAAAAACACTAAAAATAAAACAAACCCAAAGAAAGTGTGAAACCCCTCCATTTTGTTATGTTTTTCTTGATAGCTCAGATAATTTGTTAGACCTTATTTTATGTTATGGTTGTTCTATCGCTAACAGTGGAGTGATCATAGACTATATGTGTGTGATGATACATTATATGTATGGTGATTATGTTTAATATGATTTATGTTTGCATAGATGCTTAGTTGTGATGGCATTGCTATATATGCTTATTGTAGTTTAATTGATATATTATCTCGTTAGTTGATGTGACATTGTATTGGTGAAAAAAACATATTGCATCACTTGCTTGTGAGTGCCCTATGATTTCTGTGATTCTCTCTTCACAGTGTGTATGAATTATTATCTCTATACATGTACAAATTTTTCTTTTGTTGTAGGTTTACAGGTACAGGACAACGGCTTCACCTGGTTTCATAGGTCTGAGCGTGTCCATTAATCAATAGTAATGATTGGCAGATAGTAACTGGTTAACCTTGTCAAACCTTTACCCTAGCACAGTGTGTCGTTAGTCTGTATGTTGGTCATGTTCCTTATCCATGTTGATCTTGGTATTTTATTTATCTTGCAAGTTTGTATTTGTAAGAATTAAATTATATGTTGTGATTAAGTATTTAGTTAATATGGAGATTTTATTATAAATTAATTAATTTAATTTAAGTTATATTAAAAAGTAATTTTAATTATTAAATTAATTGGGAATTAAAATAAATAAGTTATTTAATTGTAAATTGGAGTAAATAATTTTTTTAAAATTTTAAATGCATATTTGGGAAAAGATCTCAGAAATATCTTGGTTTGTTAAAGAAAAGATATTTTTTGTGTGAACTGGAAGTTAGAAGGATTTGTTTTTTTACTACCTTAAAATTGATTTACAGAGAGATTGATTGAAATGGGGAAAGAGAGGAAGTTGTTTTCACGGGAAAAAAAGAACAGAGGTTTTGGAAAATAAAAGATTTGTTCTATGGTTTGAAAAAATTGTAGATCTTAGAAGATTTCTCATAATGTAGGAATCTAGTTGTTATATTCTTGGTTGTGGATTATTTCTGTTCTCTGGGAAGTGGCAATTTTTCTGGAGGAAACTTTGGGAAACATTGGAAAATTGAAGTTTACAGAGAAGCTTGACATCAATCCTCAAGGCAACAATTCTTTTGGAATAGGTTCCTTAATTGTTTTGTGAATTTCATTTTGAAAGAGTTATTTAATTATTGTAATGCAAATTGAAAAAGATTAGAAGAGATTTTCCTTATTGTAGAAGCTTTTGTTTTTTTTTAAATATTGTCGTGAAAATTGAATCTTTGTAGAAAACAATTTAGATCCTATGTGTAAATTGATCATTTGAAATAGATTGAAGCCAAAGGAAATTATAGATCTCTGTAGAAAATACTTGTGGAGATAGGAAACCTCTGTAAATTTTACATTGTTCCTGTAGAAAATTTCTTCTATAAAATTATAGATCCTTTGTGTAAAATTCATCTATCTCTCCTGTAGAAAACTTCTGTGAAAATAATTTATCTTCCTATAAGGAAGTTGGTTGAAATTTACATATATAAATATATTTATTTATATATATATTGGAAAATATATATACATATACAAATATATATATAAATATTTATGTATTTATGTTATTGATTTACCCTCTGGTAAATTCTTAGATTGTAAAAAATGGATTTGAAAAATCACCGTACACGATTTTCATTAATCATAGGGTTTACATTAAAAAATGTATATTGATGGAGGTTGGGGGAGCTACCCCCACAGCAATCCCTTCCACATGGGAGATGGCAGTGAGGGCACTAGTGCCCAACACTACCTTCACAAGCAGCACTGGCACGACCAACATTGCCGACCCCCACAGTGGGGGCGCTCGGCTGTAACAACCGTCGACCTAATTCATATGCGTATGTTTCTTTTTAAAAATGTTTTATTTAATATATATAATATATATATATATATATATATAATATATATATATATATATTATATATATAATATATACTATATATATAATATACATTGAATTTAAAAGAGGTATGCAATCTTTACTATATAATTGATTTTATATAAAATGCATATATATATATATAGAATTGTATTTTGTTTTTTTTAAATGGTAAATAAATATATATTTTTTAAATATATTTATTAAATGGTATTATGTTTAATTTTAATGATTGATTATTTTAATTGTGGAAATTGAGTTAGTTATATTAAGTAATGGTGAAACTGTAGTTAAACTTTTGATATAATTTCGTTGTTGGTTATTAATGGGAATTGTGTTTTGAATAGTGTATTTTAGTGTGAGATATTGCTCTATTGGATTTAGGAAATCCAAACAGTAGTGATTTTAATTACATGAGATTGTTTATTTTAACTTCTAGTATTCCTTGTAGACATCCAAATTTGGACACTTAATTTATCCAAATTTATCACTTTTCGTCTAAACATCCTCTTATCCAAGTTAATTAAGTAATATTACTATTATTTAATTAATATCTTTAATTCTACCAAATCCCTAAGGTATTTAATTAATAATTAAATACCTTACCCTTTTAATCCTCCTTTCATCAAATAAATTAAATAAATATTACATTTATTTAATTCTTCACATGTCATTTTCATCTAATCCTAATCCATCTCCTAATTTCTTCATTAGGGATGTGCACATGCCTAATCCTTGATTAGGATGTGTCACATCCTCCAACTTTTGCAAGTTGGCTTCTAATCCTCATTTATCTTCTAATTACTGATTAATTAATCTTAATCAGTACTTTGGTCAACTCTTCCCCCCCCAAGGAATTTTTAATTCCTTTTTTTTATTTATCCTAGATTCCCCTCTTTTATATGTGAATTTTTAATTCACATTCTATCCTTTCAAGGCTTCTAGAACTTTGGACTTGTCACAATCTCTACATGTGACCAAGTCCCACCTTTTTGGAGCCCACCTTTTATCCTCTAGATCATCCTAGGAATGTGAATTTTTAATTCACATTTATACCCCCAACCACCTTTCCTTTTCCCATGTAGATTTTTGAGGAATTCCAAAATTCCTCAAATGTCCCTTTCACTCCCACTTGGGGACAAGAAATCCCTTTTTATGGAAATTTTCTCACTCCCCAAGGTGCATGTCCTTTTTCCACCTCATGTACCTTCTTGACACCTCACTTACACCTCATATCCCCTTGTCCACTTCACCCTCAACCCACCATAGCCCTTCATCTTAGCCTTGTTGGAGCAATCTTGACCGTTGAATTCTCTAGAGAATTCAAATTCTCCTATAAATACCCCCTTCTTAAGGGCATTTTCAACACTTCTTCATTTGAGCAACCTTATGCTGCCAATTTACATCCTCAATCATCCAATATCATCTACCTATCCATCTTAATCCCTTTGCACATCTAATCTTGCATTTAGTCACTCAAGCAATCATCTAAGGAGCACACAAATCATTCCAAGCAAGGGCCAATCAAAGAGACATCAACATCAAGGAAGGTGAAATCGTTTCTATCTTGTTTTGTCCATTTTCCTTCTTGTTTCATCTCTTTTTTGGTTAATCTTGAGGTGTCCTTGGTTTTTTATCACTTGCATTTCTTAGTCATTTCACACATTTAGAATAGGATAAATTCCAAGGTATCACACCTGTAATTGGGTAGTGTGGGGAATATTTGTTGTTGAGAAAATATAAGTCTTCCAGATTTTAATTGTGAAAGGGTTGTCACTTTTGTTAGTCGCCTTGTGATTTCCTTGGGTAGTGCATGTAGTTGGATTTAGTATTGGACATTTTTAGAGATGTGTTATCTCTGGTGTTATGTTATTATTAGTCTATGCACTGTCTACCCTTGGGTGTAGAATGAGTTATTGTGTTGTCGATAGGGGAGTGGATTTCAACTGGGGTCAGGACACAAAGTGGTCCTAGGATAACTCATGTGGAAGTCAATGTAATCAGTGGAAATTAAATAACCTACATTATGGGAATGGGTAGTTAACATATTTAACTTGATAATTAGCCTCGCTCATTGGCTCAAGGGCTTGTGTTAGACTTGAGATGAGTTGGGAAGGCCTAGAATGGAAAGATCGTTATCTTGTTTTCTTGAAAGATAATCGATTCCGCACTAGTGTGCATGTGGGGCCAGAGTTTGTGAGAGGTTACCAAGATAACCCAAGATGGGGGTCGTGACCTAGGAATTTCTCCTTAGGATAACCAATGCAACCTTTGTGATGACACTCCTCCTATGACAACAGTCAATTTTTGTTGTACAATGATTGTTCTTGGTTCAGTGATTCTGGAAGCAATGTGACCTTTTGTTTGTGTTTACTAGTACTGTGTTATCTTTTGTATTGCCTATGTTTAGAGGTAATAGGTTTGTCTTGGTTACCTTTTACTATCTCCTAGCATGGGGGATGGGCCTACGGGTGCCATATGGTTGGGTGGCGTGCACCTTACACTATTGAGCTTTCTCTTCCTATTCGTGATGGCAAGATCTTGTTCGAGGAGCTCATGTGGTTCTATGGATTTGTACTTCTCTTTCTCATTGTAATAGTGGACATTATATATTGTATTCCTTATTTGTAATCAAGGAGGAACTCTTGTGATGTAATTGTAACATTATGTGTAATCTATTCATTGTTGGGTTAAATGGTATATTTGGTGTTATGTGGTGTTGTATCTGTGGAAATATGATCATTACATTTCTATGTGTTAGACTTATTATGCAATGGATTAATGCTTTGATGTATGTTGTATCATGAGTTATTTCCATATACTAGGTTTAAGAATAATTTTGTAAGTTTTGAAATTCACATGTAGACGCATTGTGTGGCCTAGAGGATGTATGTGTTAAGAATAGTTTACTTCACTCATCATTGTTACTCATTTTAAGGGAAAAAATTAGTTTTGCTTCCACAGTGTTGGATCGTCCTCTAGGATGCGGGACGAGGTTTTACACTTGTTATCAAAGCCTAGGTTTAAGCACTAGGAACTCTAGGTTAATATGGAAACCATTAAGTTGTTTGTGTAGGATTTAAGTTACATATCTTGTCTTACACCTTGGTGTGTTTTTGCAGGATCATGCCACCTAGGAGAGGTCAAGGTCGTGGTTGTGGCTGTAGAGGCAGACATGGAGGTAGCCAACAAGACTCACCTCCGCATGTTTCTCATGATTCAGATCGTGAGGAACAACAGGCTTCCCAAAATATTTTGGGATGCAGTATTCAGTATCCAGATCCACCAGGGGTTGAAGGAGCTTAGTTGCGTCAATTGTTAGAGGATACTCTTGCCCATCTTGGATTGAGGCAAGAAGTAGAGTAGATTGTTGTTAGAGAGAAGGATGTACCAACTCAGTTAGAGGCAGTTGTAGCTGCACACATGAGAGATTTACTTAGAGCTTGACCTTCCTTATTTGATAGATCAGGCAGCGATTTAGAGGTGGAGACTTGGTTGATTGACCTGAACAGATGCTTTGCTATGCACCCGTATGGTAGCAATACCAGAGCCAAATGTGCGATTATGCACCTGAGAGGATTTTCCTCCACATGGTGGAGATTGGAGGAGAAAAAGCTCCATATTGATATCGATATCGTATCTTGGGAGATGTTTCTAGAGAGGTTATGCACCAGATTTCTCTCTAATAATTGGTGATAGCATCATGGTGATGAGTTCCATACTCTGCAATAGATGACTATGTCAGTGGAACAATATGAGCATCATTTTTACAAGCTTAAATAGTATGCAGGCATTGGAGATGACGAGGGAATGTTTGTGCAACACTTTCTTAGGGGCTTAAATGCCCGAATCAGTGGAGGTGTGCAGGTTTTCGAACCCAAGACTATGGAGACCGCAATAGACAAGGCCAAGCTTGTAGAGGAGAATTTGGCAATGGCATTGGGTGGTCATGTAGGAGTGCAGATGGGAAGTACTTCAGCTACAAGGCCTAGTGCACACAGTGGTCAGACTCAGGTAGTTGGACCACCTAGGGCACAACAGACACCAGCACAGAGTGGACAGTACCAAAACTCTCAAGGGAAATGGAAGGATTTTCCACCTAGACAAAATGACAGATATCAGTCAGGGGGTGGCCATAATTGGAGGCATGTCAAACACTTTAGTAATGCACAACCAACATAGAGTACTCAATCTACCTTTAGGGGTAGTGTACAGCAGTCCAGTGCACCTTCTAGAGGTAGAGGTTTTGGCAGGGGTACTGGGTGTTTTTCTTGTGGCCAACAGGGTCACATAGCTCGGCAGTATCCCAATAAGGGCACATTAGGATATACATAGAGGCCAGCGGCATTAGAGCTGACTGTTGGGGATGCAAGCAAAGGACATCGTGTATTTTCTATGGTTGATAACCGTTAGGTTGACCACTAGAGTACAGTGGTGGAGACTATATATATGTTGTAGGGTAACAGAGTTACCATATTATTTGATTCAGGAGCTTCCGACTCATTTATTTCATCATCCGTTGTGGCACGTGATTGACTAGGAGCAGTAAGGCAAGAGGGTAAGTGGCAAGTTGAGTTAGCATCTGGTGCTAGAGTTGTTGTACATTCCTATGTACTAGATTGTAGACTAGATATTGGTTCTTTCCACACTATTGCAGATCTTCGCATTATACCATTAGGTTCTTACAACATTGTCCTAGGGATGGATTGGCTCGATGCTCATAAGGTCATGATTGATTATCAACGCAAGTCGATATGATGCATTGATGCATCAAGTAGTGAGGTTGAGTTAGTAGGGGTCCAGAGACCTATATCATTAAGGATGATCTCAGCTATGTAGCTATGAAGATGTGTTCATCAGGAATGTCGGTTATTTGCAGTGACAGTAGATGACTTGGAGATGGACAATAGAGAGGAGAAGATGTCTATAGATAGCCACCCCATACTTCAGCAGTATGCAGATGTTTTTCTAGATGATATTCCATGGATTCCACATCAATGTGACATAGACTTCAAGGTTGATCTTCTACCTAGTTCTGAACCCATTTCATGAGCCCCATACCGTATGACGACTTAGGAGCTTAAAGAGCTCTGCTTGCAACTTGAGGAGTTGTTGGAGAATGGTTTCATCTGCCCTAGTGTCTCACCTTGGGGAGCACCGGTGATCTTTGTGAAGAAGAAGGATGGTTCTCTTCATCTATGTATAGATTACTGATAGTTAAATAAGCTCACCATCAAGAAACGATATCCTTTACCTAGGATCGATGACTTGTTTGATTAGGTCAAAGGTGCTATAGTCTTTTCTAAGATCGATCTTAAGTCAGGATACCATTAGTTATGGATTGTGGAGTTTGATATTCATAAGATGACAATTCGCACATGATACAGTCATTACAAGTTTACAGTGGTACCGTTCAGGTTGACGAATGCACCATCGATATTCATGAGCCTGATGTACAAAGTTTTTTGCATGTACCTGGATAGATTTGTAGTGGTATTTCTCGATGACATTTTAATTTATTCCAGGACTGTTGAGGAGCATGAAGAACATTTGAGGTAGGTATTGCAGTGTCTGAGGGATAATAAGTTGTATGCCAACTTGTCTAAATGTGAGTTCTTCAAAACTGAGGTCAAGTACCTTGATCATTTTATATCAGGAGAAGGTATTATAGTGGATCCTGCAAAGATCCAGGCAATCATGGATTGACCTCCGCCCATGAATGTGGCAGAGATACGTAGTTTTATGGGGTTAGCAGGTTACTACAGGCATTTTGTTTAGGGATTTTCTAGGGTAGGACACCCTATTACTTCTCTTCAGAGGAAAGGGGAGAAGTTTGATTGGTCAGAGCAGAGCGAGGCTTCATTTTAGAAATTGAAGGAGAGGTTGACTAGCGCACAGATCCTTGCAGTACCAGATCCTACAGGATAATTTTTTATTTGTGCAGATGCCTCTTTGGAGGGGTTAGGTATGGTACTGATGCAGGATTGTCGAGTCATTGTGTATGAGTCATGCAAGCTCAAGGATCATGAGTTGAACTACCCCACCCATGATCTTGAGTTTGTTGCAATGGTACATGCTTTGAATCAATGGAGACATTTCCTATTAGGGAACCGTTTTGAGTTACACAGTGACCATTAGAGTCTACAATACATCTTCACATAGCCTAACCTTAATGCTAGGCAAAGGCAATGGATGGAGTTCCTTTATAAGTATGATTTTTAGGTGAAGTACATCTAGGGGAAGGAGAATGTTGTGGCCGACGCTCTCAGTAGACAGAGGCACGAACTATCTGAGATGACTCTTACTGTAGATTTGAGGATCCAGATTCTTACTACACTTCCTACAAATAGCTGGTACTAGGAGGTAAGGTTTGAGATTGAGTCAGGCAGAACTTTGGATGGCAGGTACTCAGGATATTCTTTGGAGACAGATGGGTTATTGAGATACATGGGACTTATATTTGTTCCATCTTCAGAAGGGCTCCGTACCTTGATTTTGACAGAGGCACATCAGGAACCTTACTCAGCTCACCCTGGAGTGAAGAAGATGTATGTCGATCTGTGACCACTTTATTTCTGGGTAGGTATGAAGTGAGATATCGTCGATTATGTATCACGGTGTTTGGAGTGTCAACAAGTTAAGGCTGAACACCAACATTTGGCTAGTCTTCTACAACCTCATTTGGTTCCTAACTGGAAATGGGACATCATTTCATTGGATTTCATTGTTGGTTTACCCAACTCTTCGCGACGACACGATGCGATTATGGTGATAGTAGATAGGTTGACAAAGGTGGCACACTTCTCACCTATCTGTTCCTCCTATAACGCTTCATCTATTGCTAGAGTTTTTATGGAGGACATTGTGAGGTTGCATGGTATTCCGCGTTAGATTATTTCTAGTAGGGATCCTGTGTTTACTTCGGCTCTTTGGACATCATTATAGCATGCTATGGGGACACAGTTGAACTTTAGTTCAGCGTATCACCCTGAGACGGATGGACACACTGAGAGGGTCAATCAGATCCTTGAAGATATGCTTTGCATGTATGTCATGGACCAGTGGACACGATGGGAGGATTATCTCTATCTTGTAGAGTTTGCTTATAACAACGGGTTTCAAAGTTTTATTGGCATGGCACCTTTTTAGGCCTTGTATGGATGGCCATGTCAGACTCCATTGAGTTGGGACAGGTTGGAGGATAGGATTTTATTGGCTCCTGATATGCTTCAAGATATGGAGCAGCAGCTGGTTTGGATCAGAGAGCATTCAGTAACTGCACAGGATAGGAAAATGAAGTACGTGGATGCACACCGTGTGGATCGCCAGTTTGTTGTAGGCGACTGAGTTTTCTTGTGAGTGCAAGTGAGAAAGAGTCCAATTCGTTATGGAAAGGGTTCTAATCTTCCACCTCATTTTGTCGAGCCTTTTGAGATTTTGGAGAAGATTGGGCCAGTTGCTTACTGCCTTGCTTTACCACCCATTTTCTCACGCATCCACAATGTGTTCCATGTTTTTGTACTTAGACCTTATCATTTAGACATTTCTCATATCCTTGATTGGACCACTTTATAGGTAGAGGATGAGCAGCTAGCTTTGGAGCCTGTGGTCGTTACCCAACACAGGAGACTCATCCTTAGGGGTCAAGATATTGAGCAGGTGAGGGTCCAGTGGGATCCTAGAGATGACACTTCTGCTACATGGGAAGATGCTACCAGGATGAGGGAGCTCTACCCTTACTTTTTTGTAGGCTTCCAGTAGTAAGCTTGATCCTAGGGGGGAGGATGTGACACCCCTCAATTTTTTTTATGTTTTTCTTGATAGCTCAAATACTTTTTTAGACTTTATTTTACATTATGGTTGTTCTATCGTTGATAGTGGAGTGATCATAGACTATATGGATGTGATGATACATTATATGCATGGTGATTATGTTTAATATGCTTTATGTTTGCATAGATGCGTAGTTGTGATGACATTGCTATATATGCTTATTGTAGTTTAATTGATATATTATCTTTTCAGTTGATGTGACATTGTATTGGTGAAGAGAACAGTATTGCATCACTCGCTTGCGAGTGCCCTATGATCTTCACGATTCTCTCTTCACGGTGTGTATGAATTATTATCTCTATACATGTACGAATTTTGCTTGTGTTGTAGGTTTGTAGGTACAAGACAACAACTTCACCTGGTTTCATAGGTCTGAGCGTGTCTACTAATCAACAGTAATGATTATGAGATAGTAACTGGTTAACATTGTCAAACCTTTACACTAGCACAGTGTGTCGTTAGTCTGTATGTTTGTCATGTTCCTTATCCATGTTGGTCTTGGTATTTTATTTATCATGCAAGTTTTTATTTGTAAGGATTAAATTATATGTTGTGATTAAGTATTTAATTAATATGGAGATTTTATTATAAATTAATTAATTTAATTTAAGTTATATTAAAAAGTAATTTTAATTATCAAATTAATTGGGAATTAAAATAAATAAGTTATTTAATTGTAAATTGGAGTAAATGAATTGTTTTTAATTTTAAATGCATATTTGGGAAAAGATCTTAGAAATATCTTGGTTTGTTAAAGAAAATATATTTGTTGTGTGAACTGGAAGTTAGAAGGATTTGTTTTCTTACTATCTTAAAATTGATTTACAGAGAGATTGATTGAAATGGGGAAAGAGGGGAAGTTGTTTTCATGGGAAAAAGAAGAATAGAGGTTTTGGAAAATAAAAGATTTGTTCTATGGTTTGAAGAAATTGTAGATCTTATAAGCTTTTTGATAATTTCAAAATCTAGTTGTTATATTCTTGGCTGTGGATTATTCTTTTCTCTGGGAAGTGGCAATTTTTTTGGAGGAAGCTTTGGGCAACATTGGCAAATTGAAGTTTACAGAGAAGCTCGACATTAATCCTCGAGGCAACAATTCTTTTGGAATAGGTTCCTTAATTGTTTTGTGAATTTTGTTTTCAAAGAGTTATTTAATTATGGTAATGCAAATTGGAAAAGATTAGAAGAGGTTTTCATTATTGTAGAAGCTTTTTAAAAAAAAAAGATTGCCATGAAAATTAAACCTCTGTAGAAAACAATTTAGATCTTCTGTGTAAATTGATCATTTGAAATAGATAGAAACCAAAGGAAATTATAGATCTTTGTAGAAAATATTTGTGAAGATAGGAAACCTCTGTAAATTTTGCATTGTTCTTGTAGAAAATTTCTTCTATAAAATTATAGATCCTTTGTGTAAAATTCATCTATCTCTCCTATAGAAAACTTCTTTGTAAATAATTTATCTTCCTGTAAGGAAGTTGGTTGAAATTTACATATATATATATACATATACAAATATATATATATATATATATATATTTAAATCTTTATGTACTTATGTTGTTGATTTACCCTATGGTAAATTCTCAGATTGTAAAAAATGGATTTTAAAAATCATCATACGCGATTTTCATTAATCGCAGGGTTTACATTAAAAAATGTATATTGATGGAGGTTGGGGTTGCTACCCCCACAGTCGTCCCTTCCACATGGGAGACAACAATGAGGGCAGCGCTGGCGCGACCAACACTATCGAACCCCATAATTGGGGGGCTTGGCTGTAACAGTCATTGACCTGATTCATATGCGTCTATTTCTTTTTAAAAATGTTTTAAATATTTAATATATAATATATACTATATATATATTAGATATATTGAATTTAATAGAGGTATGCAATCTTTTCTATATAACTGATTTTATATAAAATGCATATATATATATATAGAATTGTATTTTGTTTTTTTAAATGATAAATAAATATATTTTTTAAAATATATTTATTAAATGGGATTATGTTTAATTTTAATGATTGATTATTTTAATTGTGGAAATTGAGCTAGTTATATTAAGTACTGGTGAAACTGTAGTTAAACTTTTGATATAATTTTGTTTTGGGTTATTAATGGGAATTGTTTTTTGAATAGTGTATTTTAGTGTGAGATATTGTTCTATTGGATTTAAGAAATCCGAACAGTAGTGCTTTTAATTACATGAGATTGTTTATTTTAACTTCTAGTATTCCTGTAATTGGGTATTGTGAGGAATATTTGTTGTTGAGAAAATATAAGTCTTCTACATTTTAATTGTGAAAGGGTTGTCACTTTTGTTAGTTGCCTTGTGATTTCCTTGGCTAGTGCATGTAGTTGGATTCAATATTGGACATTCGTAGGGATGTGTTATCTCTGGTGTTATTTTATTATCAGTTTGTGCATTGTCTACCCTTGGGTGTAGAATGAGTTATTGTGTTGTCGATAGGAGAGTGGCTTTCAACGGGGGTTGGGACACAAAGTGGTCCCAGAATAACTCGTGTGGAAGTCAGTGTAATAAGTGGAAATTAAATAACCTACATTAGGGGAATGGGTAGTTAACATATTTAACTTGATAATTAGCCTCGCTCATTGGTTCAAGGGCTTGTGCTAGACTTGAGATGAGTCGTGAAGGCCTAGAATGGCAAGATCATTATCTTCTCTTCTCGAAAGATAATCAATTCTGCACGGGTGTGCATGTGGGGTCGGAGTTCGTGAGAGGTTACCAGGATAACCCAAGATGGGGGCTGGGACCTAGGAAGATCTCCTTAGGATAACCAATGCAACCTTTGTGATGACACTCCTCCTATGACAACAGTCAATTTTTGTTGTACAATGATTGTTCTTGATTTAGTGATTCTAGAAGCAATGTAACCTTTTTTTTGTGTTTACTAGTATTGTGTTATCTTATGTATTGCATGTGTCTAGAGGTAATAGGTTTGTCTTGGTTACCTTTTACTATCTCCTAGCACAGGGGTTGGGCCTATGGGTACCATATGGTTGGGTGGCGTGCACCTTACATTGTTGAGCTTTCTCTTCCTATTCGTGATGGCGAGATCTTCTTGTTCGAGGAGCTCGTGTGGTTCTATGGATTTGTACTTCTCTTTCTCATTGTAACAGTGGACATTATATATTGTATTCCTTATTTGTAATCAAGGAGGAACCCTTGTGATGTAATTGTAACATTATGTATGATCTATTCATTGTTGGGTTAAATGGTACATTTGGTGTTATGTGGTGTTGTATTTGTGGACATATGCTCATTACATTTCTATGTGTTAGACTTATTTTACAATGGATTAATGCTTTGATGTATGTTGTATCATGAGTTATTTCCATATACTAGGTTTAAGAATAATTTTGTAAGTTTTGAAATTCACATGTAGACGCGTTGCATGGCCTAGAGGATGTATGTGTTAGAGTAGTTTACTTCACTCATCATTGTTACTCTTTTTAAGGAAAAAATAAAATTAATTGTGCTTCTGCAGTGTTGCATCATCCTTTAGGTTGCGGGACAGGGTTTTACAGAAAGAAAGGAGAAGGAAAAACTTAACAACAAAATAAATGGCACCTATACTTAAAAAGGACCACAAAAATGAAAAAAGTTAAGAAAATCAAAATAAGTAGAGAAAAAGATCAAATAAGAAGTAAAGGAAGAACCAGGTAAGAGGGTCAAATGAAAATGCCAAAACTAAAAAGATCTGAGAAATCAAGAATCAAATAATTAAATGAAGAAAACAAACTCAAGACTAAAGGCAAAGACCTAGAAGGGTATGTGCAGGATCATAATGGGCCAAAAGGTGGCGATATGATGGGTATGTGTAGGGTATGTGGTTGACGACTATTTTTTTTACCCAAAATTGATGAAACATAAAAGGTTTTAAAGGATATTCTTAGCTTTCCACCAACATAAATTATGCTTTACTTTGAATTTCATAAATGTTTATTATTCATTTTCTATTCGAATTATGACTAAAGTCCTAATTGATAGGTTGATTGAAAAACATCTATAGCTTTCAAACGGTGTCACATTTTTTTAATCCTAAATATGTGTCACATTCTATGCTTCACATACTATAGAATAAAAAAAAGCTGAATTTCATGAAGTTTTGACCAAGTTAAGGTGGTCAGACATACAATTTTTTTATATTTTTAAAGTTGTAATAAAAAAAATCATAATTAATTATTTACTTGGAAAAAAATTACAAAAAAATATGCATCACTTCAGGACACGATTCCTATACTTATATCCAAAATATTATAAAAAAATATTATCATTTTATTGTGATTAGGGTGGTCAGATAGACACCTACTTATTTTTTCCCAATTTAAGTGCTATTGCATTGAAATTTCAAATTTTCACCAAATAGATTTTTTATTTTTTAAATAAACTTAGTAGTCTAGAAACTACATTCAATTTGCTACAAATTCTATTCTTACATATTTTTGAAATAATATAGATAACTTATTCAAATTTTTATGTCAAGTTGCCTAACTTTGATTTTTCTAAATTTTTTGCCACTTAAGGGCTTGTTTTTTTCATGATGATCCTGCACATACCCAGAAGAGAAAAAAAATAAAATAATATAAACCAAGCAAAAGATCGGAAAGAGAAAAGAAAACTAAAAAAACCTTAATGAAATCACAAAAAATAATAAAAAAGAAGTAAAATTCAAAACAAAGAAAGAAGCAAAGAGGAAACACAAGGAATAAATAAAGAAACAAACCAAAATACAAAAAGAATTATAAAATGACATCAAAGAAATAAAGAGGAAAATAAAAATAAAGAAACAAATAAATAAAGAAGACCAATAAATATATACAACAAATCAAAATATATATATATATAAACATAAACATAAATACATAAACATACACATATAAGCATACAAACATATAAATATATATAAACATACAGATATAAACATATAAACATAAACATATATATAAACAATTTATATATATAAACATAAATGTATATATATAAACAAAAATAAAAAAACCTAAAAACAAACAAAACAACAGAAAAACAAAAGGCTCAAAAAAATGAAAGAGAAAGGAAAAAAGAGGCACAAAAATAATAATGAATTAATAAGATTAAAAATAACAAATGCAAAAAAATAAAAAATAAAAAATAAGAGAATAAAGATAAAAGTGAAGAGAAACGATAGACAAATAAATAGAAAAGAAGGAAAAGACCAAGAAGAAAACAAAAGAGGGCCAAAGAAAATGAAAGCGAGGAAGGGAGGGGAGAAAGAAGTCACGAAGACCCAAGAAACACAGAGCCACACAGTGAGAGGAACAGAAACAAGGAGAAAAAAAGGGGGGAGAAACAAGAAAGGAGGGGCGGGGAGAAGGGAACAAGGGAAGATGACCCAACTTAGAGACAAGGAGAACAACCAGGCTAGGAAATAACATGGTTATGAAGGCTGGATAACAAGGGTTTCCAGGCCATACTAAGAGTCCAACCCTCATCACAGTTGAGGTTAGAAGGATGGTTGCTAATGTGAATGGCTTCCTTGAGCATCCCCCTAAAAAAGTTATCTTTTTTACACAAGACTTGAGTGTTTTAAAAATAGATATGGTGCTTAGTTGAGGAAGAGTGTTATGCCAGTGTAGATTTGAAGACACGATCATGTTTTATATCCACACTGTGCTCTTTAATTCTTGTACCAAAGGAATGACCCGTTTCCCCAATGTACAGGATGCCACAAGAACAAGCCACCTTGTAGACTCCGGATTCAAGTAAAATGTCCCAAGAGTCCTTAAGGGAAGGGAGTCAATGCTTCACCATGGAAAAAGGTTTGAAAGCATGGTGAATCCCTTGCTTAAGAAGGATCTTGGAATTTTTTGGGAAACTCCTTTAATATAGGGAAGAGAAGCACTAGGGAGGAACTTTGGATTGGAGGTAATAAAATTAGAGAAGAACTATTCATTGGCATGGTTAAAGGCTTTGGAGATCTGCTTGTTTTTTAAACCATTTAGGATGAAGACTTTACAAAGATGGTTCAACTCTTGGTTCAAGTATTCTTCATCACAGATCTAAAAAGATATTAAGGCAAGGGTTTTTAGGATGCCACTTTTTTGACAAGGGTGGTGATGAGATGACAAATGGAGGTAGAGGTTGGTACATGTAGCCTTATGAAAAGCCTGATTACCAAGGGAGCCATCAATTTTTTTGATGAGCAAGATATTGAGGAAAGGGAGTTGGCCTTCAAATTCACTCTCCTTGGTGAAGGAGATACAAAGGACCAAGTTGTTGAGGTGAGTGTGGAATTCCTCTAACCTATTGAGACTATGGGGCCAATAGGCATTAGTTTCATCCACATAACACTTCCACCATTTTGGCTTTAGGGGGTAGGATGAAAGGGAAGATTCTTCAAAATGCTCCATGTAGAGGTTAGCTATGACCGGAGAGAGAGGAGAACCCATGGCCACACCATCAACCTACTCATAGATGGCACCTTTGAAAGAGAAGAAGGTGAACTTCTAGCAAAGCTCGACCAAAGACACAATTTCCTCATATATATATATATATATATATATATATATATACGTAAACAAAAAATCTAAAATCAAACAAACCAACAAAAAAGAAAAAGGCTCAAAAAAATGAAAGAGAAAGGGAAAAAGAGGCACAAAAATAATAATGAATTAATAAGATTAAAAATAACAAATGTACCTTCTTCTCTTTCCAAGGTGCCATCTATTTGGTTGATGGTGTGGCCATGGGTTCTCCTCTCTCTCCAGTCATAGCTAACCTCTACATGGAGCATTTTGAAGAATCTTCCCTTTCATCCTACCCCCTCAAGCCAAAATGGTGGAAGCGTTATGTGGATGACACTAATGTTTGTTGGCCCCATGGTCTCGACAGGTTAGAGGAATTCCACACTCACCTCAACAACTTGGTCCATTGTATCTCCTTCACCAAGGAGATTGAATCTAAAGGACAACTCCCTTTCCTTGATATCTTTTCTCATCAAAAAAATTGATGGCTCCCTTGGTTGTCAGGTTTTTGTAAGGCTACCCATATCGACCTCTACCTCCATTCATCCTCTCATCACCACCCATGTCAAAAAATTGACATCATTAAAACCCTTGCCTTGAGAGCTTTTTGGATCCGCGATGAAGAATACTTGAACCAAGAGTTGGACCATCTCCATAAAGTCTTCATCCTAAATGGTTTAAAAAACAAGCAGATCTCCAAAGCCTTTAACCATGCCAAGGAAAAGTTCTCTAATTCTATTACCTCCAATCCAAAGTTCCTCCCTAGTGCTTCTCTTCCCTATATTGAAGGAGTTTCCCAAAAAAATTCCAAGATCCTTCTTAAGCAAGGGCTTCACTGTGCTTTCAAACCTTTTACATGGTGAAGCATCGACTCCCTTCCCTTAAGGACTTTAGGGAAATTTTACTCGAATCCAGAGTCTACAAGGTGGCTTGTTCTTGTGGCATCCCATACATTGGGGAAACAGGTCGTTCCTTTGGTACAAGAATTAAAGATCATAGTGCGGATATCAAACATGATTGTGTCTTCAAATCTACATTGGCAGAACACTCTTCCTAAACTAAGCACCATATCTGTCTTGAAATCACTCAAGTCTTGTGTAAAGAAGATAACTTTTTTAGGAGGAAGCTCAAGGAAGCCATTCACATTAGCAACCATCCTTCTAACCTCAACCGTGATGAGGGTTGGACTCTTAGTACGGCTTGGCAACCCTTGTTATCCAACCTTCGTAACCATGTTCTTTCCTAGCCTGGTTGTTCTCCTTGTCTCTCAATTGGGTCCTCTCCCCTTGTTCATTCTCTTGGTTTGTTCCCTTCCCCCCGCCCCTCCTTCCTTGTTTCTCCCCCCATTTTTTTCTCCTCGTTTCCATTCCTCTCATCATGTGTCCTCCAATTCTTGGGTCTTCATGACTTATTTCTCCACTCCCTTCCTCACTTTCATTTTCTTTGGCCCTCTTTTGTTTTCTTCTTGGTCTTTTCCTTCTTTTTTGTTTATTTGTCTATTGTTTCTCTTCTCTTTTATCTTTATTCTCTTATTTTTTCTTTTTTAGTGTTTTGCATTTTTTAGTTTTAATCTTATTAATTCATTATTATTTTTGTGCCTCTTTTTTCCTTTCTCTTTCATTTTTTTTGAGCCTTTTTCTTTTCTATTGGTTTGTTTGTTTTTAGAATTTTTATTTTCATATATATATATATATATATATATATATATATATATATATATATATATTGTTTATATATATATATGTTTATATGCATATATTTATGTTTATGTTTATATGTGTGTTTATATGTTTGTATGTGTGTGTGTGTGTGTATATATATATATTGATTTCTTTTATATATTTATCAATCTTCTTTATTTATTCCTTGTGTTTCCTCTTTGCTTCTTTCTTTGTTTTGAATTTTACTTCTTTTTATTATTTTTTTGCGATTTCATTAAGGTTATTTTAGTTTTTTTTTCTCTTTTCGGTCTTTTGCTTGGTTTATATTATTTTATTGTTTTTTCTCTTCTAGCTCTTTGCCTTCATTCTTGAGTTTTTTTTCTTCATTTAATTATTTGATTCTTGATTTCTCAAAAAAAAATTAATTATTTTTCTCCAATCTTTTTAGTTTTGGCCCTTTCATTTGACCCTCTTACCTAGTTCTTCCTTTACTTCTTTTTTGATCTTTTTCTCTACTTATTTTGATTTTCTTAGCTTTTTTCATTTTTGTGGTCCTTTTTAAGTATAGGTGTCATTTATTTTGTCGTTAAGTTTTTCCTTCTCCTTTCTTTCTTTGGGTTTGTTTTATTTTTAGTGTTTTTTCTTTATTTTAATTTGTCTCTCGATCTATGTGCACCCTCCCCTTCTCCCTCTCTCCTCAAAAATATTTTTAGCTTTATGCAACTTAATAGAGACGAGCATAAAGTTGTTTATAGAGTAAGTTGTTTATATATTTATTATTATTGTATAATGTTCAATTGTTGTTATAGTATTTGTGCTTATAATATTCAGTCTTATCATATATTTATATTATATATTATAAATAAATAGTTCACATACAGATGAGAATCTATGAATGTGATATAAAAAAAACATACATTCATTAACATGTGAAATAAATATTTTTTTGTCTCAAATAAAATACGATAACTATCCACTATAAGTGTGTCACTTATAAAATAAGATGTTCAAATAAACAAGTATTGTTATCATAGTGAAAAACTATTGTTCTTATGTGTACAACTATTGGGGTAGCAATGTATATGCATTGGTGATTTTATATTAATAGTTTGGCCTATCACAAATATAAAAGACAAACATAATAAATACCTTGTATTTTCTCATGAAATGTAAAAGATTGTCAAAAGGTTGTAGTTTTAACTATTGGTCCATTTTTGTTGGATATAAGTATTTTAAATAATAATGTGTTGTTTTTATAACAACAAATTGTTTGTTGCATTCAACTATTGGTCCATTTGTGTTGGCTATAAAATTTTGAGATAACAAAGATGTATGGTTACCATGGGTATTTGGTTCATTTAAGTTGCATATAAGTTATATTTTAAATAAAAATATGATATTTTACAAGCAACAACTCATATTTTTTTGTTCAACTATTAGGGATACCATGATTAAGTTTTGGTCAATCTTTAAAAAGTCAAAATTTTGACACTTCTCAGTAGATGTGTTGATGTGGCAAGTTGTGTGATGAGTCACACCTCCAAATCTTAGTTATAAATAGATAAGAGGGCAGTCCACATTTTAGAAAAACAGGAGGTCCTACGATATTTTATGCAACTACTACATGCTCACAAAGTTACTGAAAGCAACAAAGGTCCTATGATATTTTATGCAACTGCTACATGCTCACAAAGTTAGTTTGCATGATTACTAGGGGAGAGGGCCTAGTACTTGAGCATGTTCCAATAGTTGTTATATCATTTGTTGATTTAATGCTCAATATTTTTAATAATATTGAACCAATAGTTGTGACTTTAAAGTTGTTAGTCTTGATGATGACTACCCATAATTGAAAAAAATGTATTCCTTAGAAAGCAACAAATCATGTGATGCCACATCAATGCACCAATAAATCATGACTTATTGTACAACTATTGATCTCACCTTTTCTTGGGCCTTTTTGGACATCTTGACAAAAAGCATGTTGATGTGGCCTTGAAACCTTGATTATAAGCAATGAACTTGACCAATTAAGCTGTTGTAAAAAATTAAGAATGATTTGAAATTTCCACATAAGATTTTGAAAAACGCAAAATTAAGATGCTCAACTACGAAATCCTCTCCCCTAACTTCTCTCCCTTAATTGATAATAAATAAGAATAAAAATATTAAATTTTATAAATAATAAAATAATAGAAATAAAATGAATTCCTAATTGCTTTCTCAATTCTCATAATCAATATCACTCCAATTTTTTATATCTAACACTCAACGAATCCTAACTAATATCTATTTATTTTTTAGACTCTATACTATTTTATTATACAAAATATTAACAAAATTGAGAACCTGAAAAAGGAGGACTCATTGCCAAAATTGCACATGATTACTTTTATTTTCTAGAATACATCTGACATTTTCTTCACCTAAAACAAATGTGTCAAGTTCACCATGACAGAAAAGTTGATGGCGCCTGCTTTTTCTGCAATAAAGTTGACAGCGACAGGACAAAAAGAAAAATAGAGTAGTAGTTGAGATGTAGGGGTGGGTTAAACTTGTTTCTTTCAATCTATTTTGTTTGCTGATATTTTCTTTTATGCTTTATAAATTTTATAGTGTTTTCCTTTCAATCCCTTCTGTTTGCCACCATTTCTTTTTTGAGTGGAAAGCACCGACAGGAAAAGATCGTTATATAATGTGTTAGTGATATATTTTTGTTTATATATATGTTTAAATTTTGGTTTTAAATTTTAGTTTATTTATTTGTTCATTTGATTCAAATTCATGGTGTAATATTTAATTTAGTTTGATTGAGTATGAAATCAATCAATATAGTTTTAAAATTTAAAGTTCATGTTGTCTTCCTCTAACTAATTATTGTGTGTCCTTTCGAATTATAAAATATTTCAATTTGAATTTTAGAATGTTGTACAAAAACACAAATTTTAGTTTATTTTAACACATTATCCATAATAAAAGATCCATTTAACTCCTACTCGATACTTGTTACATTAATCAAAGACCACATATGAGCATACACTGTCACATTAGCATCTCCATACTTAGTGACATATAAGCAAATTGCATGGTTGTTTTATGTCTCCAACCAATATTTAAAAATCATTAAATTGGTTTGCTAAGGGTTTTAACTGAGGAGAACATGACCCTTAGTTACCAACCTTCTAAAAGGTGTTTATCAATACAATGAGTCTAATTATTGTAGATTTGTTTGTTAAAAGGTAAAGTGAACCCTTTTTTGGGTCATTGAACTTACTTGGTCAATTTCATAATTGTACAAACTAACTCCTTAAAAATTCAATTTTACGTCATGATACTATTCTAGATCAAAGGAGAGTTTAGTTAATTGTCTATAAGAGCACTATAGAGCTAGATCTAATGTCAAAACATCATTTTGGACCATAAATTTATAGTTGTAGTGCAATGACATCAAGTTTTAATTAAATCTATGTAACATATTCTAGACTTGTTATTCAAAAAAGTGTGATTGTCTATTTTTAATTTAATTTCTCAACTCATATATTCTATGATGACACTCACCCTATTGTAGGTACCCAAAACCTAATAAAATTGGAGCTAGAAGGTGAAGGAAGGATGTGTTGTTGAAAGAAACTTGCACAACCTCTACAAAAGGCTTGAAAACATTTATTATAGGAAAAATTATATTTAGCTACAAGTAAAAAATAAATTATGCTATAGTTGCAACAATCAATTGCTACAAGAACAATAATCTACATTGTAGAAACATAAATCCTATGTTACAAGGGTTTGAAAACACATCACCAATCACCAAATAACCCAAATACTCTCACACAAAAATAAATAATTTTTAGAGTTACAAACTCATAATAAATTTACCATTCACAAGAATAAAAACATTCTAAAAAAGAAGGTAGTTTTGAAAGGTAATTTTCATTTATCTCGGAAATGTGTTCATTTATACACATTTGCTTTCCTTTGTAAAGACTCCAGTTTGTTTTCTCTTTTTGTAGTTGGCCTACCACATATACTTATGTTTCTATTTGGGTTTCCTCTTCTCTATTTTTTGTTTTTTCTTCTTCCTTATTGTTGCCCTCTTCTTGTCTATTATTCTTCTCCTCCATTCTTGTCTATCTTTGTCCTAAAATCCCTCAAAAATATGGAAGTTTCTAAAAATTCTTTCCTAAAATGGGTGCAACACACTAAATTCCATCATAAATGCACACAACTCATTTTTTGAGTTCAAATCCCCACTCACATTTCTTCACCATTTTCCCATGCTATTGTTCAATGCACTAGAAAATAGGTGGTTCCTACCCTAAATAATCAAGAAAATTTAAATTTAAATCACAATAATATACACGATGGTGGGTAGAAAAGAAAGTACCAAATGATAAAAAGGGATGTTCCTACATCATTCTATGGTAGATCTGATTGTTAAAATTTATTTATATATCATAATATATTTTGAAAAGATTTATCTTTATTTCCTTTTCATTTTAGTGAACTCAACATATCCTACACCACTTTTGGTTTGTGACCTTAAGGTTTGTCTATAATATTTCATTTATTTTGTAAATCTAATCTTTTTTTTAGATTTACTTTGGTCCCTTTTCCTTATGTTATCTTTTATTATCCTTTATGTTTCATGTATTGTGTTTATGTCATTTTTTATCAATATCATCATTTCCCTTTGAGAATAAGTGCTTGTCTTATCCCTAACATCACTCCTTGTTCAAATAATCAAGATGTTCATGTTGATTCTATGGATGATGTTCATCATGGGAGTAATGATTTTGATCATGAGGCACATGTGGGTAAACAAGAGATTATATCATTGCATATATTTTTTAAAGAGATTACTAATGCTACATCTCTTTGATTTTCTTCATAATTTTCTATTTGGAGCACCATTTGGTTGTAACATTATTCAAATAATTATGACTAATCTTACTCATAGTTCTTTGTATAGAGTATGTATCCCTCCTACTTAACCTTTACCTAGGTTATTGTTGCTCCTACCTTTGAGATTCCCCATGTACCCTTTAAAATGTTACTTACTCCTCATGTTTATTGTTCTTGAATTTTCTTAATATGGATCTATCTCCCTCCTTTAGTGTCATCCCCTTTCTTATCCTACTATTTTTCTAGCCATTTATACTATGTTAGTGATATTTATGTTAATAATTGTTCTCATACATCTCATACTATTAGATTCATGCTTTCATCTTTGTCTTATAGTATTTCTTCTTAAACCTATATTCTCCTCTTATATCCATCATCTTTATTCTCCATCTGTTTTTTGGATACTCTCATCATCACCACTATCCTCACCTCCACCCTTGATGCATTATTACAAAATATAGATAAACTTTAGCATAAGATTGATTTCATTGCCAATGGATAGACTTCAATTGAGTATACTTTTCCATATTTTATCCCTCTTTCACTTGAGTTATTGACATGTTTATTACCAATTGAATTTATGGAACCTTTCATTGAGTTGTATTATTAAAATTGTTACCCTAATATAATTTATAGGTGGTTCATGTTTCATGTTAAGATTTTATATACGATGATATGTTGCATGATAATTTACTTCCACACACTTTTGAGGAATTATTCAATATTCAATGGTTTTCTTCTTATCACTTGGGTTCAACCATTCTTATGATTAAATTTCTTAATCATTTATAATTATTAAATGGGTCATTATATGTTATATTTTATATTAATTAAATTCACAATTTAATTTTTTACTCTAATATATCTATCTTATCAGTGTAGCATGTTTTCTCTAATAAATTCTTATTTTCAAATAATACTCAACAAAAGCTTATGCACGTTCATAATACTCTTTAAAAATGACAGTGGAAATATTGACCTAAATTATGGGATACATTATTTTACATTTAGAGTTTGATCTAAAAGAAGTAAAAATGAAATGCCAACTTCCTTCTTTGTAGATATTTTCTCTTTTACTTTGTAGACCATGGATAAAGCAATATAAAGTAGTACCTTCATTTTTCCATCAATATGTTAAATATGTTCATGAGGGTAAAGTTATGAAACTTGATAGAGATTTAAACAATTATCTATGTGAATTAATTGATTTTACTTTAGATATTTTAATTAAGATGCCTAAATAAATTCCACATGATTGTAAGGACAACGCGGAATCTTTGTATAAGTTTCATAAGATAAAACAATGTCCAAGGAAAATAATAAAAATAATCAATAATTCATAAAACCAACTAATTCTATAGTTATAAAATAAAGAGTTGTTTGTGCACCTTATTTTAGAAAATGTGAAGATAAATGACCTAAGAAATCTCAAGTTGCAAAATTTGTATAGCTAATGTGCCTAATAGATTTACATATGTGTGATCCTTTTGGAGTTCCTTATGAGAATCTCATTACTCATATGTTAAGAGAATCCCATTACTCATTTCAAAATCCCATGTGCCTACCACCTCTCCCAAAAATAAAATCTCATCCATTCATTATTTCTCCCAAAAATATATAAATTAAAAATTGCATTCATCATTTGATATCATTCTTTTATGCATCGATATTCTATTAGAATTATCATCTAAGCAATGTATTATTTCTATTGGAAAAATAAACACCCACAACCATTATGAGAATATCTATGTATGATTCTCAATCTAAGATTTGTGTGATAAGAATAGTAATGTTTTTAATTATTTTATTTTAATTCTTGTTGAGTATTATATTTTTATTAGATTCACTATTAATCATAGTAGAGTCATGCTTTCTTTGCGCATGGGAGGACTGAATCCCTCTTTAGTATTTTATTTAGTATTTTATATACCCTAGGTTAGAGGATATTTTTTTATCTATGAACAAGACGAATGATCTAGATATACATTTATCTATAACAAAGATTGAAATATGGAGTGATCATCAATATTTTAGCTAAAGGATTTAATTTTATAACTAAAGGATTTAATTTTATAACTTTATTTTATTTGGATGCAAGGACCATCATGTGCATGTAATAGTTACGGGGTTCTTATTTTTTAGAACTAAAGGATCCTGATAAGTAGTATTAGTGTATGGGTTTCATTAGTGAGAAAGTAGAAATGTAGTAGAGAGAATAATTTGGTGTTCTCTTAATTTATACTTTTGTGATTATTATGTATATGGAAAGTAAAATTTTATCTAATTAAATACATTTGTATTAGATTTTTAGGGTTTTTAGATTTGATTTATATTTGTGTTTTTGGTTCTATTGATATACCATCTATAGGAAATCCCTTATTTTATTTATATTTCATTGATTAACTCTTAAGGAAAAAAGGATGTTCTTCTTTAGGCATAATTATAAGGTCTTCTCAAAGTTCAAAGAGTTCAAATCTCTTGATGAAAATAATCTAAAGAAAAAGATCAAGGTGTTGAGAATAAATAATGGTGGAGAGTTATGTTCAGTAGAGTTCAATAGTTTTTATAAGTAACATGAGATAGTGAGGAATTAGAAAACTTCATGCATCACTCAATATAATGCAGTTACAAAAATAATGAATAAGATATTGATGGAGAGCTAGGAATATGTTTAGTGCACCTAGTTTGGATTAGAGAATTCGGGTGGAAGTTGTATGCACAAATTTTATTATATGATTAATATATCTCTTAAATTATCTCTTGTTGATAATACCTTTGAATAATATTGGGTAGGAAATAAGTATATATTGCAACATATTAGGATTTTTAGTTGTGATTCATATGTGCATATGCTTAAGGAGAAGAGATATAAATTAGATTTTAAAGTAGAGAAGTGGATCTGCATTTGGTACAATGATGGTGTGAAAGGATACAAGATTTGAAATCCTCTTATTGGAAAGTATAATATAAATTCAAAATGTGATCTTTAAAGATAATATATCTTCTCCCATGCCTTTGTAACTTGAAGTTAAGAAGACAATGGTTAATAAGAACCAAAGACTAAGGAGCATGCACCTAAGTCTATACTAGAGGCTTGACAAGGACTTGATAATGAGGATAGTTTGGAGAATGAGTCAGAGGATTCAAAGGAAGAACAATCTCATACCCCACTCATGAGGCTCAGTCTAATTGATAGATAAAGCAACATAAAAGACCTATGACCCACTTGGTTTTAATTATATTTTTGCTTTAAGTACTAGTGATGATTAGCCTAAAATTATGAAGGAGGTAATGAGTATGCAAATTATAGGGATTCCTAAAAAGGGCCATGGTTGAGGATATGGTTACACTAGAGAAAAAGAATACACAAGAATTAATTAAGATTCCTAATGATAGTAAAGAAATTGGCTATAAATAGGTTTTCAAGAATATATTTAGTTAAAATAATAAGATATAAAAGTATAAAGTAATTCTAGGTCCTAATGGATATTCCATGATAGAGGGAATTGATTTTAGTGAGATATTTTCTACTATTATGAATCTTATGTCTATCATATTTTTCTATCTATTACTAATGTGTTTGACCTTGAGGTTAAATGGATGGATGTTCACACAAATTTCTTGCATGGGTTTTATAGGAGATCTATATGACAAGATGTCAAGATGGAATCATTTTAGGTTGGTACACAAATTAATGTCTTATTTTGGAATATATCTCAGACTTTATGTAAGCTCCAAAATTATTATAGTTCATATCCAAGTCCCTTGAGTTAAAATTTGAGTATCCATTTTCTATCATATATTTAAAATAGTTACTTTGAATTTAATTTTAAGATATTATTAAAATTTATTGAGATCTATAAAATACCAACCCATTGCTAGGTAACTAATCCTCACTGTCCATTTCTATAAGATAAAAATGCTAGTGCTTGAATAATATATCAATACAATATCTCCATGGGGAATACCCCCAACACCAAATCTTATGTACCTCAATTAATTTAGACCCCTTTAATCCCTTAATAGAAAGAGGTATAACAACTTAGCTTTTTAGTGATTGAATTAAATATGCTTTATGAAAAAGCATGTTATAATACCCATTAGGTAGTGAATCCCCCATGGATGGACTAGACCAACTTTAGGATTGTGAGTTATTAATCATATACAACATGCATATACATACAAATGGTTTATATGATTTTGATGTAAATTATGATCTTTTGTCCTTTAGAAAATGAAGCGTGTTCTAGTAATTTCTCCTTGTTCTTGCACACGATTTTCCTCCATGCCTTTAAGTTCACATGAAATGTGTAATTACCAAAATATGGTAATTAGTCAAAGAAACATGTGTCATGTTGACTCGCAATGGTTAGTGAAAGTGGAGAGAATTTTGGAATTTGAAATTGTATATTTGGTTCAATTCCCTATGCCTTGGGATTGAACAGATAAACTTTGATTGACATGGAATTGAACTAGGTGGGAAAGTGTTTTCAACCAAGGAGTGATTGTATGGAATAAGTAATAATATAGGTGGACAAAATGATGAATGTTTTGAGTTTTGCTTAACTAAGAATGATATAAGATCAAATGTATGAGAATAGATATAAATAAATATAATGTTGCTAAAAGAAAGTTATTAGATGAATCAAACTTAAACATAAAAATGTTTCAATTATCAATATATAATTATATTAAGACGTTTCATCAAAACAAGCTCAAAATTAAATAAAATATATTTCATTTGAAACTGTTTAAATCAATCAACTTAATTTTTTATTTATTTTTTATATTGAATCAAAGCAGCTTACAAAGAATATGAACTACCAAGATATAGCTGAAAGAAACAAACACTGTCAAACCATAAGTACAAGATATAGCTGAAAGAAACAAACACTATCAAACCATAAGTACAAAGCCATAAGTACAAAGCAGCCATAAAAAGACTGAAAGAAACAATCATAATGTACATGAAAGTGGTCTCTCTTGGAAGTCATTTTTTAATTATCTCCATGTGCTGGATAATGGGCTCATCAACCACACCATTGTGATCGTCTTAAGACCTCTATAATTTTTTGTTTTCTTTTAGGTTTAGCTGTGCCTGGATTCTCATCTCTGATCATGACAAGAACTTAGATATTTGAATACCCAGCTGGGCGATGAGATGGGTATTGAGAGGCACTGGGTTTGGGGTCCGCTGGTTCCCTGGACTATGCTATGTTTATCTTAAGTTGTAGCGAGCTTTAACGACATGGTATGGGGTGACGATATAAATAAAGGGCTCCACCATGTTTGTGGAAGCACAGGGAAGGGCAACAGCCTCTAATTATTGCAGAAGATGGAAGGCTTGCTTTCTCCACTTGTTTGTGCACGTCTTGTCGCCGTTATTTTCTTGTCCGTCCCACCGTTTAGCTGGCATTATTGTGTTGAATGCTCGGTGTCTGTGTAGCAGATGGAGCCTAGTCGCCTCTTGTCTTTTCATGGATGGAGTGACAATTAGTATAGATATGATCCTTTGGGTCAGTTTTCCAGTTCAGGTGGTGGATTCAACTTCTTTTGGCAAACAGTTTATTGACGATGCATGGTGTTTACTAGGAAGAAAACAAAACCAATTAGAATGGATATTCATTTTTTAAGTTAGAGAAATATTAGTATGGATCAATTTTTTAAAATACTATTTTTATGTGTCGAGGATGTTGGTGCGACACGTCTCTTGTATCACACAGACAAAGGGAAGACTAGAGTTTGTGATCTATTGTCTGCAATAGGATGCTTTAGCCAATCGAACTAGACCCTCTTCCCATAAAACAATTTTATTAATTAATAGTTATTTTATATTATTTTTATTATATATATTAAATGTATGTTATGTTTTGGTTTTATGCATACCATCACCACAAAAGACTTCCTATAATGTTACCATTGTGGAACACCTTTGACATAATTAGTTGGAAGATTTGTCTTCCATAATATATTCAAATATATTATGAATCTTAAATAGTTGGTGTATTATAGTTAATATATTGTTATCTATGTGAAGATTTAATTTCATGTAAATTATGTATTGAATCCATTATGATTCTTATGTTAATGATTTGATATTAAATAATTAGTGCGCTATTATGCTAAGAGACATTTTACAATATAAAAAACTAGAAAACAACCAACATATTTAAAAAAATAAAATTATAAAATAAGTCTAAAGTAGCTAAAAATTAAATAATTCTAAGTTATTTTAAAGTAAAATAAAATAATAAAGTAATATATCTTAAGTGTATATAATAGGTAGTTCACTAAATAACTCTTCACTAAATAAATAGAATAACTCTTTACTAAAATAATATATTATTTTACTCCCAACAAGTCATTTAACATGTCAAGAAAATAATATTTTCTTAAGTCATTTAATAAAGTTAATGGTGAACTCCCAACACCACCTAGAATAGCTATTGGACCAAAATATCTTCCACAAGAGAGAAAATGACAAGAATAGCTTACTATGATTATGGATGCAAAATTACAAGATTGAATATGTAATGTACATATGATGCCTTGCTTATAAAAGCAAGTTGAAAGATAGGATTAGACAAGATCATGACATGCGTCTTAATCATGTACAATGAGACAACTACCTCAACAATATTAAATTACTTAAGACACAATCATTAAATGTCAAAAGATAAGATCTTATGACAACTAACCACCTTTTAGAAAGATTCCCTCCTAGGACCTAAGTAAAATTAACATGGAAATAAGCCCCACTAATGAACTAGTTAGGCAAAATGCAAAATGAATGACAACCAAAAAGAAACAAGATATATTTATGCTTTGAAGGGAAACTGTTAGAGTAATCATGCATTAGCTAATAATTAATTACTCTTTAATTAATTATTAGTCTAATTTATTCTCATGCACTTAAGCTAAACTTAGAAGTATTTTTATGCTTTTAGGGTTTTGCTCTTATAAGCACTCAACTCTCATTGTAATTATCTCTCAAGCTTTCATGTATTTTTGATATTCTCTTGCATCTATAATTTTTTCTCGTTGAGGAATATTGCACATATTATTTGTAGATCTCTTGCGTGGAAAGTGTATTTGTTTGTACTTTGATCTCGTGGCTCATGATTCTGTGTTTCTCACAATTCTAACATGGTATCAGAGTGTGGATTCATCGAAACCTTTATCAATTTATGAGGTTTTCTTCTTCAACAAGGGTTACATGCTTCAAATATGAATCCCCTTTACTTTATTTTTTGCAAATTTTAGAGGTGGACAATTTTTGGTGCATTTTTGGCATGAAAAAACCTTAATGTTGGATTCAGAACTATCGAGAAAGTCAAATTTTCTTTTTGTTTGGCCTAATTTGGATTCCTAAGGTCAAATCTATGAAGGTAAATGAAGTGGTTGTTTTTTTTCTAGACCCTAAGGGTAGCTGCAATTTTGGTGCATTTTGGCATGAAAAGACATCACCATTGGATTTAAGAGGTCGATTCCACAAATTTTGACTATAAATTCGCCCTATTTTGGTGCATTTTAATTTTTTTCCCTAAGGGTCATATGACCCGCAAGGAACAAGAATAATAATAAAAATTCAGGGCGGCTTTTTAACTTTTTGGATTTTTTATAAAAATATGAAAAAAATAAAAATAAATAAACGAACAATTTTTTTTTTATTAAAAGTTGTAGGTAAATTTGTTGGGGGCATATTGATTTTTTTTGTAGGGAATTTAATAGCCCTGCGGATAGGGTACACCGCCGCACATGTGGGGTCCCTGGTGGGCTTTCAATCCCCGCCGACAACGTCCTAGGTTGGCCGACATGGGCATTTACACCCTACTCGGTGGTAATTTTTATGTTGATTGCTTTTTTCAACAATGTTTTTATAGTTTTCCAACAATGAACTTTGGTGATGATTTTTCCCAGTGAATGCAACAAATATTCTAGATCAAATGGAATATTTTGATGACTACACAAATTTTCTACCCTCAAATTTTTTTCCTAGTGACCTGGTTACTTTTTTGACAAGAATGGAATATTCTATGAATATTCTCTGTACAGATGCTAACGTCAGCCATACAGACAATTGTGGAGGGTCCCTTTGACCCCCCTTTGTGCACTAAAGGGGGTGTTTTTATCTTTTGGCCATAACTTTTGCATACAATGTCATTTTTGGGAAAATGAGATATCATCAAAAAGATGGTTCCGCCAACTTTCTAGTGGTGTGGGTCTCATCACCTATTTTTTCTAGTGCATTCTACAACCTGTTGAAGTTAGAGGTGTTGTTTTTAGTCTCAAACTCGTAACTTTTGATCAGTTTCTCTGTTTTTTACAATTCTAATGATGTTGGAATTGTCTTTCAGAGCTCTTCATAGCCATCCATACATTTTTCTAGATTACTTTAGAGGTACATTTTATTTAGTTTTTTGTGTTTTCACACTTTGGTGAATTACTTGGACGTCTTAGCTCTTGAAAACTTTTCGTTTGCATGGGATGACTTGTTTTTTGTTGTTCTATATGTATTTCTAGTACTTTGTCCCATGTAGAAATTGTAGATATCTTTTTCATGTACATTCTCTTATGTAGACAGACTGAGATAATGTGTCATTCTGGTGTATTTTTTTGGGGATTTCACACATCCTGTTGTGCCTTTTGCCTTTTGTATTCACACTATGATATAAAGTGCCATGGGCGGTTGGTGTTTACCTTTGGTTTTCCATCACACCTTTGTCAAGTGAGTTTTCCTTCCACAACAATAGTGAATCCTAGTGATTCTTGCCTCATGCATGTGTGCCTTAGTTTGGACACCCTTTTATTTGTCTGTTGCTTCTCCTACATGCACTTCTTAGACTCACACAATTTTAGTGTACCTATCTTGGCTCTCCCTTTTCAGTATTATGGGAGGGTTTCTACTATTGGTAATAATTCTTCCTTGGTTTTTTGGTTTGGAGTGATCTATGTATATATTTCTTGTTCCTATGTACTTTCAAATGTAGTGTACATCAATGACTGGTTACATGCATTTTAGTGAGATGGATCATTTACCACATGGACACTCTTGCATTCTAATGCAATATAGGGTGACAAACCATTCAATATGTAAATCAAGTTGTTATCAACCAGACCTCAAAACAAATCAAATGATTTCCTCAAAAATTCAACTTTTAACTATTCTTTCCCTTGTAGCATATGCAATCTAGTTTAAGGGATTTTTCAACCAAACTTCCCAAAACACCTCACACATAGATTAGTGAACCAGATACCCTTTTTAGGGTTATACAACATATGTGAAAACTAACATTGATTCCTTTGGACCAAAATTGAGATTCAATAACTCAACCCCTGACTAGGCTAGTAAATTAGCCCAAATTAACAAAGGAGGTACCTCTTCTTCGCCCGCTCTTCACACAAACACACCAAACAGTCATTAGTTATATCCCCAAACATCAAATTTCATGATTTTTTTCTAGATTCAAGGCTTCTTTGGTACTATTCCACCAAACCCTCAATCACCATGCAAATACCTAGGGTTTTAATAAAAGTCACATCTCCAGGGCCTTCCCATTCAAACAAATGCTTCAACACCTTCCAAATCATCTACACAAACTTCCCAAATCTTCACAAGACCAGTCCATTCAGTATTCTCCTAAACCCATACTTAGGTTTCTCATTTTCACAAGGGAAAAAACACTTCCCAACACTAGAACATCATACCAACACCATTCAACTGAATCTCCTTGATCCTAAATGCATTTAAACATCTAATATAACATGTTTCAAGTCTATCCACCAAGCCACAATATCAAACAGTAGGTGGATTGATCAATACATTATGTTTTTCCTTTCAAACCCATATGACTGTGTAACAGGGTAGTCTAAGCAAAATGGAGAAAACTCAACTCCAACACTGAGTTAGGAACTCAAATCAACTCCAAATAAGATTAGAATCATATACCTTCAAAACATGGAAGCCTTCAGATCATTCCACACCTGTATGGGTCTGCACAGAGAGAGTAAAGTTTAGGAAAACAAAAAAATGGCATTTTTTTGATGAGAAATCTTCACAATGTTCTTCAACCAACCTTTTGTTTGAGCCTTAATGGCCTTTAAATAAATTTTCCCTCCAAGATACAACTTCCCAATGACTATAACCAACTTTCAAATACTAAGACCCTTAATTATGCTCAAAATTGCAATTTGACAACTTGTCTTAACATGACAACATTACATTTTGCAATTTTTCCTAAACTTGACATCTATAACACAATATCTCTCAAATACATAAAAAATGGTCTTGACTGACTTTATTTAGGATAAAAAAACTTAAAACACCCCTATGCTAACCTTGACTCAACTAGAGGACCAAATGAACAACCTTCAAGATTTCAATTTTATCACTAAGGTGTAAGTGCTCCTGCACCATACACCCCCACAGAGAAAAGACTCTTGTCACAAGAGTTGAAATGTGTTCCATTCCTTAACATTGCTCCATACATCCTATAATCAGCAACCTCTCTGAACTGGTTCAAACTTGGATTTCTCTTGATCTGCTCCACCCTCTTGATTGTGTTCATGTTGAAATGTGCCTACATCTTCATGCTCAGTTTTAATGTCTAATTCATCCTTATACCTAGGTCAAAACTTGATGTTGTCCTAGTCCCTATACCTGCAAAAAAATAAGAGTTAGCAATACCTTGCTCTACCTTCTTCTTGGCTTCATCTGCACACTTGTATACTCTAACCTCTCATCATTGTCATTAGACTTTTGTCCCTTTGCTCACACTATCCTTTTCTCATTGCTATCAAACCTTGCACACTGTCATTGCCATGTACCACTATATTATCAAACTTATCAGCCCCTTTACTTGCAAATCTCACATGCCTTGCAACATTGTTCATGCTTATAGGACACACAATGGTCCTAACAATAATTTCATCCTGCTTCACTAACCTTCCCTCAAGCATTGCACCCTCTTTTTCATGCTTATTTACTATCTTCCCATCATTCATTTTGACTGTTTCAAACTTAGGCATGAGTTCTTCCTCTTCCTTTAAACTCTTAACTATCATAGCATCATTTGTTTGTGCTTTTCCTACTGCCCTAACACCATAATCCTACTCCACACCTACAAATACACAAGTCCTACTGTCCTCAGACCTTAAAGGCTCTCTTTTTCCAAAGATGACAACCTTAGACTTACCCTTATCTCTTCCACTTCTCTGCAAAGGAGTTAGCTTAAAGCTCTTGTCATCCTTCTTGATAGTATAGGTGTTTTCTCTACCATCATACATAGACCTTCTATCAAATTTCCATGGTCTCCCCAATAGCAAATGGCAACAATCCATTGGTAGCACATCACATAAAACCCTATCCTTGTACTCCCCAATCTAAAAATCTACATATGCTTGTTCATTCACCACTAGAGTTTGACTATCATTTACCCAAGAGGCTTTGTATGGTGCTAGATGAGGTATTTTCTCTAAATTCAACTTGTCTACCATCTCCCTAGACACCATGTTATCTTGAGAACCTGAATCAATAACTTGACACACTTTACCTTTACATTTGCATGAAGTTCTAAATAAACTCCTCCTTTGACTCATGTCTTCCTCCTTAGGTGCTTGCAACAAATTTCTTCTTATCATAAGTGCTTCTCCCACCTCTGGGTATGCAGGAGTACTTGAAATTTCACATTCTTCCTCTTGGACCAGTTGTGTTCTTCTTTCACTCTTCCTATCACAACTTGATGTTGAACCTTGGTTTTGAGGGCACTTGAAAGATGGGTGTCAAAATTAATTGCATCTATAACACCTACCTGAAAATTCATTGAAATCTCTCCTTTGCCTAAATTTTATCCTTCCACCTCTCCATCCTCCTCTTGCTTCAGGTGCTTGTTCCTTGTTCTTATCAGCATCTTCAAGGTCTTCCTTGGTCTGCCTTGGTGTTGAAGTTGTACCTCTACCCCTAGAAGTGTTTCTCTTCCTCTTGTTGCCTTGTCTTTTCTTCTCTTGAGTTTTTCTTCTACCCTCATTGCCATTTGAAAGCATTGTTCAACTGATTTTGGTGCCAAAAAATTGATTTCATCCTGAATGTTGTACCTTAGGCCATTCAAATATCTAGCTACCATTTCTTCTTCATCTTCTTCATGCTTGGTTCTTATACTTAGCATATAAAATTCTTCAGTATATGCTTGGACATCTAATTCCTTTTGTCTAAGATTTTGTAACCTCTTAAGCAATTGAACATTATAATCATAAGGAAGGAATTTACCTTTCAGTTTGGTCTTCATCCTCTCCCAAGAAGTGATCTTGCTCTTTCCTTGTCTCTCCCTTTCCTCTTGCACAAAATTTCACCATAACAAAGCATGTCCTTTCAGTTTTATTTTGGCCTTCCTCACCTTGTGTTCATCAATATCTTCATTATCAAAATAGTTTTCCATGGCTCCAATCCAATCCAGAAGCTCTTCACTGTCAACTTTTCCTCCATACATAGGCACATCCATTTTTCCATGTCCATCTTTCTTCATAGCCTTCAAAAGCTTCATCATTCTTACATCATCTAGATCCATCTCTTCTTCTTCACTAGAAGTCTCTTCTTTAGTTTCACTTCCATCCACTTCCACTCTATTCTTTGCTTTCCATGCAACCATCTCTTTTCTCAAGGCTTTTATCTCTCTAGCCTGCTCATCCATTCTTCTTGCAACTAAACTTCCCTTAGGAGGCATCTTCACAATCTTGCCTCTTCACCTTCCAACCTACAAAAATCAATCACAACACCAACAAGAGATCTAATAACTAAGCTCTGATACCACTCTGATGCAGTATAGGGTGACAAACCATTCAATATGTAAATCAAGTTGTTATCAACTAGACCTCAAAACAAATCAGATGATTTCCTCAAAAATTCTTGGGAACTCAAATCAACTCCAAATAAGATTAGAATCATATACCTTCAAAACATGGAATCCTTCAAATCATTTCACACCTGTACAGGTCTATACAAAGAGAGTAAAGTTCAAGAAAACAAAAAAATAACAGAAAAATGGCATTTTTTTGATGAGAAATCTTCACAATGTTCTTCAACCAACCTTTGGTTCGAGCCTTAAAGGCCTTTAAATACATTTTCCCTCCAGATACAACTTCCCAATGGCTATAACCAACTTTCAAATACTAAGACCCTTAATTATGCTCAAAACTGCAATTTGACAACTTGTCTTAACATGAAAACATAGCATTTTGCAATTTTTCCTAAACCTGACATCTATAACACAATATCTCTCAAATACATAAAAAATGGTCTTGACTGGCCTTATTTAGGATAAAAAACTTAAAACACCCCTATTCTAACCTTGAATCAACTAGAGGACCAAATGTGCAACCTTCAAAATTTCAATTTTATCACTAAGGTGTAGGTGCTCATGCACCACATTCTTGTTTCTGGAGGTTCTTCATTTTAGCACAATATCAGTCATCATTCAACAACAGTCTATGGCTTCTTCGTGCTTCAGTGATGTTCTACATGTTCCTCTCTTTTTTAGGACATTGTTTCGATTGGAGGTTTTTCAATCCTTCATTCTCCTTTCTCTCTTTTGGAGAGCAGTTTTCTCCCTTTGCACAATTTCTCCTTTTCTCTAGTTTTGAGAGATCTTTTGTCTGTACAGAGGTAAATCACTAGCCCTTATTTGTCGGGACCCATCATACATTCTTTTTAAGGTTCTTAGCTATTCCCTAAGTTCATGTTATAGGGGGTGTTAGAGTAATCATGCATTAGCT
The DNA here is from genome assembly GCA_007258455.2 of Sequoia sempervirens. Lineage (NCBI taxonomy): Eukaryota > Viridiplantae > Streptophyta > Pinopsida > Cupressales > Cupressaceae > Sequoia > Sequoia sempervirens. Next base: position 82,798,649 of record VDFB02000002.1, on the reverse strand, counting down.
AATAATTAATTAATCTTTAATTAATTATTAGTCTAATTTATTCTCATGCACTTAAGCTAAACTTAGGAGTGCTTTTATGCTTTTAGGGTTTTTCTCCTACATATCACTCAAGCCTCATTGTAATTATCTCTCGATCTTGCATATATTTTTGATAGTATTTTGCATCTATAACTTTTTCTTGTTGAGGAATATTACACATATTGTTTGTAGATCTCTTGTGTGGAAAGTGTATTTGTTTGTTGTTGATCCCATGGCTCGTGGTTTTGTGGTTTTTCATAATTATAATAAAAACCTTAGCAAGTGGATATTACTTGTCATTTACCCAGCTTTTACATACATAACACACATGTAAACATAAAAAGAAGGAAACTCGTGTTTGAAACCAAGTTTCTCTAATCACTTTAAGATATAGGCCTTCACCGAGCAATTGAAAAACAAAATCAACAACCTACATATCTCTTTCCAAAAGGATAAGATCAGTTTGATAGATAAGGTCCATTTTAGGAAGGATGCATCTATTAGGACCTTAGATTTATTTTGGTAATTCCCATTATAGGAAAGATAATTCTGTTAGGACATGAAAGATTTTTGATAGTGATCTACCAAAAGACATGCAATAGGCTATGCAAGACAACAATTTCACTCAATATTTGAAATTATTTTTCTCATAATTTTCCTTAAAGCTCATTTTTTAAAGATTTGTATATGATCTCAAGATACAAGAATCCAACCCAAAACCAAATTCAAGGCATAAAGTACCCCTCGCTAGGCAATGAAAAACTAACATGGGTAAAAGATATGAAAAAAAAAAATGAACAACCAAGCCATGGCATATAGGGAAAAGGATATGCAAATGGCTAATGCTAGGTGAATGAGATGAAAATATGGGATGAAATGGAATGCATATGCAATGATGAGACTAGTATGTACAAACTACTAGAATACCTCGAGGTTCAAGCATAAAAATTCTTAAGATGAATGTTATTAATAGGCTCTTCCAAAGGTTCTCCTTTAGGTGTAACAAGTTTATAAGATCTAGAACCATAATTTTCAATGATAAAAAATGGTCCTAACCGATTAGGTTCAAACTTTCCTTTTTTGTCCCTATCTTGTTGATTTTTTTTATTCTCTTTTAGGACCATGTCTCCAATCTCAAACCTTCAACTTTTGATCCTTTTGTTATAGCTATGACAAAGGTGGTTTTGATAAGTTTGTAAGTGATTTAATGCATTATGATTCCTTTCATCCAATATCTCAAGATCATGCAATCTAGATACTCGATACTCTTCTTCATCAATGTCATTCTTTAAATAAAACCTTAAGGAGGGGAGCTCAACCTCAATAGACAAAATGGATTTAGTTTCAAAGACTAGGGAATACGACGTGGCTCAGATAGGTGTATGGATACTAGTGTGATAAGCCCATAAAGTAGGATTAAGCTATAAATGCCATTGATGACCAGTTTCATTAATCGTTTTCTTAAGGATATTCAATATAGTCTTGTTTAAGGTCTCAACTTGATCATTACCTTGTGGATAATAGGGTGGAAAAACAATGTTGAATATGAAAACAATTTAAAATATTAATTTTTAAAATTTTTTCCATTTTCTATAATGATAGCATGAGGAATACCATAGCAAAAAATGATATATTTTATGATAAATTTGGCTATTTTCTTTCTAATAATATTGGATAGTGGAAAGAATTCAACCCACTTCGTAAAGTATTCAATGGTAGTAACAATGAGCTTATGATCATTGGATGAGGTGGATGGATTTTTCTTACAAGGTCAAGTCCCCATTATGAAAAGGGCCAAGGAGTAGTTATTGGTTTTAACTTGTGGGAAAGTACATGAATCAAGTCTCCATGTTGACATTGATGACATTTCCTTGCAAATTGTTGTGCATCTTGTTCCATAGTTGGCCAATAATATCCATTTCTTAATTTTTTTTTGAAAAGGGTAGGTCCAATAGAATTAACACCATAAATACCTTCATGTACCTCATGTAAAGATGTTTTAGCTTCTTTCAATCTTAGACACCTAAAGAGGACACCATCAAGACTCCTTTGATAAAATCACCACAGATGACAAAATGAGAAGATCGACAAATGAATAATTTATTTTGAGCACTAGATAAGTTAGGAAAAAGGGTACTATCACAGAGATAGATATAAACATCATGATACCAAGGAGAATTAGGACCAATAAGCTCACACACTAGTTCAAACTTAGCAACATCAAAAGTTGGAATCAAAAGTTGTTCTTTAGATTGTGATGATAGGGAAGCAAATGATATGGAGGATAAGGTACAAATGGAATATTCTTGAAATATATTTTTGATATATGCATGGAGTCTTGAAAGGTATATTTATTAGGAGTTTCAACCATAGGAGAAGCCTTAGATCCTTTAGTTAGATTGGATTTTAGCTTGAAAGGTACCTTATTAGGGGAGTTATAGCCAAGCCATTCATCATTATTTGTTCTTGTGATATATATAGGATCAATGATTCCTTGTTCTTGACGACCTAGGTGTTGATCTCAAAATTTGGTGCTTAGGAGATATAGTTTTGGGAAGTTCTATGAACATAGGATTGAGTTTCTATTCACAAAATGACCTCTGAGATTTTAGAAGCTAGCTCTTCATTTTAATTAAGGGGAAGGTAAATGGAAGAGATGAAATAAAATGCATACAAAATATTCTAAGGTGATGCACCAGAACAAATGAATTTTTTTTATCCATCATATAACATATCATAATCTTAGCTTTATGAAATTTCATAGAAATTTCAAAGACTGCTAACATGATCCAAAGATCTACAAATATGAGAAATATTTGAAACTATAAAATCTTTCTATAATAGTCGATAACTAAAAATTATTAATATCAAACACAAATTATAATTCATATTCATAGATAGAGAAAAAAAACACAATACAATGGCCAATTGCGCACAAATTCATGTATTCAATCTTTCTCTTCAAAAATAACTACTAAGGTATGAGAAATTACAAAAATAATCCACTAATTCTTCTAAGTGTTTTTAGAAAAGATGATGAAACCTTAATGCAATACTTCTCAAGGCCTTAAATATAAAATTTTCCCCTCAGTAATGAAAACCATGAGAACAAAAAATATTCCCCCACTTCCTCACCTGCAAGCATCACCATCATGGTGATGGTTGAAATGACCTAACTGGGTAATCATGAATAGCCCACCATAGGTGATGATGATTCCATCTATCCCTCCTCAAATTTCCACTGTAACCGCCTATTAACTTCATCATTAAACCTTGTGTTGGGCCCATCTAAAGTTCCTCTCCTGATGGCGTGCGAAGCTGCCATGTGGCACCTCAACGCATTGCACTATTAGTTTAGTCCTCTAGGCTCGATAGGAGTTGTGCGGCTTTGAAATTTAGCTCAAGACAATATGTATAATTTGAACTTAAGCACAAAAGGGACCCACATATGAAAGCAAATTCTCGAAAAAGGGCCCACAAATTTGGACAATGAATTTTGATTCCCAACTAACTCATGAAGGTTGCAAAGTCTTGAATGCTGAAAAAGAGGCACTGTTTCAAACAATATATTGGAACAAAAAAAACCTCCAGCATATAAGGTTTTATTATAAAATTTCTACAACTCTTGGGGACCTCTGCTTGCAAAGGTGAGAACCAAGAACTCAGGTTCTGCACACAAAATTCTTAAAAATTAAAAAGGGAAGCCCACTGCCCTACAATTTTTGAAGAGCACATAACATAGATGCCCATTCCACTTCGGATGGATGCACCTTATTCTTAAGAACTTTGGAGACCTTATCCAAAGTGATCATATCTTTAAAAGAGAAATTATTTAAGGTATATGCAAAAAACTTCATGCGATACTCTAGCTACGTGAGTGGTTGTAGAATCCCTTCCACCTTCGTAACACTCAAGGATTGACTGGGGCCTTGAAATGCAACTTGGTCTTGATAATTCCATTCCATTATGTTATTCATTTGGTCATCTTATATGACAATATCATCTAGAAGGAAAGGGGAAGGAAACCCTAATTGAACAAGCTACCCTATATGCCCCTTCATACATATGATTGTTTGATCTAAAGCATTTAAACATGCTTTACACTTGAGGGCCACTTTGTTACAATTGAGGAACTCATTAGCTTTCTCCATCATTAACCTCATATCATCTACTCTAGTAGCACTTAAGCATCCTTGGTTGCATTGCATAATTTTTGGATAAGCAATTGCAAGCTTGCAACTTTCAAAGTGACTGATGAGACCGTTTGATCCATCACAAAACTCACCTCTACACTTGCCCTCTAGGAATCCACAATGAACTTGAGCACATGATTCAAGGAAGAAACTATTCCTTTGATCATTTCCCAATGTGGTATATAAAGTTGTTGAATCGTGGGAAGAATATTAGGTTTTTGTGAGTTATGGGACAACTCATCTTTCAATTGTTGGAGTTGTTGGTTTGTCTTGAGATTTATGTTGGCGTTAGTTTTGCATGTCCATAGAATCAAGGATCTCTTTATCCATCAGTGTCAGCACCTGTTCCTTCTGGACTATAGCCTAGACTCAGTTACTTCACTTGATTTTTTTCTCAATATCCTTTTGGGCATGTGTCTCAATCAGCTTCTTCGTTACACTATCGTTCAAATCCTAAGCTTCATCCAATTCCTTTTGGAACTTGGATTTAGCCATCTCCTTATATTTCTCTGCTCTTTGAATTTAGGCCTAGGCTTCATCCAATCCTTTTTCGAGTCTGGCCTTCTCAACCTACTTGACTTCTAGGGCCTCCCTGGTGGCTCCTACTTGTAAATTGTTATACAACTCTAAGATTTCATCATCTTTAGCCCTGAAATCAGTGATCAATCTGTCCACAATAGCCTTCATTTGGGTGAGCTCATTGTCCTTTTTTTGTATTTTCCTATTGAATTTGAGGAGGTTAGTGGAGACCAATTTTTTTATTTCCTCCATTAGTTCAACCTTGTCTTGGAGTGGGCATGGCTAAGGTTTAGATTGATGGTGTCAGTTGAGTAATCCTTTGGTTGCATTCTTAGCCTTAAGGAAATTGGGTGTTATATGAGCCACCATCAATTTCTGATGGATAACATCAAAAATAGTTTCCATTCTTTTATACCCCAAATTAAAAATCTTGCTTCATTGAGGCATTTTGAAAGAGTTAGTAAAAGTCTTGCCAAAAAATTTCAGCAAGGTCAAAAAATGGAAACTTGCATGAAATGCATGTTGGTCAAAAACTCAAAAATTTCAAAATCTAATGATCTGGGTCTACTCAGAGCGAAGTTTTCTACAAACCCAAATCTCAGTTTTTCAACCCTAAATTTTAGGAAATTTTCTAAAAATATAAAGTTTATAAAAATAGACTTTAATCTAGGGTTTTCTAGGTTTCTTCTCAAATGGAGGCTGGAAATTTTTTCTAAAAATAGAATGTTTGACTCTAGGGGTTCAAACTGATTTTAATTGGCTTCAAATACTTCCTCATCAAGCTGGTCTAGTCAGAATCATCAAAAGATCATTTTTTCCCTAATGGGTTTATTCTATTTTTTCATAAGCCAAAATGGGAGCTCCAAGGTCATTAATGGAGGTTGGTCAACTTCCAAGTGTCAGATTTGAGGTCTCAAGCACTGCACAAATAAAGAAACAATGACAGATGCTCGAAGAACAAAGAACGAAGAAGGGAAACTGAAGGAATCTTGAAAGTTGAAAATTTTGACTAATTCTGGAGATGCTATGCATCCTTGCCCAGTCAAGGTGCCTATCCATTCATGCCTTAGCCATTTTTTGGTCTTAGCAAATACGAAACAGTGAGGATGAAGAACATAAAGGAAAAGTTAAAAATTTGGAAATTAAAACTAACACCTCCATGCATAGGCGCCCCTGCTAGCCAAGGGTGCCCATCTTTCCAAGGATTTAAAGGTTAGAATTAGGATTTGTGCCTCCAACAATTTATTCTTAGAATTTTTCTGGCTCTACAATGAATCTAGCAACAAGTCCATCAGATCAATCAGTTAGCTAGGATTGTGGATTGAACAAAGAATTTTTATTAAAGTAGCAAACTGGAAATTGTGAAAATCATACAAAAATATTCTAATTCTAGGAACTTTTGGCACCCCATGTAGCCAAGGGTGCCTAGGATTTTGGAGGATTAGATAATGTTGTTAGGGTTTGTAAATATGTTCATTGTCTTCAAAATTCCCCAGGCTATCCAGTGAATGTCTCAGCCAAATCATCAAATTCATCAGTCACTCGCAGTTGCAAATCAAATAGAGGATAGAGCATTGAAGGTCAAAGTTGAGAAAATGAAAATTCCTAAAAATGAATGTCTAGTGATCATGGGGACCCCAGGTAGCCAGGGGCACCCAAGCTTTTGTGGACCTAAAAGTGGAAATTAGGGTTTGAGACCTACACCAACTTTTCTTCAGATTCAATCCAGCTCTTCAATGCATTCAATGGTGAACTCATTAGATTTGTTAAGCACCAGATATTGTAGATCAAATGAATAGAGAAAATGAAGAGAAGAAATTAAAAAAACACAAGAAAAATATAACTTTGGAGGAGTTGCATGCCCCAGCTAGCTAGGGGTGTCCAACCTTTTGGCCCATCAGATACAATTTTTGGGGAAAATAACCTCTGGAAGATCGTTCTCTGATTTAGTCAAGCTATCCAATGAATCTGTCATCTAATTCATTAGGCCATTCAAGCATCTAGAAATGCAAAATCAATAGAGAATCCATATAAAGGTTATAATTTTTTTTTGAAGGACATCAGAAAAATGGCTAACACTGGGAGCCATGGGTGCCCCAACTAGCAAGGGGCACCTATGATTTTGGGGGTCCAAATGACGTTTTTAGCAGACATTACCTCCAGAACAATCTTCTACAATTCAGCTAGGCTCCACAACGAGATCATCAATCAATTCATGGGATCAATTTGGTGGCTGGAATGAAGATCAAACTGAGGGAATATTATCAAGTAAAAATTAGAAATTTCAAGAAAAATGGCTAACTCTACCAAGTATAGTCACCCTAGCTAGCCAGGGGTGCCCATGAATCAATTCCTTAGTGAAATTTTCAAATTTTTATCATGCAACTTTTTCAACAACGTCCACATTTGATGAACCTACTTAAGATTGGATTCAAAGATTTAAAGTTGGAGAATAAAGCATTTTATTTATCCTCAAAACCTATTTAAGATGTCTTTAGCATTAATTATTCATAGATTTTTGCAGGTGGTGTCTAAAGGAGGAGACAAATAATTTTCTTCATTTCAAGATTTGGAGGCCAAAATGTGGTGCTTTTTCAGAGTTCTTCATATTTTCTAGATTGGATCACACAAAAGCTCGCTTTTTCATGCTTCAAATTTATAGGGCATCATTTTTCAAAAGGGGGTCATATTTTTCAATTTTCAACAATCTAGGTCAGCTTGGTTTTTGATTCTCTACAACTTCAGAAAATTTTATATTTTTCAAGAACTTTCCTTTTCCATGCATGCCCAAGAAATCTTATGTATTTTCAAAATCTAATAAACTGGGTCTCTCTATAACGTGCTTCTACACAATACCTAGCTCTCAAGATTTTTGGGAAAACCCTAAAATATTAGGGTTTCTACTTTTTCAATCAGCCATCAACATTTTCAAAAATTGGATGATTTGGGTCTCTTTGCAATGAGATTCTACACAAAACCCATATCTCAAATTATTTTTGAAAAATATGCCTTTTGAAAGAAGAAAAATTAGTAAGCTATTTTTAGCTTTTATGTAGAACTTGTCTAATCATAGTCGAGTTTACAGTCTAAATTCAAGTTTTTTAGCATGCAGTACTCTCCCATGGAATTCAGAATCAATTCAATGTTGTATCATGATTTAACAAAAACTTTTTAAACTAATTTACATCACATAAAACCAGTGTTCAATTTCCATGCTTTGGAAGACATGGGAAATGTTGCAGTAAGACATCTTGGTCATTCTGGATTACTTGCAACAACTTCAATTCCCAGCTTAGTGCAAAGTCTAGAGTTTGTAATTGCTTGTGTCAAGTATTACAACCCAACAACACAATAAATTCAAGCAACAAATGGAAGAGTTGTTTGTAGCCTCAAGTTGAACATTGTTGAAAAGTTCTTTTCAATACCAACTTAGTTGAAAAATTTTGGTCATCTCCATTAAAGAATGTGAAAAGGTGTGGCACATGCACAAGGAAAAATACCAGAAGAAAATTGCACAAAGATGGTTGAAGAAGAAACACAATAATTTTCCTTAGAACATTGGGTGTGGAGAATTCAAGGAGGAGCTTTCAATAATGATTTCTCTACTCAATCGAGTTACTGATCAAGAAGAATCCACTAAATTCTAGCCTTGTATGTTTTATATCATCTCTCACATCATTAATAAAACATAGCTCTATGACTGGCCAACTTTGATCAGTGATAGTATCCACCATCAAATGACAGAATATTTCAAAATCCATGAGTTTCACATGATTTCCTACCTTGTCTACCTAATGGCCTATCAAGGAAACTTTAGAGGTTTGAATGTTGTAGGAACTTTGGATGTTCAACATGTATATCATCATTACCCATAGCTAGAGTTTTCAGAGTCAACACATCTTTACAAGTGGGTGAATGATGCATTATTGATATATACGGTGAGAGACTTAAACAATGACTTGTATGTACAAATTTCATCAGTTGCCATGGCAACAATGGCGGAGTGGGATAATTGGTTCATCCAATTTCCTACCTTCATCTACATCAGAGTGTATAACTTCTCAAGTACTCCAGTCATGTTGCCAAGATATCCCATAAATGAGGTGGTTTTCATGGAGTTTCTGAGGCAAGTGTATGAAGTTCACATGTTCTTGTGGAATTGAAAGAAGGCTGCTTTTATTTCTCCATTTGAGATGGGTATCTATAGATGTAGATCGTCGGCTGATGCCAAGGCGATGTGCGATGAGTTGTCAAAATTTGGCCTCAAGTTGTTCAACGAGAGGCGATCATACGATCCTCATAGTGTTTTTGCATCCCATCTCAGTTCGAATCAAGCTCATGTGCCCACAGTTGAAGATTTATGGGCTAATTACTAGGATGAGTTTGAGGTGCGAAGTCACAGTAACATGTTTACCCTCCGACAGATAGCCGATTTCCTATCATAGGACATAGAAGGCTTATCTAATGATGATGGAGAAGTACTACTCCCTATATATGCCAAAAATAAAATAGAGCAACGATCGCTTTCAAAAGTGACCACTTTCAAAAGTCAATTGGTCCATCAAAGAAAGCACTTCAATTTAAGAAAGAATGAGCCACATTATTAAGAACAACAAAATATTCCTAAACCTCAAGAGGACGCGAAAAGAAGCTATTTTGGTTGAAGATCCGCCAATAATGTAGTCATCCCTACCTTCTTCTTCCAAACCAAAACTAAGAATGAAGGCTATGTGCCACCCTCCAAAAAGTTTGAAGATTGGTAGAATGGAGAAGAGTGTAAGAAGAAAGCTAGATTTCTTTGATGCAGTTCATCAAGAGCAGCCGATAGTCGTATCAAAAGTTCAACCTGAAGAACCAGTACCACAAGCAAAAGCAATGTCTTTGTCACTTGATTCTCCACCATCATCGAGGTCTTCTCTAATCCAGAAGATGAAGAAGTTGAAGCCGAACCTCCTAGAGAAGTTAGTAAAGACACATCGTCTTGGCTTGAGAATGTCCTAGGAAGGAAGAGGAGGAGGCCTTTGTATTAGTTGAACTTTACAGAGCTTGAAAATGTTTACCAAGAGCCACCAATAGAGAAGCCTAAGAAACAAATTCACATAGAGAAGAATCTAGATAGTTAGATAATTTGAGACTGCTACACCCCTAGAAGATAAAAATATTGATGAGGCTGAAATTGCTGATTTCACAATTGTGAAGGCCAATCTCAGTAGAAGCACTTGGCATACTGATGTGAACATATTCATGGTTGCAGCAGAAAATATAAAGGATAGGGTGCTTAAAGATGGAGAGGATAAGGCAACCCTCAAGGCTAAAAATCAGTAGCTGAGACAATATGTCTCTAATCTACTTCACAACACTTCACAAGCCACTCAATTGCTTCCAAAAGTTCTAGAGTCACTGACTGATCAACACTAGTTAAGACAGTTGGTTATATATGGGAAGCATATGTGGGATTGGATAGAGGATTTTGTCATCAAGGGAAAATTTATGCTTTCAGAGATGTATCAGTTAAGGTATAATGCCCATGATATGCGCCAAGGGATTCAAGGGTTTGAGCAAGGTATGGTGGAGGTGAAACCAATGAATGAGATTATCATTTCCGATTTGAAGACAACATATGATTTAGTGGTTGGAAAAGAACACAAAATATAGACTCTTGCATGGAGAGAACAACACCTCTTCAAGGTGAAAACTTATGAGAGAATATATGAAGAACTAGTTGAATATAGACAGAAGGTTGTTAATGTCCTCATATTCATAAGTGTATTTGTTTCATATATCCCTTATTGGTATCATTATGATGATGACAGTTTCATTGAACTTGATGAAGTGATAGTTGAATTCCAGATTCTTGTTCGTGATAGTTTAAATAGTGATCCTATTGTCGAAAAGATGAGTCAAATTTCCTTGATGTCAAAAAGATTTGATAAAGCAACTGATGAGGTCAAATATTTTCTAAGTTCAATTGCAGAAGGTGAGGAAATCCTAGAAAAGTGGAATATGGCTTTAGATAGTTTCAATGCTCCTGATAGAGAGGCAACTTCCAACTTTGGCGAATGTAGTGGAGATTTAAAGTAGTAGTTAACTTGATGTATTTCCTAAGTTTTCTTGCTATTTTTGTCTCATGCTTATCTACTCTTTGTGAAAGAGAGAAAATCAATTGTAATAGTTTGAGCTTTCCCCACTTTTTGCTTTCAATAGGTTGTTAGTTAGTTGTCTTATTTTAGTTTTAGAAATAAAGCTTGCAAGTTGGCAAGTCTTTTTGTAAAAGCAAGGAGATTGTAGTGTTCCCTACTCCTCGCTTTTGTATAAATAAGGGCAGCCTTGTCCATTTTTATTTAACTATTATTGTGATAACAAATTGTTGAGCCTACTTTGCCTACAAGTTGTTACTCAGTGTCTGTTCACTTAGTGTAAGAGCAAGCTTGCATGCCTGCATTTTAGCTGCAAGATATTGTTCAATTCTTGTGTTACTTGTGTTAAGTGTATTATGCTTTGATCACAAAAATGTAAGCCTATTATTGCTACAATCCTGCTATCCCAGAATTGTAATCATTATTTGAAATTTAAGAAAGGAAATCTTATGCCTGTTTTGTTGCTTTGATATCTCTTAAGTTTTGTTTTATATTTTCTGCTTAGATTATCTTTATTTCAGCTTGCATCAAAAAGTACAATGAGTCTTCAAATGTGTGTTGAGAGAAATATTGTTTAAGTATCTGTGTCAAAGATCATTCCTTGTTTACTTTTAATTCTCAAGCTCTAAGTTCACTTGAGTTGTGAAAAGCACCATTAGAGTAGGCTTAGTCGTAGTTGAAGTTCAAAAGAGAAAATTTCAGCTATGACGTTAGAGTTGTATAACATTGTGCTCTAAGCTAAGAACAAAAAAAATATTGGAAAATTAGTTTAGTTTACTTTCTTTAAGCATCATCAACAAAGAGGAAGCTTCTCATACTAATTCAAAGAGTAATTTATTTGTGTATAGTTTTCTGTTTGTAATCTGTATACTAGAGGAACAAATTGAAATGCCAACAATTTTCTAGCACCGACCGTGGAGCATGAGACATAAAACTTCAAGAAAGCTTATACTTTATGTCATGGGAATGACTCTCTAACATCCTACTGCTCCTATTCAATAGCCTAATCTTACACCTGCTATCATTCAACCAAATTTTGAGCTAATTGAAGGAGAGAAAACAAACATCATTAGTAGCCTAAGGAGTTCCATTTTTGAGAAGGAAACCCCTACTCAGTGGAGAAACACTACTACCATCCTAGATGAAGAAGAAAGCAAATCCGACCTTGTAGCCAGAAGATCATTATTACCATCACTTGCATGGAATTAGAAAACCCTAGCTTACAAGTTTATACAAGGAGGAGAAAAAATCCTCTCTTTCAAGAAGGAAAAGTTGGAGAGTCATCCAACGTAGTTCCTGAATTCAACACAGTACCTGAGATCAAAGAAGAACTTGAAGTCAAGCAAGAGGAACCTCTAACCCAACTAGAAGTGATGGGTGATAACAACAACAATGATCCTAATAACCACAATCGAAGGCGTGCACCCCCATTTCCTTAGGGTAATCAAATTGGACCTTTCACTTTGGAGGAAAACCAGGAGTTACCCAAAGGGTCGAGAAAGCACTTTCCATGGTTTCAAGGTGATGGAACTTAACATCCTGATGACCATATTTTTTCCTTCTCAATGGCTTGCATTGTTTTGCATGTGGCACATGAATTCATTGTTGTGCATCTCTTTGTTGAGACCCTCATGGGAAATGTTGCTAAATGGTTCAACCACCTAGAGCCAGGCTACATTAGAAATTGGGTAACTATGAGCAAAAAGTTCTTGGCAAGATTCAAGCTCACTGAAGACAGTCACCAATTGCTCGCCTAGCTTTCAAATTCAAAAATGGAGGTCAGTGAACCAATGAGAGAATTTATGGTAAGGTTTAATTGCCTAGTCACACATCTTTCCCATAAACTCAGTCTTTCACTTGAAATTCTATTGAGTAGTTTCATAAATGCTCTTCCATTTGAAATAACTTTCTTCCTACTTGATCGGCTAATGAAACATAATTAGATAATGCACAACAGTGTGCCATAGAGATTGAGGAAAACATGATTACTTCTGGAAAGATGAAGAAAAATGCTATTAGGCCTTTGGTTTAGAGTTCTGTGGACCCACTACTACAAACGGTGGCCAATGAGATGACTATTTTTAAGAGACAATTGCCTACTCAACCCGCTTTGCTTGCATTGCTTGTACCACAACCATATCAACCTTAGCAACCATATCAACCTCAACAACCATATCAACTAAGGAGAAATAATTTTTTAGTCTTACAAAAATTATAGGCAACGGGGGCCAGCTTCACCAAAGTAAGCGGCTAAAAATACACAAAATGCAGTATTTTGTTCCTTTCACGAGATTGATGCACATATCGGCTCTACTTGTCCTAAAAACTTAAAGATGAATCAGATCATGGGATTTACTGAAACTGTGCCAAGTTCAAGCTTTGTACCAACACCTAGTTTGAATTTTGTCTTACCACAAACGAACAACTTCGATGGTGACTCCACTATGGGATACTTTGAAAGTGAACCCACTATTGAAGAAGAAGAAGATCCCCGTCAGTATTCTCTTACAGTGAATCCTGAGAATTTTACAACACCTATGTTTACATGAGCTCAACATCTAAAAGCATAGAAAGAGGAAGAAGAGAGATTAAAAGCACAAAAAGAAAAAGAAAAAGAAGTGGCATCTGCTTCTAATCCTAAACCCTCTCAAGAGAACGTGAAAGTAGTGTTGGACTTGCCGTTGCACCAAAAGATTGACCTATCAATGCCCGATACAAGCTTCTGTTAAGAACCATAGGAGGCAGTTAGACCATGTCACAAACCTAAGCGCTAGTGCTGCAAGGAAGACTAAGGGTCACACCTTGCAATAATCCCCCCCAACACAAGCATGGGGTTTGAACATGTGACCAGCTCTAATACCAATTGTTGGACTTCCCATTGCACCAAAAGATCAACCTATCAATACCCAATACAAGCTTTGGTTAAGAACCACAGGAGGCGGTTAGACCATGTCACAAACCCAAGCGCTAGTGCTGCAAGGAAGACCAAGGGTCACACCTTGCAACAAGTAGATGTTACTCAAGACACGTCTTCAACAAAATTTGATATTGTAGACTCCTTGATGAAGACGAAAGTGTAGATTTCTCAGCTGGAATATATCTAAGATCATCCAAAATAGTTAGATAGACTTCTTAAGTTTGTGAAGAAAGGACCTGTCATACAACCAACATTGCTCAAATCATCCATGTCAGTGGAAGACAAGCCCAAACTCTTCTATATATATTTGTATATACAAGGATTCAAACTGAGCAATTGTATAATTGATTCAAGAGCCTTAGAAGATGTCATGCCTCTACAAGTGATGAATGCACTAGGACTTTCATGCACCAAGACAAAAGACAAATTTTATTCATTGGATTCCAAGTCGATGTCGTTGGTCGGACAATTAAAGGATGCTCAAGTGAGGTTGGTGGCTTGTCTAGAGAAAAATATAATGATGACCATCCTAGTGGCTAACATTCCATTTAGCTATGGGATGTTATTGATTAGAAGCTTCTACAAGGACCTCGATGGGGAGATACAAATGGATTGGTCTTTGGTAACTATTTTGTTAAAGAAAGGTACTTTCAAGCTAGAACCAGAGGCCAAGTATTGATTTAAGGTGGTGAAGTCCCAAGATCCTCAAGCTCAAATTTTATATCAAGAAACGGGGCTTGGTACTTATGCTATGCTATCATAAATACTTGAAGAAAGTCAAGAAGTTGCATGTTCCACAGATAAATCAAAAGAAGATCCTAAGATGTGGACTATGTAGTTTTATGAAACTTGTTCCACTACTGGTTCAAGAGCAGGAGTTGTGATAATCTCTGCTAAAGGATGTTTATATCTATTTGCATACACTTGCAATTCTAGTGCACAAATAATATAGCAGAATATGAGGCACTCTTATTAGGTCTCAGGAATGCAAAGGATATGGGTATCAAAAAAATCAAGGTTGAAGGTGATGCAAAGCTAGTTGTGAAGCAGGTTAGAGATCAATTATGAGTAAGAGTGGATCGCCTTCGGCATTACAAAAACATGGTGTGGAATACAATCGACTAGTTCGAGGCATTTGCCATCAAATTCATTCCACATCTAGACAATAGCAAAGCATATGCCCTTGCAATATCAACTTCACTTTTCATGCCACATTTTGACTTTCTTTAGAATGCATTTGCTATTGAGCTTATATGCAAGCCAGTTTTCCCTGACAACTATGATAACTAGCAAGTCTTCAATGACAGTGACCACATAAAAGAGTTTCTTGACATGGAAGACAATTTTAAAGGATCATTCTTTGAGGGAAGTACATCTTCTTTCAAAGAATCAGTAATAGAGGTTTCCAATGTGACAAAAGTTTTAGAAGATGTAGAAAACCCAGAGGAAATAGATTCTAGTATCATCCAGTTGAAGGGTAATAAGATTCCCAAGGGCTTGGTATCCTTAGAGAATATTTTTGACAGGCATGAAAAATTCATTCAAGATCAAAAGAACTCAAGAGATTAGACCTCTGCTAAGTATCATCAAGTAAATATTAGTATAGATGACAAGCCTCAACTTGTTAATTTGGGAAAATGTTGCACTGTAGAGGAGAGTGAGAGGTTTATCTCTCTGTTCAAGCAATACCAAGATGTCTTCACTTGGTCCTACGAAGACTTGAAAGTTTTCACACCAAGAGAATTGTCCCATACAATTCCTCTTAAACTTGAAGCTAAGCCCTTCAAGTAGAAGAAAAAACACTACAATCCGCAAATTCAAGATACCATCTATGTGGAAATTCAGAAGATGGTGGATGCCAAAATCATTTTTCCAATTCATCATTCCACCTGGGTGTCTAATATAGTTCTTGAATGAAATAAAAATGGAGAAATCTGAATTTGTGTGGATTTCAGGAACTTGAATCAATCTTCTCTCAAGGACAATTATCCTTTGTCGATCATGGAGCACAACTTGCAGACGGTTACCGGTTCGAAGATGCTATCTTTACTAGACAATTTTTTTGGTTACAATCATATTGCACTGGCTGAAGAAGATCAATACAAAACAATGTTCACTACCCCATGGGGTACATTTTCATATGAAAGGATGCCCTTCAGCCTCATCAATGCAAGTGCTACATTTCAAAGAGCCATGGATTTGGCATTTGGAGACTTGATGAATAAAGTAATTGTTGTCTATCTTGACGACCTCACTATTTTCTTGAAGATATGGGAAGATCATTTTTCACACTTAGGGAAAGTTTTCGAGAGATGCAGGTACCAAAAAAATTAATTGAATCCTAAAAAGACCATCTTTGCAGTGACGGAGGGCAAGTTGCTTGGCTACATCATCTCCAAGGAGGGAACTCGAATTGACCCTATTTAGTTTGAGTCTATCATAAACTTGTCACTTCCAACAAGAAAAATTGAAGTACACTCCTTCAGTAAGGTAAATTTCATATGAAGGTTTGTGTCAGAATTATTAGAGCTAAGAAAAGATATAGCTACTATGATGAAGAAGAAGTTTGTTTTCAAGTGGACAAAAGAAGGCAAGAAGGCATTCATCGCAATAAAAGAAGCTATCATCCGAGCACCAGTGTTGGTCTGTCCTAACTTTGATAAGGATTTTATCCTTTATTGTTATGTATCATAGCACACTATGTTTGCCATACTGGCACATAAGTTGAATGAAGAAACTGAGTCTCCAATTGCTTTCATTAGTAGCAATTTCAAGGACAGTGAGTCACGGTACTCTCAGATTGAAAAAAATGCATATGCAGTGGTCAGAGCCATAAATAATTTTAGATTTTATATATGGAATTCTCACACAACTCTGTATGTCACTGATCTAGCAGTTAAAAGTGTGTTAACTCAATAGGAGATGGGTACAAAGAGAGGAAACTGGGTCACAAGAGTGCAAGAGTGTGACTTGGAGATCAAGCCGACCAAGATCATTCACGGGAGAGATCTTTTTCAGTTGATAGCAGAAGATGGTGATCAAAGCTCAAGGCTGAGGGTGAACCTAAAGCTGAACCTAAAGTTAAAGAGGATCTTCCTATGGTCCTACTTCTTGATTCCACAAACAAATGGTATGCTGAGATTTAGTACTACCTAACTTATGGTGAATTTCCAACCCACATGGACAAACAACAAAAGAGAACACTCAAATTGAAAGTGTAAAACTTTTTACTTTGGAATGATGTTCTATATAAGAAAGGGTTGGATGGAATATATTTTTTATGTGCTAACAAAGACCAACAACGACGGTTGTTGGAAGCTTTTCATAGTCAAGCATGTAGTGGCCACTTTTCATTAAAGGTCACAACTTTCAAGATCTTGTGAGGACAATTTTTCTAGCCCACTATGTTTCATGATGCATATGAATGGGTGCATGAATGTCATATGTGCCAAAAAAATGTTGGAAAGCTTAAGTTGGCAGCCACTCCTCTCAGGCCAGTTTTCATAGATGCTCCATTTCAACAATGGGGTTTGGATTTTGTAGCACCTATCAACCCACGTTCAAAAGGGGCATATTTTTGTCATTACAACCACAAATTATTTCACCAAATGGGTTGAGGCCATTCCAACCAAGCGGGCTACCTTTGAAGTCATGTGTGACTTTTTGAAGGAAAATATTGTTTCACACGTCAGGGTACCATGCAAAATTGTGACTGATAATGCAACATGTTTCTGATCTGAGGAGCTATTGGAGTTCTTTTTTGACCAGGATATTACTTTATCACATGCATGAAATTATTACCCATAGGGTAATGGACAAGTCGAGTCATTAAACAAGAACATAGTCACAATTATACACAAGTTGGTTGATTCCAGTCAACAAACTTGGCACAAGAAACTTTATGACGCTCTCTAGGCTGATAGAATTACTTCCAAGAGAGCCATTGGTACTTCACCCTTCATCATCATGTGGGTGATCCCACAAAGCTTGTTTATAATTTCTAGGAGATTCTGATTTTTGCTAAAATCACATATTTTTAGAAAATATAATGATTTAAGCCTTAAAAGTTCCATTTAAATCATTCCAATTGAAGAGGCTTTGATCAAACTACCTTAGATCAAACCCCCTTGGATAGAACCCCCTAGTTTTAAACCATACCTATAACAGAGTCTCCTTTACACCTATCAAAATGTTGATAAAAACCACTTTTGATTTACCTTTTGGGGGATCAAATGAATTCATTTAAAATTTATTTTTTGTAAGTATGTAGTCCTTATTATAAGCTTCCCAAAAAGTATAATTTTAAATAAATTTAATTTAATTATTATATTTATTTTTAATTTCTTGTGAATGTAGGTTTTTCACGAAAATCAAGCTCTTTGTTTGCACATGTGGAAAAATAGAAGATTATCAAAAAAATGAAAAATATGAGTGCATTAGATATTGAAGTCCTTGATCCAACAAAAAAAAAATTGAATTTGATACATACAAAAAAAGTTGTGTTATACAATCCACCTATGTCTGAATTGTAATTGGTTTGACTTTGAAACTTGATAAAGGAAAAAATATTCAATAAAACACTATGAAACCAATTCAAAGCACTAGATATCAGTAGTTACAAATCTAAATTTTAAAAAAATAGAATTTTATCCTTCATGGAAAAAAAGTTATGTGTTATCTGAGTGTCACTCCTTAAAAATGGTGTTTATGAAAAAAATAGTTTTCAAAGGAGATGGAAAAGAAGTGCAATCTGATTCCAAAATTTTGAAAAAATATATTTAGAATCTACAGAAAAAATTTCACAAATCACTAGTTTTCATCATCTTCAAATTCCTCACGGTTTAGCGCTATATTTCCCAAAAGTGAAGATTTAGTTAGAAAAATCAGTTCAATGTCCAGTTTGGCCAAAAATTGTAAACCAGTATTGTGGGAATGCCCATGTATGGTATTGAGGCTATGTTACCTATCACACTGGAGTTGTCTACCCTACAGTTGGCATCCGCAGTAGAAGATGGGGAGTTCACAGATCCAATTGAGAAGTGTATCTTGTACCTGTCAAAGATGCAAGAAGAAAGGGTGGAGGTTGTTGAAAGAATCACTCAACACTAGGAGCGAGTGAAGAAAATTTTTGATAAGAAAGCTTGCCAATGAGATTTCAAGGTTGGAGATCAAGTCCTCTTGTGGGATAAGAGACATGAGCCCAAGGGAATGCACTGAAAATTTGATTCCCTGTGGCTAGGGTTGTTCAAGATTCACAAGCTCGTAGGGGAGAACACTTATATTCTCTCGCACTTGGATAAAAGGCTCCTCCTGCTACCACACAATGGAAAATATCTAAAGCACTTCATCCCTTCGGGGGTGGAGTAATTTTTTTTAAACAATTTTCCTTTGTGCTTTCGTGATGTGTTCATTATGTTGTGTTTCCCCTTTCCATGAAAGTTTCGTCATGTTTTAGGTGATTTTTAGGGAAGTTCCCACTTATAGGTGATTCTATAGGGAAGTTCCCACTTATAGGTGATTCTTGGAAGTCTTGTCCTAGGTGATTTAGGGAAAAGTCTTGTTCTAGGTGATTAGGAATTGTTTTTGACTTCGTTACCCAATGGATAAGGCATTGGTCTATGCTTAAAAGTCTAGAGATTCCTAGTTCTCCTATGTCATAAGTATCTAACATGGACTCTAGAAAGAGCCAAATGTTGTACCCCAAATTAAAAAATTTGTTCCATTAAGGCATTTTGAAAGAGTTGGTAAAAGTCTTGTAAAAAATTGTCAAAAAGGTCAAAAAATGGAAACTTGCATGGCATGCATGTTGGTCAAAAACTCAATTTTTTTAAAATCTAATGATTTGGGTTTGCTTAGAGCAAAGTTTTCTACAAAACACGGATCTCAATTTTTCAATCCTAAATTTTAGGAAATTTTCTAAAAATAGAAAGTTTCTAAAAATAGACTTTTTTCTTGGCTTTTCTGGGTTTCTTCTCAAATGGAGGTTGGAAAAAATTTCTAAAAAAAATAAAATAAAATAAAATAGAATGCTTGACTCCAAGGGTTCAAACTAATTTTGATTGGCTTAAAATACTTCCTCATTAGGCTAGTCTAGTCGGAATCATCAAAAGATTAGTTTTGCCTTGGTGAGTCTATTCTACTTTTTCAGAAGCTAAAATGGGAGCTCTAAGGTCATCAATGGAGGTTGGCCAACTGCCAAATTTCAAATTCGAGGTCTCAAGCACTGCATAGATCAATAAACGACAATAGATGATCGAAGAACGAAGAACGAATGAGGGAAGTAAAGGAATCTTGAAAGATGCAATTTTTTACTAAGTCTAGAGATGCTAGGTGCCCCTGCCCAGTCAAGGCACCTAGCCATTCATGCCTTAGCCATTTTTCGGTCCTAAAAAATGTAAAATGGTGAGGATGAAGAACGTAAAGAAAAATCTGAAAATTTGGAAATAAAAACTAACACCACCATGCATAGGCACCCCTGCTAGCTAGGGGTGCCCATCTTTTCAAGGCTTCAAAGGTCAGAATTAGGGTTTGTGCCTCCAACAGTTTGTTCTCATAATCCATTCAAATTCATAAAAAATCCAACAGCATGTCCATTAGATTAATTAGTCATCCAAGATTGTGGATTGAACAAAGAAATTTTATTAAAAAAGCAAACTAGAAATTGTGAAAATCATAAAAAATATTCTAAGTTTGGGAACTTTAGGTGCCTCGGGTAGCCAAGAGCACCTAGGGTTTTGGAGGATCAGATAATGTTGTTAGGGTTTGCAAATATTCTCATTATCTTCAAAATTCCCTAGGCTATCCAGTTAATGTCTCAGCCAGATCATCAGATTCATCAGTCACCCATAGTTGCAGATCAAATAGAGCACAAAGCATGGAAGGTCAAAGTTGAGAAAATGAAAAATTCCTAAAAAATGACTAAGTCTGGTGATCATGGGTGCCCCAGGTAGCCAACGATGCCCAAGCTTTTGAGGACCTACAAGTGGAAATTAGGGTTTGAGACCTCCAACAAATTTTCTTTAGATTCAGTCCAGCTCTTCGATGCATTCAACAGTGAACTCATTAGATTTGTTAAGCACTAGATATTGCAAATCAAATGGATAGAGAAAATTAAGAGAAGAAATGAAAAAACATAGGAAAAATCTTACTCTGGAGGAGTTGGGTGCCCTAGCTAGCCAGGGGTGCCCAACCTTTTGGCCCATCAGATGCAGTTTTCAGGGAAAATCACCTCTAGAAGATCTTTCTCTAATTCAATCAAGTTATCCAACAAATCTATTAGCCAATTCATTAGGCCATTCAAGCATCTAGAAATGAAAAATCAATAGAGAATCCATCTGAAGGTTAGAAAACACAGAAATTGAAAAAATATGAAAAATGGCTAACACTAAGAGCCATAGGCACCCCAGCTAGCTAAGGGCACCCATGATTTTGGGGGTCCAACTAATGTTTTTAGCAAACGTTGTCTCCAGAACAATCTTCTCTGATTTGGTCGGGATCCACAACGAGATCATCCGTCAGTTCACAGGATCAATCTAGTGGTTGGAATGAAGATCAAACTGAGGGCATATTATCAAGTAAAAATTGGAAGTTTCAAGAAAAATGGATAAATTTACCAAGTATAGGCATCCCAGCTAGCCAGGGGCGTCCATGAATCAATGCCTTAGTGAAATTTTCAAATTTTTATCATGCAACTTTCTGAAAAACATACACATTCGACGAACCTGCTCAAGATTGGCTTCAAAGATTTAAAGTTGGAGAATAAAGCATTTTATTTATCCTCAAAATCTGTTTAAGATGTATTTGGCATTCATTATTCACATATTTTTGCAGGTGGCATCCAAAGGAAGAGATAGATAATTTTCTTCATTTCAAGATCTGGAGGCCAAATTCTACACAATACCCAGCTCTTAGCTTTTTTCTAGGAAAGTCCTAAAATATTAGGGTTTCTAATTTTTCAATCATCCATCAACATTTTCAAAAATTAGACGATCTGGGTCTCTTTGTAACGAGATTCTACACAAAACCCATATCTCAAATTATTTTTGAAAAATCTTCCTTTTTAAAGAAGAAAAATCAGCAAGCTATTTTTAGCTTTTGTGCAGAACTTGTTCAAGCATAGTCGAGTTTACAATCAAAATTCAAGTTTTTTTAGCATGTAGTACTCTCCCATGAAATTCAAAACCAATTCAATGTTGTATCATAATTTCATAAAAACTTTTGAAACTGATTCACATCATATAAAACTAGTGTTTGATTTGTGTGCTTTGGAAGATGTGAGAAATGTTGCAGTCGGACGTCTTGGTCATTTTGGATTACTTGCAGCAGGTTCCATTCCCATCTCAATGCAAAGTATAGAGTTTGTAACTGCTTGTGTCAAGCATTACAACCCAAGAACACGAGAAATTCAAGCAGTAATGGAAAAGTTGTTTGCAGCCTCAAGCCAGATGTTGTTGAAAGGTGCTTTTCAATACCACCTTGGTAAAAAAAATTGGTCATCTCCATTGAAGATTGTGAAAATGTTTGGCACATGCACAAGGACAAATACTAGAGGAAAATTGCACAAATATGGTTCAAGGAGAAACACAATACTTTTCCTAAGAATATCAAGCATGGAGAATTCAAGGAGGAGTTTGCAATAGTGATTACTCTACTCTACCGAGTACCTAGTCAAGTAGAAGCCACTAAATTCCAGCCTTGGATGTTTTATATCATATCTCACATCATTAATGAAATAGAGCTCTATGACTGGACAACTTTGATCAACAATAGTATCCACCATTATATAATAGAATATTTCAAAATCCACAATTTTCATATGATTTCCTACCTTGTCTACCTAATGGCCTATCAAGGAAAATTCAAAGGTTTGAACATCATAGGAACTCTAGATGTTCAACATGTATATCATCATTTCCCATAGCTGGAGTTTTCAGAGTCAACACATCATTATAGGCCGGTGAATGATGCATTCTTGATGCATATGGGGAGAGACTTAGACAATGAGTTACATGTAGGGATTTCATCAGTTGCCAAGGTAGCAATGGCAGAGTGGGTTGATTGGTTCATCTAGTTTCCTAACTTCACCTACATCAGAGTGTATGGCTTCTCAAGTACTCAAATCATGTTGCCAAGATATCCCATAGATGAGGTGGTTTTCATGGAGTTTTTGAGGCAAGTGTATGAAGTTCACATGTTCTTGTGGAATAAAAAAAAGGTTGCTTTTAGTTTTCTATTTGAGATAGGTATCTACAGATGTAGATCGTCAACCAATGCCAAGGTGATGGGAAATGAGTTGTCAAAATTTGGCCTCAAGTTGTTCAATGAAAGGCGATCATACGATCTTCATGGTGTTTTTGCATCATGCCTTGGTCAGAATCAAGCTCATGTGCCTACAGTTGAATATTTTTGGGCTAATTGTTAGGATGATTTTGAGGTGCGAAGGTGCAGTAACAATAGGTTTACCCTCCAGTAGATGGATGATTTACTGTTAGAGGACATATAAGGGTTATCCAATGATGATGGAGAAGTACTATTCCCTATATATTCCAGGAATCAAATAGAGCAGTGACTGCTTTCAGAAGTCAATTGGTCCATCAAAGAAATCACTTCAATTGAAGAAAGAAAGAGCCACATTATTAAAAATAGCAAAATATTTGTAAACATCAAGAGGACACAAAAAGAAGCTATTCTAGTTGCAGAGCTTCCAATTGTTTAGTCATCCCTACCTTCTTCTTCCAAACCAAAACCAAGAATGAAGGCTATTTATCATGTCCAAAAAATTTGAAGATTGGTAGAATGGCGAAGAGTGTAAGAAGAAAGATAGATTTCTCTAATGTAGTTCATCAAGAGTAGCTGACAGCCATATCAAAAGTTCCACTTGAAGAGCCAGTGCCAAAAGTAGAAGCAACGCCTTTGTCACCTGATTCTCCACCATCACTAAGGTCTTCTCCAATCCATATTGATTTAGAAGATGAAGAAGTTGATAAAGTTAAAGTCAAACCTGCTAGAGAATTTAGTAAAGACACCTCGTCTTGGCTCGAGAATGTCCTAGGAAGGAAGAGGAGGAGGCCTTCGTATTAGTTGAACTTTGTAGAGCTTGACAAATTTTACCAAGAGCCACCAATAAAGAAGACTAAGAAACAAGTTCACATAGAGAAGAATCTAGATATTGAGATAATCACTAATACTTACACCCCTAGAAGAGAAAAATATTGATTAGGTTGAAATTGATGATTTCACAATCATCAAGGCCAATCTTAGTATAAGCACTTGGCATACCGATGTGAACATATTCATGGTTGCAACAGAAAATATAAAGGATAGGGTGCTTAAAGATGCAGAGGATAAGGCAACCCTCAAGGCTGAAAATTAGCAACTGCGACAATATGTCTCTAATCTACTTCACAACACTTCACAGGCCACTCAATTGCTTCCAAAATTTCTAGAGTCACCATCTGATCAACACTAGTTAAGACAATTGGTTATATATGGGAAGCATATGTGGGATTAGATAGAGGAGTTTGTCATCAAGGGAAATTTTTTGCTTTTAGAGATGTATCAGTTAAGGTATAATTCCCATGATATGCACCAAGGGGTTCAAGGGTTTGAGAAAGGTATGGAAGAGCTAAAACCAATGCATGGGATTATCATTTCCAATTTGAAGACAACATATGATTTAGTGGGTGCAAAATAACAAAAAAGATAGATTCTTGCAATGAGAGAATAACACCTCTTCAAGGTGAAAACTTATGAAAGAATATCTGGAGAACTAGCTGAATATAGAAAAAAGTTTGTTGATGTCCGCATATTCATAAGTGTATTTGTTTTAGAGATCCCTTGTTGGTATCGTCGTGATGATGGCGGTTTCATTGAACTTGATGAAGTGCAAGTTGAATTCTAGAATCTTGTTCATGACAGGTTTAGTAGTGATCTTGATGCCAAAAAAATGAGTTAGATTCCCTTGATGTCAGAAAGATTTGATAAAGAAACTAATGAGGTCAAATATTTTCTAAGTTTAATTGCAGAAGGTGAGGAAATCCTAGAAAATAAGAATATGGCATTAGATAGTATCAACACTTTTGATAGAGAGTCAGTTTCCAACTTTTTGGTCTATGTAGTGGAGATTTAAAGCAACAGTTAACTCGATGGCTTTTTTAGTTTTCTTGCTATTTTGTCTCATTCTTATCTATTCTTTGTGAATGAGAGAAAATCAATTATAATATTTGGAGCTTTCCCTTCTTTTTTCTTTTACCAGATTATTAGTTAGTTGTCTTGTTTTAGTTTTAGAAATAAAGCTTGCAAGTTGTCAAGTCTATTTGTAAAAGCAAGGAGATTTCAGGGTTCCCTATTCCTCACTTGTGTATAAATAAGGCCAGCCTTGCCCATTTTTATTTAACCGTTATTGTGATAGCAAATTGCTAAGCCTACTTTTCCTGCAAGTTGTTATTCAGTGTTTGTTCACTTAGTGTAAGAGAAAGCTTGCATGCTTGTCTTTTAGTTGCAAGATATTGTTCAATTTATGTGTTACTCGTGTTAAGTGTTTTATGGTTTGATTGCAAAAATATAAGCCTGTTATTGCTATAATCCTGTTGTCCTAGAAGTGTAATCGTTATTTGAAGTTTAAGAAATGAAATTGTATTCCTATTTTGTTGCTTTGATCTACTCTCTTAAGTTTTTTTTCTATATGTTTTTCTTAGATAATCTTTATTTCAGCTTGCATCGAAAAGTACGAGTCTTTGGGTGTGTGTTGAGAGAAATTTTGTTTAAGTATATGTGTCAAAGATCATTCCTTGTTTACTTTTAACTCTCAAGCTTTGAGTTTACTTGAGTTATTAAAGGCATCATTAGAGTAGGCTTAGTTGTAGTTGAAGTTCAAAAGAGAAAATTTTAGTTACAATATTAGAGTTTTATAACCCTGTGCTCCTAGCTGAGAACAAAAAAAGATTGGAAAATTAGTTTAGTTTACTTTCTTTAAGCATCATCAACAAAGAGGGAGATTCCTCTCCTAATTTGAAGAGAAGTTTATCCTTGTATAGCTATCTATTTCTAATCTACATACCAGAGGTGTGAATTGAAATGTCAACACATTCTTCGGGTGACAAGATTTAAACTCTCTTTCTTCCCTCTTTTCCCTCAAGCTTTTTGGGTAGCATTGATTTGTTGACGGTAGTTGGTTGAAGGATATTGGATATACTACCCCATAAAAGGGGTACCGGGAGGGAGGCCAAAAGGAATTGAAACCTAGGAAGAGAATGCTTGCACTCCCTCTGGGGTAGATGATAGAAAACTTAAAGAAGATGGAGAAAAGGGAGCTTGATGCTTTGTAAAGCATGAGCAGAGTAGGGATGTGACAGAGGAGTGACTTGCATAATTGATACTAAGAGTGTGCAAAATGGTGGAAGTGGAAATATCAGTTAAAGATTAGGAGGCAATAGGAATGTGGGTGAAATGATAGGTCCAAGTCTTGTAGTCAAAGTTCATTTTACAACTCTTTTGGTAAATATGGAAATTTTGCATGCGGAAGCCAAGGAGGCGAAATCCTTGAGGGTTTATGCCATAAAATGTCCTAATGTGAATGGCTTCACGTATCTAACTTCCCACATAACATTCAAGACTTAGTCATTTTTGGGTTTAATGGTTTTGAACTTGTACAAAAATGGAAAGGTTTGAATTTGCATGTTTTAAGGGCTTGATTAAAGTCATGTGGAAAAGGACAATCAAGAGCTGTATAAGAGCTAATTTTCATCCCCTATGCAAATCCCATTTTTTCCTTTATCCACTTTAGAAAACCAAGCTCAGAGGCTTAATTCCACTTAAGCCCATTGTTGGCAGTCCACTTGCACCTGTTTTGAGCATCAGTGAAGGCATTTCTGTCGAGGATGCCCGCATGGCTCATAGATGTCTGCACGACACACTTACGTCCCTGGAAAATTCCTGCATCTAAGCCAGCAAAGGCATTAGTCTTCTCATTGGCAATGAAGTAGTAACGCCTCCTTCAGTTGACCAGCCTGAATATGACCATTTTCTTCCTCCCTTCTTCATATTTAGTCCTTCAACAAACATTTCAACTCTTCAGCAGATGAATCCTTCATTCTTGCACACTTCAAGCTCCCATTCTCACACTTTTGCATCCATTCTCACTCACTCTAAGAATTCAAGCATAGCATTGCAACAAAATATTCACTTTGTCACTTCGGTAGAGCACATTTGGGACCACACCATTACAATAGAGGCTTGAGTTTCTCTCATGTCTCCACCAAGTAGCCTTGAGTGCTCTTGGTGGAGGTGGTAAGCTTCCCTCTCCTCTCCTCTATCACTTGGTTGAGTAGCATAGTACTGCATTGTAGTGTTTGTATTATCTTTACTTTATTGCTTCTTTATCTCATTTCCTTGGCTGTCCGTGGAGGTGGAAACACCTAAACGGGGGTCTAACTGAGGCAAGCCCCTATACAGCCACCCAACATTTTCCCTCTTTCTGTGTGTAGGAGTACATGCTCTTCGAAGGGATCATGTGACGAATTCCTTGGTGAGATCCTTCTTACTCTTCTTACACTTGCTTTTCTACTTTATAACATTAGAGAATACTTCATTTATTTACTCATTTATTATGGCCTTTTAGTTGAGTAGCTAGGTTGTTAGTCATTTTCGTAAGTTCAACCTTGCCTCTGTTGTTGTCTGATCGTACGGACTACAACACACTTTAGAGATGCCAGTGAGTTGTGCTATCGTCTAGAGACCGTGCTAACATCCTCAGGCAGAGAGCTCCTTGAGGCACAGAGTTGAACCTAGAAACCAACTCGCCTAGCCCCACCTTAGAACTCAGGATTGTAGAGTGATTGTAGGACCTCATAATACTCATCATTCTCATCATCATACTCTATGTGTTGTACTTAGTTGAGGTAAGTTAGGGCAGCCTCTCGCATCTTGACCCTCCATGACCTGGGGTCTTGCACGTGGTGGTCCCCCTCTCTTATAGGGGCTATAGGTGATCATGTTGAAATTCTGGCGCAATCACAATGGCACCCCACATAGATCTTCCTGCATGTGTGGGTCTAGTTACTATGGAAGGAATAGTTTTCCAAGCCAAAATTTGACACGACATAAATGGAGTTCCATATGCAAACTTCCGTGCAAGTGTTTCAATTTAAGTTTTCAAGTTTTAACAATTTGACACTTCTTCACTAATAATTTAATCTTGTTGGTAGGCCAAAATTGGGGTAAAGAATAAGAAAGATTTCAGCTTGGTCTAAGTGTCAATCTAGGGATGGTAAGCTTGTGAGAGGTGTTGTGGAAGTATACCTAAGGGAGGAAAGTGGCAAATTAAGTGGGGATGAAATGTAGCTAGAACACACAAAGGAGTACCTATAATGAAAATATGGTTCAAACATTTTATTTTTTTGCTCTATTCTATGACAGAAGTGACAGGAGATGTGATATGAACTATTATAAAAATAGTAGCAAACTCTCTTATAAATCCATAATATAACTCACACTTTACACTTCAAATAAATAGAACCAATCTTGGCAGAATATCAATAGCTGAAATGACTATCTAATGAAAACCAGATTGTAAATAACCATACGACAATTACACACGAAAAGAAAATGTTGCAAGAAATCAAATCATGCAACTATGAAATCTATTGAAATTAAATTGAACAAAAACTAAATAAATGTCACCATGCTTCACCAGGGAGTGGGCCCTTGCTTCATGGTTTGTAGGTGAGAAGAAATGAGAGTCTTTCTACGATGTTGTGATCAAAAGAAGCACTATTTTATTTATCAAACGTTTGATACAAAAATTTGATACAAAAAGTCTATTGTCAAAGTCTATATTCTATCTGGTCCCTTACAATATGCTCACTTATATATGCATTGTTTGAAACAAAGAAATACATAAAATATTAAGTTTTTTTCGGCCTATGGCCAACAAACGAGAAGAAAAAAAATACTTGTCATAGATTAAAATAGTACTATTACAAAAATGAGCAAATATAGGAGACGAGAATATCTTTGGTTCTGTCTAGCTAGCAAAAAAACACATCCACCATACAGCTAGCAAAGCATCCTCCATCACACGGGTTTGCATATGGGATATAATGGTGTTGAAGTGGCCATTATGATGTGGAAATATTGGGTACAAAGAGTCTAGTGTGAAATAGATTCATGTGGATGAAGAATGCATGCGGGAAGTTTTATGAAGAACTAAAGAAAGGTCACCATTAGATAAAACAATGCACAGTTAGCTCTAAACAGGTAATCGATGCCACCTTAGAAGCTGACATAATATTTTGAAAATATGATAGAACTAAATTGCTAGTTAAAAAGTATTGCACATAAGTTCTTGACCAAAAAGTGACAGGAAGGTATGCACCCTTAATTCCACATGCTACAATATATATATCTTTTCTTGACATAGTGAAAGAAATATTAGTAAACACAATATGATATTATTTATTCACATATTTTATCCAAAAACTAAATTAAAGATTACTTATATATATTAAATCATATGTAACATAAAATGGTAAAACGGTATGATATGGAATGGAAATGGAATGTGGAAGTGGATATGAAGGTATGTTAAATAGGCTAAAATGTGGCATAAAATGGGACATAAATGGATCTCATCACTTGCAATGAAATTGAGTGTAGATTTCATACCTATTAGATGTGAAAATGCAAAGAAAAGAACAACAAAGATCAAATCCTTAAAATTTGTAGCGAAATACCAAAGTGATTTCATCCAAATCCTCAATGTGTGAAGGGTATAAATGAACTTGACCAAACCCTATTTATAGACCTTGATGCATTTATTGTGGGTAGATTTCTCATACTGCACACAAACCCTAGTTTGTGAAAACTCACGATGCAAAATACAAACCAATGTGGAGATGAAGAATGTGGGTGTTGGGGCGATGCGGGGATGAAAGATGCAGGTGCTGGTGACCCTAGTGTCATTTGAGCAGAATTCTACATATGCATTCCCACAAATGCATTTTCAAATAGAAATTCCTGCAAATAGCCAAAAAGGATGCGACATTCACTTGATGGTTTCCCGCATATGGCAACCCACATGAAAACTCTTGCAAAAGGACACTTAGCTGGAAATTTTTTAAGATTTTAGGAGGCTTAAATATTTTTAAGGTAGCATAGGCCAAAGGGAAAAAACTGAAGGCAAAGGTAAAACCAAACAAGCATAGGAAAAGCCAACACAAAATTGAAAAGGGGAAAGAGGGGGTCCTTATCTTCAGCGGGGCATTTGTGCAAAATGCACAACACTTTCCAAGCTAGGTCCAATTTTTTTTATGATTGTCTCAACTTTCTACTCTACTAAATGGGATCTTGGAGCCTCATGGCCAATGTCCACACTTGATAACTTTATTTTTGATATCAAAAGGGAGAAATAAAAGTTAATTCAAATGGTCACTTTGAATTATACTAAGCCTCAAGCCCTACTTGCAAGGAATTAAACACAACAAACTTCAAAAGGAGAGAAAAATAACACTAAAAGGGACAAGGAAGTTAAGAAAGAAGGAAAAATTGACAACCCCAAAATGGATAACTTTTCTCAAAGTAAGCCAATTACTAAGAAAGTTAAATGTGCCTTTTGTAAAAGATTTCGACATGATGAACATAAATGCATGAGGAAACTAATTGAGTCTCTTACACATATTTTCAAAAAGAATAATATAGTGCTACCTAATTATATCAAGGCATGTTCATCAACTCATGAAAATACTAAGGACAAAGAGAAATCAAAGGGAAAAGCCGTAGTTTCTCCAACATCTTCATCTCCATCATGGATAATAGATTTTGGTGCTTCACACCATATGGGTTCTTCACAAGTTATTTTTTATTTGTAGAGCCATCCAGTATGTCCACAATCACCTTAGGTGATGATACTCCATCATTGGTAAAAGGGAGAGGGTATGTTGAAGTTGAAGGAGGAACATTTTTCGAATGTTCTAGGTGTTCTTTCACTTGATAAGTAGGAAGTATTTTTCCACAATGTGTCAAATTATGATATTGCTATTAGATTCAATCGTGTAGTTTCAAGTCAAACTCATTGACCCATGTTTCATGAGTAGTGGTTCATAGGAACCCATCTCTCATGATAATGAGAGATGCAATGAGTGCTAAGTGGACCATTCGTTATCATGAGAGATGGGTTCTTGTGAACCACTACTCATGAAACATGGGTCAATGAGTTTGACTCAAAACTACGGTTGAATCGATATATATATTCTTCACTATCAACTAATATCCTTCAGTGTATCAAATAACTCATTTAGGGAAAATCATGAGAGTATACTTCTCTCCAAATTCAGATGAGATAAGAGAATTGCAAAGAAAAAATTTGGTAGCAATAGGGGAGGAAAATCACCAATCTAGATTATATACCTTCTCCAATTTTACCATGGATATTTCTACAAAAGCACTTCTAACTCATTTAGATGAAGTTAGAAAATTATGGCATGAGTAATTTGGTCATCTTAACTACTGCTATCTTGAGAAACTAATATAATATGGTCAAGGGATTACCTAAGGTTAAATTTATAAGGGACTTTGTGAAGGTTGTGCACTTGGAAAACATCCATAAACAAAATTTGACAAAGGTAGGTCATGGAGGGAAACACAAGTTTTAGAACTTGTTCGTGGTGATGTTTTAGGGGCTCTTCCCCATCCATCTTTTACAAAGGCTAGATATGTTCTCACCTTTACCAATGATTTCTCATTTTTTACATGGGTCTACTTCCTTAGGAAAAAATAAAAAGTGTTTGGTTCTTTAGATTTCAAAGCTCTTTCCAAAAAATAGTTAGGGAAATTCATCAAATTTCTTTGAACAGATAATGGGGACGAGTATTTCAACAACCATATTGAGTGGTTTTTCATAGAAAAAGGGATAAATCTACAACACAGTTCCATATACCCCCAAAAAAATGGTGTTTTCAAATGAAAAAATAGATCTTTAAAAAATATAGCTAATTATATGGTTCACTCTAAGGGCCTCACACTATCATATTGGGCAGAAGCAGTCAACTCTACATGTTACATTCATAATATATTTCCCCATAAATCCTTGAAGGGTATCACTCCCTTTGGAGCTTGGAAAGGATGGAAACCAGTAGTTGATCATTTTAGAGCCATTGGCTCTCCTACCATGGAATGCATTATGAAAGAACATCACAAGGCTATGGATCCACAATCCAAACCTTGCATCTGTGTTGGATATCTAGATGGTGTAAAACGCTATTGCCTACTCCACCCTACCACACATGAGTTGTTTATTGAGAGAAGTGTTAAGTTTCAAGAAATGTCTCTTGAAGCTATAATTAAAATTTCTCAACATATTATGGACTCACTAGATCTTGATTATAGTACTAATGGTTCAAATAATTCTGAATAGATTCCTAGTGTAGTATCTTTGTCTTCCAATTCTCATAACGACGATAGTGACAAGGGTTCATCTTCATCGAATTTAGGGATTACATTGGAAGTTGATATTTTTGCACTAGACTCACCCACATGAACTCTACACAGGGTAGATACATGGGTACAAAATCCATTAGATGATAGTCAACTTTAGGCAAAGTTTCAGGGGGGCACATACCTTCTTTGCTTCAGTTTTTTATCCAAAAACATTTAGAGAGGCATCAAGCATACCTGAGTGGGATATTAATATGGATGAAGAATATGATTCCTTGATTATAAATCACACTTGGGATTTGACTTCACTTGCTAAGGGAAGGAAGGCAGTTTGATGTAGATGGACATATCGAACTAAATTTGTAGTAGATGGGTTAGTTGACAAATATAAAGCATGTTTGGTTGCCAAAGGTTTTTCACAAGTTGTAGGAATTGACTATACAAAAACCTTTGCACCAATTGCTAAGAGACTTCAATTCGACTCACACTAGCTATAGTCATAGCACATGGATAGTTTGTACATCAGATGGATGTGAAGTTTGCATTTCTTCAAGGATACCTTGAGGAGGAAAGCTACATGGAACAACCACTAGGGATTGTTCAAGATTCATCCTTAGTTTTTAGACTTAGGAAATCTCTCTATAGCCAAGATAGATTTGTACCTCCTATATTCAAGTTTTACTAGATGTCATTTAGATCCTAACACGTATCTAATGTGGCAAGATGATTCACTTTTGATACTGGTTCTATATGTTGATGATCTTTGGATTACCGGGAGTACTTCATCTTCCATTATAGTAGTGAATTCATCACTTTAGGATAGATTTGACATGAAAAACTTTAGCTTATTACACTACTTCCTTGGCATTGAGATTTCACATTGCAGCTCTTCAACCGTTCGGGGGTGGAGTAAATTTTCTGTAAATAATTTTCCTTTCTGTTTTCGTGATGTGTTTCCCCTTCCCTTGATGTGTTTGTTATGTTGTGTTCCCCCTTTTCGTGAAATTTTTGTCGTATTTTATGTAATTAGGTGTCTTTTTTTAGGTGATTTTTAGGGAAGTTCCAACTTATAGGTGATTCTAGGAAGTCTTTTCCTAGGTGGTTTAGGGAAAATTATTGTTCTAGGTGATTAGGAAATGTTTTTGACTGTGTTGCCCAATGGATAAGCCACTAGGCTATGCTTAAAAGTTTAGAGATTCCTAGTTCTTATATGCCATAAGTATCTGACATGGTCCCCAGATAGAGCCAAATGTTGTACCCCAAATTAATTTTTTTGCTTTATTAAAAGCATTTTGAAAGAGTTGGTAAAAGTCTTGTCAAAAATTGTCAAAAAGGAAAAAAAATGGAAACTTGCATGACATGCATGTTTGTCAAAAACTCAAAATTTTCAAAGTCTAATGATCTTTGTTTTCTTACAGTGAAGTTTTCTACAAAACCTAGATCTCATTTTTTTTGCCCTAAATTTTAGGAAATTTTCCAAAAATAGGAAGTTTTTAAAAATAGATTTTTTCTGGGTTTTTATGGGTTTCGTCTCAAATGGAGGCTAGCAATTTTTTTAAAAAACAAAAAATTTCTAAAAAATAGAATGCCTAACTCTAGGGATTCAAACTAATTTTGATTGGCCTAAAATACTTCGTCATCAGGTTGGTCTAGTCAGAATCATCAAAAGATCATTTTTTCCTTGGTGAGTCTATTCTACTTTTTTAGAAGCTAAAATGGGAGCCCCAAGGTCATCAATGGAGGTTGGTCAACTACCAAGTGTCAAATCCGGGGTCTCAAACACTACACAGATCAAGAAACGATGATTGATGCTCAAAGAACGAAGAAAGAAGAACGAAGGAGGGAAGCTGAAGGAATCTTGAAAGTTGTAAATTTTGACTAAGTTTGGAGATGCTAGGAACCCCTTCCCAGTCAAGGCACCAAGCCATTCATTCCTTAGCCATTTTTCAGTCCCAGAAAATGTGAAATGGTGAGGATGAAGAATGTAAAGGAAAAGTTGAAAAATTGGAAATAAAAACTAACACTGTCATGCATAGATGCCCCTGCTAGCGAGGGGTGCCCATCTTTTCAAGGCTTCAAAGGTCAGAATTGGGGTTTGTGCCTCCAACAATTTGTTCTCAGAATTCATTTGGCTCCACAATGAATCCAGTAGTAGTTCCATCAGATCAATCAGTCAGCTGGGATTGTGGATTGAACAAAGAAGCTTTATCAAAGCAACAAACTAGAAATTATGAAAATCATAAAGAATATTATGTCTAAGAACTTTGGGTGCCCCATGTAGCCAGGGGCATGTAGGGTTTTCGAGAATCAGATAATATTGTTAGGGTTTGCAAATATGCTCATTATCTTCAGAATTCCCTAGGCTATCGAGTGAATGTCTCAGCCAATCATCAGATTCATTAGTCACCCACAGTTGCAGATCAAACAAAGGATAGAGTATGGAAGGTCAAAGTTGAGAAAATAAAAAATTCCTAAAAATTACCAAGTCTGGTGATCATGGGCACCTCAGGTAGATAGGGGTGCCCAAGCTTTTGAGGACCTAAAAGTGGAAATTAGGGTTTGAGACCTCCAACAACTTTTCTTTAGATTTAGTCTAGCTCTTCAATGCATTCAATAGTGAACTCATCAAATTTTTCAAGCACCAGATATTGCAGATCAAATGAATAGAGAAAATGAAGAGAAGAAATGAAAAAACACAGGAAAAATATAACTCTAGAGGAGTTGGGCACCCCATCTATCCAGGGGCGCCCAACCTTTTGGCCCATCAGATGCAATTTTTCAGGGAAAATCACCTCCAGAAGATCTTTCTCCAATTCAATCAAACTATCCAACAAATCTATCAACTAGTTAATCGGGCCATTCAGGCATCTGGAAATGCAAAATCAATAGAGAATCCATATGAAGGTTAGAAAACACAGAAATTGAAGAGCATCAGAAAAATGGCTAAGACCGAGAGCCATGGGTGCCCAAGCTAGCCAAGGGCGTCCATGATTTTAGGGGTTTAATTGATGTTTTTAGTAGATGTTGCCTCCAAAACAATATTCTCTTATTTGGTCAGGCTCCGTAACAAGATCAACAATCAGTTCATGGGATCAATTTGGTGGTCAGAATGAAGATCAA
Source organism: Sequoia sempervirens (assembly GCA_007258455.2). Taxonomy (NCBI): domain Eukaryota; kingdom Viridiplantae; phylum Streptophyta; class Pinopsida; order Cupressales; family Cupressaceae; genus Sequoia; species Sequoia sempervirens. The sequence continues at coordinate 82,763,316 of VDFB02000002.1, read as the reverse complement.
AATAAGGGCACATTATCAAGTAAAAATTGGAAATTTCAAGAAAAATGGATAACTCTGCCAAGTATAGGTGCCCTAGCTAGCCAAGGGTGCCCATGAATCAATGCCTTAGTGGAATTTTCAAATTTTTATCATGCAACTTTTTGAACAGTGTTCACATTCGATGAACCTACTCAAGATTGGATTCAAAGATTTAAAGTTGGAGAATAAAGTGTTTTATTTATCCTCAAAACCTATTTAAGATGTCTTTGCCATTCATTATTCATAGATTTTTGTAGGTGGCATCCAAAGGAGGAGACATATAATTTTCATCATTTCAAGATTTGGAGGCCAAATCGTGGTGCTTTCTTAGAGTTCTTCATATTTTCTAGATCAGCTCACATATAGGCTCGCTTTTTCATACTTCAAATTTCCAGGGCATCATTTTTTAGAAGAAGGGGGTCATCTTTTTCAATTTTCAACAATCTATGTCAGCTTAGTTTTTTATTCTCTACAACTTTGGAAAATTTAATATTTTTCAAGAACCTGCTTTTTTCACACATGTCCAAGAAATCTTCAGTATTTTCAAACTCTGATCAACTGGGTCTCTCTGAAATGTGTTTCTACACAATACCCAGCTCTCAGCTTTTTCTAGGAAAATCCTAAAATTTATTAGGGTTTTTGCTTTTCCAATCAGCCATCAACATTTTAAAAAATTGAATGATCTGGGTCTCTTTGCAACGAGATTCTATACAAAATGCATATCTCAAATTATTTTTGAAAATTTTGAATTTTTAAAGAAGAAAAATCAGCAAGCTATTTTTAGCTTTTGTGCAGAACTTGTTCAAGAATAGTCGATTTTACAATCAAAATTCAAGTTTTTAAGCAAGTAGTACTCTCCCATGGAATTCAAAACCAAGTCAATGTTGTATCATGATTTCATAAAAAAATTTGAAACTGATTTGCATCATATAAAGCTAGTGTTCGATTTGCGTGCTTTGGAAGACATAGGAAATGTTGTAGTCAGCCATCTTGGTCATTCTGGATTACTTGCAACAACTTCCATTCCCATCTCAATGCAAAGTCTAGAGTTTTTAATTTCTTGTGTCAAGCATTACAATCTAGGAACACAACAAATTCAAGCAACAGATGGAAGAGTTGTTTGTAACCTCAAGTCGAATGTTGTTGAAAAGTACTTTTCAATACTACCTTGGTCGAAAAATTTGGTCACGTCCATTGAAGATTTTGAAAAGGTGTGGCACATGCACAAGGACAAATACCAAAAGAAAATTGCACAAAGATGGTTCAAGGAGAAACAAAATACTTTGCCTTAGAATATTGAGCATGGAGAATTCAAGGAGGAGTTTGCAATAATGATTACTCTGATCAACTGAGTCACTACTCAAGCAAAAGCCACTAAATTCAAAGCTTGGATGTTTTATAACATCTCTCACATCATTAATAAAATAGAGCTCTATGACTGGCCAACTTTGATCAACGATAGTCTCCACTATCAGATAACAAAATATTTCATAATCCATGAGTTTCACATGATTTCCTACCTTGTCTACATAATTTCCTATCAAGGAAAATTAAGAGGTTTGAACATCATAGGAAATATGGATATTCAACATGTATATCATCATTACCAATAGCTGGAGTTTTCAGAGTCAGCACAACATTATAGGTGGGTGAATGATGCATTCTTGATGCATATAGTGAGAGACTTAGACAATGAGTTACATGTAGGGATTTCATCAGTTTCCAGGGCAACAATGGTGGATTGGGCTGATTGGTTCATCCAATTTCCTACCTTCCCCTACATTAGAGTGTATGAATTCTCAAGTACTCCAATCATGTTGCCAAGATATCCCATAGATGAGGTGGTTTTCATGGAGTTTCTAAGGAAAGTGTATGAAGTTCACATGTTCTTGCAGAATCGAAAGAAGGTTGCTTTTAGTTTTTCGTTTGAGATGGGTATCTATAGATGTAGATCATCGGCCAATGCCAAGGTGATGGGTGATGAGTTGCCAAAATTTGTCCTCAATTTGTTCAATGAGAGGCGATCATACAATACTCATGGTGTTTTTGCATCCCATCTTGGTCAGAATCAAGCTCATGTGCCCACAGTTGAAGATTTCTGGGCTAATTGCCAACGCGAGTTTGAGATATGAAGACATAGTAACAATAGGTTTACCGTTTGGTAGATGGCTGATTTCTTGTTAGAGGACATAGAAGGGTTATCCAATGATGATGGAAAAGTACTACTCCCTATATATGACATGAATCAAATAGAGCAATGATTTCTTTCCAAAGTTAATTGGTCCATCAAAGAAAGCACTTCAATTGAATAAAGAACGGGTTGTGTTATTAAGAACAACAAAATATATTGCTAAACCTCAAGAAGAAATGAAAAGAAGCTATTTATATTGTAGAGCCACCAATAGTTTAGTCATCCCTACCTTCTTCTTCCAAACCAAAACCAAGAATGAAGGCTATGTGCCACCCTCCAAAAAGCTTGAAGATTGGTAGAATGACAAAGAGTCTTAGAAGAAAGCTAGATTTCTCTGATGTAGTTCATCAAGTCCATCCAACAGTTGTATCAAAAGTTCCACCTAAAGATCCAGTACAACAAGTAGAAGCAGTTCCTTTGTCACCTGATTCTCCACCATCATTGAGGTCTTCTTCAATCCATATTGATTTAGAAAATAAAGAAGTTTATGAAGCTGATGTTGAACCTCCTAGAGAAGATAGTAAATGCACCTCGTCTTGGCTTGAGAACGTCCTAGGAAGGAAGAGGAGGAGGCCTTTGTATTAGCTAAACTTTGTAGAGCTTGATAGTGTTTACCAAGAGCCACTAGTAAAGAAGCCTAAGAAACAAGTTCACATAGAGAAGAATCTAAATGGTGAGATAATCATTGAGACTTCTATGCCACCAAAAGATAAAAATATTGATGAGGTTGAAATTGATGATTTCATAATCATCAAGAACGATCTTGGTAGAATCAATCGGCATACCGATGTGCACATATTCACGGCTGTAGTAGAAAATATAAAGGATATAGTGCTTAAAGATGGAGAGCATAAGGCAGCCCTCAAGGCTAAAAATTGGCTACTACGACAATATGTCTCTAATCTACTTCACAACACTTCACAGGCCACTCAATTGCTTCCACAAGTTCTAGAGTCATTCGCTAATCAACACCAGTTAGGACAATTGGTTATATATGGGAAGCATATGTGGGATTGGATAGAGGTGTTTGTCATCAAGGGCAGATTTTTTCTTTCAAAGATGCATCAATTAAGGTATAATTCCAATTATATGAGCCAAGCGATTCAAGGGTTTTAGAAAGGTGTGGAGGAGGTGAAACCAATGAACAAGATTATCATTTTACATTTGAAGAAAACATATGATTTAGCGGATGCAAAAGAACACAAAAGACAAATTCTTGCATGAAGAGAACAAAACCTCTTCAAGGTGAAAAATTATGAAAGAATATTTGAAGAAATAGGTGAATATAGATAGAAGGTTGTTGATTCACTCAAATTCATAAGTGTATTTGTTTCAGTGATCCCTTTTTGGTATCATTGTGATGATGGCGGTTTCATTGAACTTGATGAAGTGTAAGTTGAATTCTAGAATCTTGTTCATGATAGTTTCAATAGTGATCCTGTTGCCAAAAAGATGAGTTAGATTGCCTTGATGTCAAAAAGATTTGATAATGCAGCTAATGAGGTCAAATATTTTCTAAGTTCAATTGTAAAAGGTGAGGAAATCCTAGAAAAGCATAATATGGCTTGAGATAGTATCAACACTCCTGTTAGAGAGGCAGTTTCCATCTTTTTGGCAAATGCAGTGGAGATTTAAAGCAACAGTTAACTCAATAGCTTTTTCGATATTTCTTGCTATTTTGTCTCATGCTTATCTATTCTTTGTGAAAGAGAGAAAATCAAATGTAATAGTTGGAGCTTTCCCTGCTTTTTGCTTTTAGCAAGTTGTTAATTAGTTGTCTTGTTTTAGTTTTAGAAATAAAGCTTGCAAGTTAGCAAATCTTGTTGTAAGAGAAATCATATTTTAGGGTTTCCTACTCCTTGCTTGTGTATAAATAAGGCCAACCTTGCCCATTTTTCTTTAACCATTCTTGTGATAGAAAATTTTTGAGCCTACTTTTTCTGCAAGTTGTTATTCAGTGTTTGTTCACTTAGTGTAAGAGCAAGCTTGCATGCATGTCTTTTAGCTACAAGATATTGTTCAATCCATGTGTTACTTGTGTTAAGTGTATTATGGTTTGATCATAAAATTGTAAGCCTTTTATTGCTACAATCCTGTTGTCCCAGAAGTGTAATCATTATTTGAAATTTAAGAAATGAAATCTTATGCCTGTTTTGCTGCTTTGATCTACTCTCTTAATTTTTGTTTTATATGTTCTACTTAGATAATCTTTATTTCAGCTTGCATCAAAAAGTACAATGAGTCTTCAGGTGTGTGTTGAGAGAAAGTTTGTTTAAGTATCTGTGTCAAAGATCATTCCTTGTTTACTTTTAACTCTCAAGCTCTGAGTTTATTTGAATTATTAAGAGAATCATTAGAGTAGACTTAGTCATAGTTGAAGTTCAAAAGAGAAAATCTCGGCTACAACGTTAGAGTTTTATAGCCTTATGTTCTTAGCTGAGAACAAAAAAAGATTGAAAAATTAGTTTAGTTTACTTTATTTAAGCATCATCAACAAAGAGGGAGCTTCCCCTCCTAATTCGAAGAGCAGTTTATTTGTGCATAACTATCCATTTCTAATCCACATACCAGAGGTGCGAATTGAAATCCCAACACATTCTTAGGGTGGCAAGATTTAAACTCTTTCTTCCTTCTTTTCTCTTGAGCTTTTCAGGTGGTAGTGATCTGTTGATAGTAGCTAGCTAAAGGAGATTGGATATACTACCCCACAAAAAGGTTACTTGGAGGGAGGCCAAAAGGGATTGAAACCTAGGAAGTGACTGCTTGCACTCCCTCTAGGGTAGATGATAGAAAACTTAAAGAAGATGGGGAAAAGGGAGCTTGATGCTTTGCAAAGCATGAGCGGCATAGGGAGGAAATGAAGGAGTGACTTGCATAGTTGATATTGAGAGTGTGTGAAATGGTGGAAGTGGCAATATCAGTGAAAGATTAGGATGCAGTAGGAACATGGGCGAAATGATAGGTCCAAGTCTTGTAGTCAAATTTCATTATACAACCCTTTTGGTAAATGTGGAAATTTTGCATGTGGAAGCTAAGGAGGCGAAATACATGAGGGTTTATGCCATAAAATAGCCTGATGTGAATGGCTTCCCACATAACATTTAGGAATTATTTATTGTTTGGGTTTAAGGGTTTTCAACATGTGCAAAAATACAAAGGTTCAAATTTGCATGTTTTAAGGGCTTGATTAAGGTCATATGGAAAAGGAGAGTCAGGGGCCATAGGTGATCATGCTAAAATTTTGGCACAATCACAATGGCACCCTACATATATCTTCCTGCATGTGTGGGTCTAGTTATTGCGGAAGGCATGGTTTCCCAAGCCAGAATTCAACATGACATAAATAGAGTTCTGTATTCAAACTCCTGTGAGAGGGTTTCAATTTAAGTTTTCAATTTTTAACAATTTGACACTTCTTCACCAATAAATTAAACTTGCAATGAAATTGAGTGTAGATTTCATACCTATTAGATGTGAAAATGAAAAGAAAAGACCAGTGAAGATCATACCTCAAATCCTTAAAATTTGTAGTGAAAGACCAAAGTGATTTCATGCAAATCATCAAAGCGTGAAGAGTAAAAATGAACTTGATCGAACCCTATTTATTGTTAGTGTAATTAATTATTTATTACACTAGCATAAGTTAACTTAGGTCTTTCATTTAATTAATTAAGTCCTAGGTTGCATTATTAGATAAATCATAAATAATGGGGTAATTTCCCCTTCCATGTTTGTAGGGATAAGATTCCTTCTAGAAGATGAGTTGTCCTTCTATAACTTATCTCAATCTTTTATCATTTCCTAGGTAGGGTTCACATGTTGTCACATGTTGTTAGATCAAGACACATGGCAACATCATCTTGCATCTTGCATTTCTCTCATGCCTATATATTCAAGGAATTTGTACATTTGTAATCATCTCATATTCTAGATTAAGAGAAATCTCTATTTGCATGCCCTTAGTTGCAACACTTTCTGTGTGGTTGAATTTCTTTTTGGAGGTCCTCTTGAAGGTTGCAGATTCAAGGACATTGTGCATCCATCATTTCAACATTTATAGACCTTGATGCATTTATTGCGGGTAGATTTTTTCGTATTGCACACAAACCCTAGTTTGCAGAAACTTGCGATGTGGAAGACAAACCAATGTGGAGATGAAGAATGTAGGTGTCAGGGCAATGCAGGGATGAAGGATGTAGGTGTCAGTGACCCTAGCATCATTTGAGTAGAATTTTGCATACATCTTTCCGCAAATGCATTTTGAAATAAAAATTCCTACAAATGGCCAAAAAGGCTCTGACATTTGCTTGATGTCTTCCCGCATATGGCAACCCACATGAAAACTCTTGCAAAAGGATACTTAGGAAAAAAATTAATATTTTAGGAGGCATCAAGATTTTGAAGGCAACACAGGCCAAAGGCCAAAAAGCGAAGGTGAAGGTAAAACCAAACAAGCACAGGAAAAGCTAGCACAAAACTGAAAAGGGGAAAGAGGGGGTCCTTGTCTTCAGTGGGGCATGTGTGCAAAATGCACAAAACTGTCCAAGCTAGGTCTAGATTTTTTTGTGTTTTTCTCAACTTTCTACTCTCCTAAACAAGCCCTTGGAGCCTCATGGCCAATTCCCACACTTCATAAATTTATTTTTGATCTCACAAGGGAGAAATAAAAGTTAATTCAAATGGGCACTATGACTAATGGATTAGCATGGGTTGATTACAATTGATCCATGAAGAATCAAAACATAATTAAGCCACTAACATCAAATCTCAACAAGATCATTCAAATGAAAATTAAACCAAGCATGCATTAAAACATATTATACCAAACTATGAAAGCTTTAAAAATTCCTACTCTAATCCATTGAAACTTATCCATTGCGGGAGTGGTGTCACGTTGATGTGGAATGATGACCCTTTCCCAATCGCAGGGATAAATGAGCTTGTTTTAGTCAGTTTTATTGAAGAAAACTAATGAAACCATTGTGAGATGTGTGATAAAAAGTGATTTAAAACTATATTAACATGATTTAGATTAAGATGATTCAGGTGTGCAAATGCAAAGTTAATCTAAATGGATCCTAAGCTAAAACATTGAAACACTAATTAATAAACAAGCTACATGTATGCATCTAAGTTACCATGAAAGTCATTAATGGAAGCTAAGCTAATTAATGAAAGTAATTAAGCTAAAATGATTCTAAGCTAATGTTAAAAGTGAGTGTGAGTGAGTGATTTCAACAACACGAGTTTTCTCTAAAAAATATGGATCCATTTGTCTCCAAATAGTGACCTATTTATAGGAAAGCAAATGAGAAATGAATGGTTGAGATAAAAAAGGTTAATCAATGGTCAAAGATGGAAGAAGTTGGAGGCATGGATCATAGATTCTCGTCAACAGATAAGAATCAATGATGAGATTTAATCAAGGGTTCACCTTTGTCTAAACAAACATAGTTTCAACTTGTCCAAGAGGTCACAAGTTAACTTGCTCAAGAAGTCAAGTAAGTTTGTTAGAAAAGGAATATTCTCCTTTTTCAAATGAGTGAGGAGAGAGAATATTCTTTGGAATATTCTCATGGGTGAGGGAAAATAGTTATTTAGCAAATTAAAACAAAGTTTTAATGTGCAAAAGGGGAAGGAATATTACTTGGAAATATTCCTTTTGGAGGAATGTGCAAAGAAGGAATATTCCCTTGAAATATTTCCTTGCAAGTGGGGGGAACTAGATTAATTAGTAATTGATAATTAAACAAATCTTTAATTATACAATTAGGGTAATTAGATCATTTTCATTAAATAAAATGATTTAATGAAAAGGGGAAAGTCAAATGACATTTAATTAAATAATTTAGGGTTATTTAATTAAATAAGAGGACTTTAGGGATTAAATTAAATAACTTGATGTATTTAATTTAATTGGACAAAATGTTAGTATGAAAGGGGGTGAATTAACCTGATTAGATTGATTAGGTTAATAGATTCATATGACATAATTAATTAATTAGCTAGGATAATTTAATCAATTAAGTGAAAAGGAGGATGGGTTTTAGGAGGAAATGATGTTAGTATACCTATTTCGAGTGCATGATATTATTCAAGATATTTTTTAGTGTCTACATTTTTCCCCTCTTTGAAGTGATGTACCTGCTACTTTGGTTCAAAGAGTGGCGCTTTTCGAATAAAAAGTTGTTGCTTAAATCAAAAAATAATTTTTTTCTAATTTTTTGGATGCCACACTACTGCCCCAGTGGAAGGAATAAGTTGGTTGCTTGCCCCCTCGAGAAATTGGGTAGAAATTTTGAATTTTGGGTTGATTTCTTGACAAAGGTTAAAATCCTTCCCAAGGGGTCTGAAAAGGCTCTGGGATTCAAAAAACATGCCAAAAATGCAAAAAAATGATGCAAAATAAGCTTCAATCTAGAAAGATTGGTGAAAATGGTGAAACACACTAGCTTCATGGTTAAATTACCGCAAAAAACCCTAATTTGCAAGCATAACTAGGTGATGAAGGGTCACTTTCAATTCATTTGTGCATTCACACCTTAGAGATTCCTTGCAATTTGAGCTTAGACCCTCTAACGAAATGGCACAACGAGTGCTCCCGTGACACATTTCTGATTGGGTTCGCAAGTACTAAAGGCCTCTAGGAACATGACCACTGGTAAGTGATTCGAAACTTGATTTGAGATTTGACTTTTAGATGCATTTATTGCATTTTGAAATTTGAGCTTTGGTGGCGTCGCTATATAGTGACACTATTTTTAGAATCGACAATGCTATTTTGATTTATAGCAACGCATATGTGATTAGCGATGCCGTTTACAATTTGATTTGAGGGTTTCAAATTTCAAATTGTGTCTCATATGTAAATTACAACATACCTTGCATTTTAGAATTTAGGATTAGGGTGTGCCAAGCTCAAATAGTGATGCATATGTTTTTAGCAACACATCACGATTTACAATTTAAATGCTTTGAGCGTCGCTATTTGGAATTTGAGTTATAGTGATGATATTGTAAATAGTGACACTTTTTTCATTTTGGGGGATAAAAAACTCTAAACTTAACCAATTTTTGCGAATTTTGATGTCATGTGCTACATGGGTGCAAGAGGTTATCCAGCCTTTGTTGTCTTGCGAGTACCGACCAACTTTTTAATCCAAACTTAGTGGTTTTTCTGAGTTGTGATAAGAACACCTGGGGGAGATTGGCTTGTGGTACATTGTGTACATTCCCATCATCCGAACACATTTGGCTATGATGAAAGCGCTATGCAATCAATGGCATAGAAAGACCTCGTCATTCCACCTACCTATTGGTGAGGTGACAATGACACTAGAGGATGTATGGCGGATTCTGTAATTGTCGATACATGGTGAGCATGTGATCTATGATACTGGCATTGGTTATGATTCATGTCATCAGGTACTTGACCAGGAGTCTATTGTCCTAGTCAACTCCCAGAAAGACCTTGAGATGTATAGAGGTCGGGCGTTGACCTTCAGATTGATCATTGTGGCAATGATCTCAGGTTTGGTTGCTCCCAATCAGTGGAGTAGAGGATTCAGTCTAGGATGGGGGTTGGCATGGCACAGGATATTGTTTAGGAGGACCCAGTATGCATGGGGGTCGGTGATGCTAGCCTCTCTTTACCATGATATGCATGAATTTGTTTACTATGATGGGAGATCGATCAGTACATGGGTCACCCTTCTTCACATTTAGCCCTAGGAGCACATTATCGTGCTCTTACCTATTGTTCATATGGCTGATGTGGAACCAAATAATCTAGTTGTCTAGAGATACAGGGGCACCATCACATTGTAGCACACAGGGCAACTCAACATTCCTTACTGGCGTCAAGTGATAGATGATATGAAAGTGTTCAGATGGTTGTCATGGCTTTAGATGCCAGCATGGTATGATGATGTGCAATAACTATTCTTTGCTCGATAGACCTGATATATGCATGGTCAAGAGCACATGATTATTGAGAGGTACTTTCTCAATAGGGTTGCCAGATAGTTTGGCGAGAGGCAGGATAGGCATGATGATGCATACACTACTATTTTTGGCAAGTCAACCCAAGAGATAGAATGGGGACACACGATCCCACCTCACAAGGTTTTCAAGGGCTTTCGATAGTTGGTTGTTAGGCCATGGGCCTATGATTAGGGACAGGCGGATGCACAAACAAAACTTGCTTATGATGCATGTTTTGTACCCCCTCCACAATTTATAGATCCAATAGGTATACCTCCATGAGGGAGGTCAAGAGGGAGGGGTGTAGGCAGAGGAAGAGGTCAACCAGATGATGGGCAGGGTAGAGGATAGGGTAGAGGTCCATATGGCAGGGGCAGAGGATAGGATGGACAAGATGACCAACATCATGATCGACAGGTCTCGGTTGTACCACCATTGCACTAGAAGCCTCCTTAGTAGCCACTGGTATAGTAGTAGCCTCCACAGTAGCCACCACCAGGGCTAGATCCCTGTGATGCATAGATACAACAACTGCAGCAGCAGTTGCATGTGGTGATGGGTGAGAGAGATCAAGCTCGTCAACACATTTTGGCCATCACTGCTGAGAGAGACTAGGCTAGGCAACATGTACAGGCTTTGACAGAGGAGAGGGACTAGGAGCAACAACTTAGATAGACTATCAACATGCAGTTAGCATAGGAGGTCAGGTGACACCAACAATTGGAGACAATGGCCACTATAGCTCAGGGATGGAAAATGTCTACCCGATTGTACAGGGAGGTTGTGACCAAGGCCACCTATTATTGTATGCATTACCACTAGGATGTCCCTGTAGTGATTAGGCATCTAGATTACTCACAAAGGAGTGGGAGACATCCTCGGGTAGAGGATCAGCCAGAGAGACAGCCTGGTGAGGGGAGTAGCCATCAAGGCTAGCTTGCTTGTACAAACACATTTTGATTATTGCTTTATTCTTTATACAAAGATACATTCATGGACTCCTTTTTTATAGGCTCATGGATATTTGTACTTTTTGTCGATATACATACACTAACTCAGATATTGTATTATGACAGTCACTATTTTTTGATATATATATGATACAAATTCGATATTATGTGATGTGTTTATTTTATTTCATGGTTTATGGATGTATGGATGCATATTTTATGGTGTGATTTGGCATGCTTACATATTATGACCATGTATGGATGCAACGTAATAAATGAATGCATTTCCTTTTATTTATGTTTATGTGATATGTGATGATGATCTATGATGTGATGGTATGAGATACAATGTAATGCAATGGATATGTTATACTCTTTTGTAATATCTTTTTATGGAATATTATGAGATGATGATGTATGCATATGGATGTATGTATGGATAATGCATATGTTCATAATTATGATATGATAGTGGGATGTATGTTTATGACATGTGTGCAACAATTTAAGATGCTTAGAATAACAAATCTATATTATTTAGCACAACTTAAATGATAATGATATTGTAGTGAAATATGTTTTTTGTATTATGATATGTTGTGATTATGTGAGATGTATGCATGTTGATGATTTGTGGATGCAGGATGGATGCTTTGATGATTTTTTTGTTGACTGTCATGATACTAGGTAAGCGTGGAGAGAAGATAGAAGAAATAAGATGACCAACCATTGATTTTGATGATTGATTCAAAAAGTCCAAAAAGTTTATGATCCACCAAGACTTTATTAGAGATAGTGATGAGAAATGCATGATGATGATGATGATGATTTGCTCATATCTTGGGATTGGTATTTTCTATCATTCCTTATTTTTGATATAACACATAGACACGATGCATCAAGGTATTGATAACTAGAATGTCATTGTATCTAGTGTAATGGACTTTGACTTTGAAAATAGATAGGATAGTTCTTGTTCACATATTGACATACAAAAACCTCATTGGAATGTAAGTTAGAAGCTTAGAATACATTGGACCAAAGCATATCCAATAGTCAACAATATACTCCAAACAACTTCCCTACACAAAACTAAGCAAATATGTGCCAATATTATTTTACAAGAATACCCACAAGCATAGCAAATGAAAGATAATGATCAATGCCTCATTCCTTTCCTTCTAAATCATTTTTGATAGACATCCTCGAGAGGTTCTCAAAATAGGTCAATAAGATAAATCATAAGACAAGATTAAAGACAAATAATCAGTGTTATCTATACCTCTTTCTAGTTTAACTTAGCTAAGGTGATTTATGATACTGATGTCTATCGCAGGAAGGATGCATCCTAGGACATGTTGATCAAATGGTTTTCTTTATGATGAGGTGTTTGATAAGCTTTTGATACAAACTTCACTGACTCATTTACCTATGACCTAGAATTTAGATTTTGATACTTAAGTTCTCACTTTACGACTTGTGATGCTTGCTTTCTATTTTTTTTTCCAAAGGGTGAAGGTGATGATTGACTTATTATGGGTGAAAGAAAAATGGGATGGGTGGTTTTGGATTTTCTGGAATATTTCAATGTTTTTGGTTTTTTTAAAAGTTTATGTGGATGTTTTAGTTTTTGATTATTTGAGGTTGTTTAGGGTTTCTCTAAGATATTTGATGTTGTTTAGGTCTTTTGAATGTTTTCCAATGTTTTTTGTGTTTTTTGTTATCTGATTTTTTTGGGATTTTCCAATATTTGAATGTTTAGGGGTTTTCCGAGATTTTACAAATGTTTAAAGTTTTTCAATATTTGAATGTTTAGGGATTTTATGAGTTTCAACCAAGAACATAACGTAACAAACCTATCCTAGGAGCCTTGGGGGTTGATGAAAGATAAGCCTTGCCTACGTTATACACACAAAGACCACGTAGTTTGACTGACTTGACTTATTGAAGATGAGATATGAACACTTGGTGGATTTCCAGTTTATTATGATGGACTCCTAAAGGACTGGCCTAGGGTGTCTCAAGGGCACATCAATGATGGCCTTGCCTATGTTCAAGCTCAAAGATGCGTAGTTTGACATGGTACTATTTTTGGATTTTCAATGTTTGACTTTTTAGAGATTTTGATGTGATTTGGATGTTTTGGATTTTTCCTCTACAATTTTAGGAATGTTTTTGGATTTTAGTTGTAAGGATTTTGCAAATGTTTTTGGATTTTAGCTATACAGGATTTTGCAAATGTTTTTGGATTTTGATGAGGTTTTAAGATTTTTTTTGGGTTTTTTGATGAGATTTTATGAATGTTTTTGATGTTTTTGATGACCTTAAGATATGCAAGAACCTGATTTGATCCATAAAAAATTTCCCCCAGTGTTTATGTGATAGACTACCTCGATATAGGTAGGAAAAATAGACCTTTGGAATATGTCAAGTAGTTCTAAGGGGATATGATACTTCACAACATCAAGCTATGATATGAACATGGATGGGTGATGGACGGAATTGGATGCATGATAGATGAAATGATAGGATAAAGAGCCTAGGTAGATGGAGGTGCTTTATTTATGTAAGGCCCTTGTTTTCTAGGTTTTCACCAAGGTACTTGCCCAAAGCACTACCGAAGTTGTTTTCACTAGAGGACGATTGTTTTTCTTTACTTTTTTAATCCTTTTTTTCTCATTTTTTTGGATTTTTTGATCATTTTTTTATTTTTTTGTATTTTCATATTTATACCCTTCAAGACTAGGCATAAAACTTTTTAGGATGCAAGATATTGGTCAATTCCTGTAAGAGTTCACCTTCAAGCATTGAAAATTGATATGCTCCTAATACATAACTTGTTTTGATGACAAAGGGACCCAACCAATTAGGTTCAAACTTTCCTTTATTGTCTTGTTATGGGAGATTCTTCTAATTCTACTTTAGGAATAGATCCCCTACTTTGAAAGATAAAAATTTGATCTTCTTGTTATAACTCCATTTCAGTCAGTTTTGATATACTTGCAAGTGATTAAGAGCATTAAGACGACACTCATCCAAGAATTCTAACTCATTTAGCTGAGATACTTTGTATTCTTCATCAGTGATCAGATTCTGTAGTGACACTCGCAGTGATGGAAGCTCAACCTCAATAGGTAGGATGGCTTCTTATCCATAGACCAAGGAGAATTGGGTTGCACCTGTAGGCATGCAGATACGAATTCGATAGACCCATAGGGAAGGATTCAATTGCATATTCTAGTCATGGCTAGCTTCATTGACCATTTTCTTTAGGATCTTTAGAATGGTCTTGTTTGTAGCCTTAACTTGACCATTACCCTAGGGGTAATACGGGGTAGAAAATTAGTGTTATATGTTGAATATTTGACATAGCTCTTTCACATCCTAGTTCTTGAAGGGTGTTTCATTGTCTGAGATAAGGGTTTGTGGAACACCATAACGATAAATAAGGTAGTTCAGGATAAACTTAGCTATTTCCTTTCCTATTATGTAGGTCATAAGAATGGCTTCAACCAACTTGGTAAAGTACTCAATGGTCGTTATGATAAACTTGTGGCCATTAGATAACGTTGGGGTAATCTTTCCTATGAGGTCAAGCCCCCATTATTAAAAAGGCCAAGGTTTGATCATTGGTTGCAACTCTTGAGCTGGAGCATGAATCAAATATCCATGCTATTGACACTGGATGCACTTTTGCACATACTGATGGGCTTCTCTTTCCATGGTTGGCCAGTAGTACCCCATCCTCAACAGTTTCTTAGATAAATTCATACCACTAGAATGGGAACCACATATGCCATCGTGTACTTCTGTTAAAGCAGTCAAGGCTTCCTATTGGTCAAGGCATCATAGTGATGTCCCCTCAATGCTTCGATGGTATAAGGTATCACCTAGGATCACAAATTAGGATGCCCTTTTAACAAAGGTATTTTTAAGGTTTGATGTGATATCGGATGGGAGGGTTCCTTTTCTTAGGTAGGTGACTATGTCATGGTACCACTAGAATCCAGGACCAACAATGACACACGAATTCAATTTTTTGGGATTTCAAAAGGTGGTAAGAGAAGTTGTTCTACCAAGAATTCACTTTGCAGGACGTTGTGCGACATGTCTAACAATGACCCAATTGTTTCCATAGCATCTGTTGCTTGATTGTTCATGCAAGGAATTTTCTCAAAAGTTATATCAATAAAAAGGTCCTTGAGATTCTCTACCATCTTCTTGTAAGGAGTAAGCTCATCATCCTTAGTTTGGTAGTCATCATTGACTTGGTTGATAACCAATTGTGAGTCTCCACAAACTTTTATTTCTAGTATCTACTATTGAACTGATATCATTAGAACTGTGATTAGGGCTTCATACTTAGCAATGTTTTTAGTACATGGAAATGATAGCCTATATGACTTTGGAATGCAATCGCTTTGATGGGTGATGGAGATAATACCCACTCCTAATCCATGTTGGATGAATGATCCATCAAAGTACATCTTCCATTGATTTGCTACATTGACAAGGAATACTGATTCATCTAGGAATTCAGATATCACTAGATTTTCTACATAGATAGGTGCATATGCCAATTGGTCTATGATCACTTTTCCTTTGATTGCCTTCACTCCACATACTCTATATTAAATTCAGTCAAGACCATTACCCATTTTTCCATTCGCCCAATGAGAGTTGCTTTTGATAACATGTATTTGAATGGGTTGATTTTTGCAATAAGTTTGATTTGATGTGATAGCATCTAGTGTCTAAATTTTTGTGAAGAAAAAACCAATGCTAAGCATGCTTTCCCAATGGATGAATAGTTCATTTCATAGCCCACCAAGGTCCTACTGATGTACTAGATAGCTATTTCTTTTCTGTTTTCATCATGTTGTGCTAAAAGAGCACCTAGTGCTACTAATGTTGTTGAGATATACAGGATCAATGGTTTGTTTGGTATTGGTGGCATAAGCACTAGGGGTGTCAATAGATAGCCATTGATCTATTGGAAGGATTTATCACACTTCTTATCCCACTTGTAAGTTATTCCTTTATGGAGAAGATGCGAAAAAGGGTGGATTTTATCTAATAGTTGCGCTATGAACCTTCTGGTGTACTGCAATCTTCCTAAGACTTGTATGTGTTCACTCCTTTTCTTTGATTTTTCTAAAATATCATCCACATAATCTTCATTTTTTTGGTGGCTCATGTCATGAAAGATGAGGTTCATTTCTCTTTGATAGGTTTCTCTTGCATTCTTTAGCCCAAACAACATCATGTTCTAGTAGTATGTCCCCCATGGAAAAGTGAATGCAGTTTTTTGTTGATCCTCCTTGGCGATCATGATTTGATTGTAGCCCAAAAAACCATCAATGAGTGATAGCATTCCATTCCCAACTATTAAGTCCACTATGATGTCGATGTTAGGAAGAGGGAAATCATCCTTCAGGAATACTTTGTTCAAGTCTCTGAAATTAGTGCAGATTATGATGCCCCCAATGGGTTTGGAGACTGGTACTAGGTTTGAAACCCACTCAGGATAATCTACCGGTCAAATGAATCCAATGTCAATAAGCTTTTGTAACTCTAGTTTGACCAAGAGTGCTATCTGAGGGTGCATTTTCCTTAAATTTTGCTTCACTGGTTTGGCTTTAGGATAGACTGCTAGATGATGTACTACCACTTTCGGATCAAGTCCTGGCATATCTATGTATGACCATGCAAAGTTCGCTCTTCGCTCTTTCAGGAATGCTGATAGGTTCTTTTGTTCTTCATCCAACAAGGATTCAACATAGAAAGTGATCTTGGGTGCTTCTTTTGTTCCTACATTGACTAGAGTGGTCTTTTCTACTAAAACTGTCAACTTTTTTGGATGCATCAACTAAGGGGGAGATTGAATCCCTCATCCTTGGGTGCCTCAAAGTGGTTTTCACCCTCAAATATGTCCTTTATTTTTACTATTTTAGGATTAGAGAGTGCCACAATGCGGTTTTCACTCAAATATCTACAAGTTAATTGTATGCCATCAATTTTATGACTAAAGGACTCAATCGTCTCCCCATAGTATTCCCTTGTGTTGATCTCTATGTCAAAAACTGCTTTGTGATCTACCCATGGTAAGTTGTCATGTAGTCCCATGAATTTAGAAATTGCTTCATCATTTTTCAAATAAATCTAGAATTGGTGGTCCTTGTTGGTCCAAGTCAATGAGTTGTGGGTATACTAGGCATATTTCATTTGGTTGGTTGCTTGGGGTAAAGGATGATGTAGATAGGATGAAGAGGGAGTTATTCTCAAATAGGTCAGCAACATCGAGGGGGAAGTCATCTATGGTAGTATCATGCAATGTCCGTAACCAAGAAGAAGACTTATCCCATTTCGTAGAAGTACCTTTGCCAATAAGAGTAACCTTGCTAGTAGTGCAAACTAGGCCAAGATTCTTTGGATGTTTCTTAGGAACAATAGGTTCTAGCAAACTATTATCATTTTGTCCCAGTTTCTCATTCTTGGTATATCCCATTCCCTTCATTAGTTGTAAGCCTTTGTTGTCATCTTCCATGGGAAGAACAGGGATGGGTTGTTCATCTTGATATAGCAGTTTAGAGATATCTTCCTCATTGGAATCTTCTTTGTTTAGGTCCCCCCACTTGGTGAAGGTAGTAGCTGCCATCTTAATAGTTTCATGGACATTGTTGCTAGGTGTTGGCTTCCCATGAGATTTGGGAGAAAGAGACAACTCTCCCAACACAAAAGTATCATTTGTTAGCTTATAGTTTCCACAACCATCATCCTAGATCACTGCTTTGATGTTGGGTATGTTCTGCTAAATGGGTATTTTCATTTCTAAGGTAGATGCAAGGAATGATGGGTCAACAAATGAGGTAGAAGGTGTAGGCCCTTCAGCATTCTTGGGTATTTGGGGGATCCTATAGAACTTGGCTTTAAGTTTCTTGTAGTAGTAAAAAGGCTCAGGATCTCCATGGATGGCAACTTCTCTACCCTCAAAAGGAAACTTTACACACTAATGGTAGGTTGAAGCTACAACTTTTAGGGCATGGATCCAGGTTCAACCAAGTAGGATGGTGTAGGGAAGATCAAGGTATAACACTTGGAATGTATTTTTTGCGATGAGTGGGCCCACTTGGATGGGTAGTGCGATGATGCCTTGTGATACTTGTTCTTGGTTGTCATACACCCTGATAGTGGTGCTCTTCAATTTCTCAATAGTATCCTCTGAATAGCCCATATTTGTGATTAACTGAAGGGTGCAAATGTTCAGTCCAACACCTCCATCTACTAAGACTCTTTTAACCTTGTTCTTATGGATCATGACCTCAAGGTGTAAAGCATTATTATGAGATGGTTGCGATGGTAGGTCTTGTTTCGAGAAGGTGAGGAGATGATTAGTGATATTCCCTACCATAGCTTGAAACTACTTGGTATCTATATCCTTGGGGGAAGACGATGAAGATAGATCTTCCTCTAAGATTTCCCTATGTGCAGGGATAGCCTCAATAATTCTAAGATAGATATCTATACAGGGGTCTTCTTAAGTTGATCTAAAAGATTGTACTTACTAGTGCTTGTGTTGGTGAGTAGGGTGTGCCTTATATTGAGATGGGACTCCTTGGATGGTGATCTTGCCATGTCATGTGGTGACTTCACATTCTACACTAGGCCCTTTAATGGTGATGATGGTGATGACATTATCACAAGAAGTGACCACATTGGAATAGGTATGTTGCACATTTGTATAATCCTTCGCTTTCCCGGTGTTGTTTCCTTTGCTATGATCTAGCATGGGTGTCTTGTATATCTTAAGATCTTGATTACCAGATGGTACTTCAATAGATATGGTGTCGCTTTCTATAAGATCTTGGATAATGTTTTTGAGTTGCATGTAGTTTTTTGTCTTGTGTCCCTTGATTTTTTGAAAGTCACAAAGATCATTCTCATTGTACCAGGGTGGTTTTTCCTATGGTTCTTGGTAGTTTTCAAAGTATGGAAGCATTATTAGGTTGGAATCTACCAATTTCTTCATGATAGTCTCAATAGGTTATGACAACTATGTATATTTTCATTTTGGATAGTTGTTCTTGTTATGTGTACACCTATGTTGCATTTCAATGTTGTTAACCTGATTGTTTTGTGGTAGCATTCTTTGTTGCATAGTTGGTTGAATGTTAGCTATTTGATTGTTGTTTAGCCTAGGAGAACTTAGGATCACCTTAGCATCTACCATGTCGTCATTCATCACATTCTTATTCTTAGCCCAAACATAGGATTGTCATTTGAACTGGTTGATGGACAGTTGTCTTTATAGGCTCGAGTATTTCCATGTGAGATTAGAGCTCTTTCGATGTTAAGGGCTCTAAGGATGAGCTCATCATAAGATGTGATGCACTGCATCTTTAGGTGGAAGGATAGATCTGGATCTAGATTTGCTATGATAATGCCCACTTGTTGTTCATTAGGAATTAACCATTTTCTTTTGATTGCTCTTTGTCTCCATCATTGCAAGAAATTGGCGAAAGATTCTCCTTTGTTTTGTTTGAGAGTGTATAACTCTTCTAACCTTACGTCCATGTCAAGATTGAAGGAGAAGTGATCTATGAATTTTTCAATGATTTCTTGGAAATTTTTGATGTACTGGAGGTAATTGAGAAAACCAATCCATGACAAGACCTGTTAAACTTCGTGGGAAGAGGCACATCAAATAGGACTCATTATAGGCAACCTCCATAAACGTGGTGTTAAACTATTTGATATGGTCCAAAGGACTTCCTCTCCCTTTGTATTTGTCAAATTTGGGGATTTCAAAACTGGGAGGGAATGGTACCATTGTGATGTTTCTATTGAATGGATATGGACATAGGTTCTGTGTATGGGTTTTCTTCATTTTTCCCATTTAGATGTCTTGCATTTCTTGTGTTAACACTTTGAATTGTGATGTCATATCGTTTGGTGGACTAGGTGGAGGAACATATGTTGCATATGGTGGGATGGTAGATGAAGGGTACATGGGATTTTGGTATGATGATGTGTTGTATGGTATGTATGGTGGTGTAGGATAAGGTGATGATGGTGTAGGTGTATATGTTCCTAACATGCTTGGGTTGACGATGTTTTCTTTAGGGTTATAGTATAAACCCTATTGTTGTTGCTATTGTTGTTGCACCAGTAATTGTTGTTGTTGGGAATATTGTTGAGATTGTTGTTGTTGTTGAGTTGCTAAAGCTACTTCTTGTTGTTGTTGTTGTTGTGTTGCTTGGTGTCATTGTTTCTATTGTTGTGTGACTAAGGTTGCTTGTTGTTGTGCAACTAAGGTTTCTTTCTATTTTTGTTGTTGTGCGACTAAGAATGCTTGCTTTTTTTGTTGTTGTTGTGCTGCTAGGGCTGCTTGCTGTTATAGCTACTATTGTTGTGCTACTAAGGATGCTTCTTCTTCATGTTGTTATTGTTATATTGCTTGTTGATAAATCTAGTGGGAGTGTTGTAAATCTAAGGCATGTGCTTGTAATGTAGCATCAATCAATGGTTGGGACATTTGTGATGGATTTTGGGAGTTGACGTTTTGTGTGGATTGTGCATTGTTGATGAGAGGTTGTGGATTCCCTTAGTTTAGCATTCCTTTTAAGATAGTGGATTGAGATGGAGGAATGTAGGTTTGAGATCCCATTTTATTTTTCATGACTTGCAGTACAAACGGTAAAGATGATGTTGGCTTTGTTAAGTATGGAGATGTTAAGGGCACATTAGGACCTTGGGTCCACTAATTGAAAAGATTCCCTTGACTGATGTTTTGGAAATTCCCTTTTGTTTGAGATGTGGTCAAGGTAGTACCTGGGTTGGTGGAGTTCATGATCAAGGGATTGTGTTGATGTGGGTTGATGATGGATGGAATAGATGTGTTTTTGGCAACCATTGGGTTTGATGTATCAATGGGAGGATTGGATGAAGATGTTCCCTGTTGTGTTAAGGGATAATTTTTCATGAGGATATTACCTTGCCCTTTTGAGTCCACTTGTGATGCTTGGTCCACACTACTTTGTGTGATGTTGGGCATACTTGTGGTACTTGTAGGTATGGATGAAGAGGGGTGTCCTTGATATGTTGAAGTTGTTGAGTAATGAAGCGTAAGTGGTTTATATGGCTATTATGGATCCTTGAGAATGGGAGGAGCGCCAAATGTTGGTGTCCAAGTGGTTGTTTTGGATGGAGGATTGGTATCGAGGGTACCCACAAGTGTGTTTATTTCAAATGGAAGAGTATGGCCAAAGTCCTTAGCAATACTAGTTGCAATACTAGGTGTTGATGTTTGATTTAGCCCTAAGGATGGAGTTGTTGGAATAGTGGATGAAGTTAAGCCTTATGTTAATGATTGTGAAACAAAAGATGGGGAATTGGGAACTATGTTCTCTAAGGCTTGGTGCTCCATGATTTATTCCCTAATAAGCCCAAATGGATTGTTCATGATGTATTTTATCTCATATGGCCCCGATGGTGATGAAGGTTGTTGTTATAGGGTGACATGACTCCTTGGATCAAATTCTAAAGGATTTGGATCACTTGAGGTAAATGTGACTTTGGTTTTCTCCATGATTCTCTTATGTTGTGATCTTGTTTTTACCATAAATTTTGGGTCACCTCTAGGAGAGTTATGTTGAGATTTGTAATGTTTGAACTCTCTAGTTGACTCAAATCTAGGTAAAAGGGATGCTCTAAGTCTTTTTGGAGCAATGATGGTAATGGGAGATGAAAAGGTGGGTGATGTGGGAAGTGATCTTTGCAAATATTTTGAGACAACACTTTTGACTTAAATTTGATGTTTTAATGTTTGGATAAAGGATGTTGATAAACTTGTAAATATTTAGGGTAGACTTGTGACCTTCAAGATAAACTAGTTCAAAGATGATAACTAACTTAGCCAAATGCATGGAAAAGGATTCATTTCACATACGAGGTAGCTAAGTCGGGGGTTGGTTTGATAGATATTGAATTCAAAAGGTGTTGGTGTATTTGAAATTTTTGCAAAGTTTGGTGAAGTAAAGGATGAAATTTGATGAAGGGATGAATGAAATATTTGACCCGATGTTGACCTAAAGTGAACCTTTGTTTGATAAGACTAGGGTAGTGAGAAACATGCTAGACCTCTAAAGTTTTCAAATCCTAAAGACCCAATGATTTAGATAGGTTCAAGATCATGAAAAAGCTTAGGGTTTTGATTGAAAAAGAATGTATACAAGTCTGGGTTGTTCCTTGAAGCACGTTTGTAGAAGTTGTATACCAACTTGGTTATATTTTGGTGAAGTGATAAAAGGTGTTTTTTGAGAGCTTTTGGACTAAGATGCCTAAGTTTAAAGTGATGACCTGTAGACCTTCTCTTGGGGATTCTGATTTTGCATGAGATCATTTAGAAAAAGTTCAAGTTTATGAAGGAATAGGGGATATTTATTTCCACGCAAGTGGTGGTAATATGGGCCTTCTAGCCACAATATCAGCTTGTTTTTCTTCTTAATCTAAGATTTTTTTTGTGTTTCTCCACTGAATGGGTGTTTCCTTTGTTTCAAAAGTGAAGCTTCTCAAACTACTAATTATGTCTATTTTTTCTCCCTCAATTAGTTCAAATTTTGGTTGAATGATAGCACCTGTAAGGTCAGGTTGTTCAACTAGAGAGATCAGTCTCCAAATGGTCATGCGGGGTTCAATTTGTCAATTTATCTTGCTTATGTGAGTTTTTTTTACCACAAACACTTGTATTGATTAAGTTCAAACTAAATGTCTATGTTGAAAACATCATCAATTTCACAAGGTCCATTTTGTGAAAAGGATGACTAGGTTTAAACCATAGTTGCTTATGTTAACTTTGGGAAGTATGGATTGAGATATAAGTTAAGATATTTAGAAATCTCTAAGAATATAAATCCTTAGGACAAGCATTAATATTAAGGCTTTGTCAAAGGGTATCCATACTTAGACCAAAGGGTTTGAATATTTTTGAGGAAGATCATGAATGTTTGTTTGTAATGTTTTGGAATCAAGAAAAGTCTTAAACTGAATCACAAGCATTTACAACCTTAGGTTCAAAAGATATTACTCATTGAATCCCCACTTGGATTTCTCCAAACACTAAGACAATGCAAACAAATAGAGATTTGGCGACATTGGCTCCCCTCCATAGCACACACTTATCAGGACCACCAAATCTCAAATCCTTAAGTACCGAAGATCCTAAGGATTTTCCTGTTTCAAAAATTAAATAGTAAAACATGGGGTCGGATTCGAAACAACTATTCCTACACTAGCAATCATGAAGGTTTTTGGATTCTAAACAATTGGTTTGTAGTAAGGGATTTCATTCAAGGTGGCCATACACATGACAATATTAGCTCAAGATTATTTCAATCAAGAGGCCTCCTAGTCTCTTCCTAATAAGATATTTTAACCTATCACATGGATACTAATAGTGACACTTGTCAGTATGACACATCCACACCTGTTGTTTATGACTTTTTTCACAAACACATTTTTATATAGCAACTTGAAAGAGCTTGGCTTTAGCTCATTACTGCTTGGGTTGTTCCCTCCTTTTGAAGCAGGGAGGCAGGCCCTCTAAAGATAAATAAAATCAAGGAAGTACATTTGTAGTTCAATCTCCCTAATTACATGAAGCAAGGAGAGAACACACACAACACCTTTTCTCTACACTAGCATGGGGTTCATTTTAATCCAAATCAAAATAAGTGGGTGATTATACAAAAATGTCAAGGAAATGCTTTTGATTCTCAAGATCGTCGAGTGGCACAAGAGAAGTACATATGCATTCAATGACACAAATGTAAATCACAAAACATAGAAAACACTTGTTAATTTTAATCCTCAAAGCAAGGTGAGTTCATTTTACGCACCAAATGAAGTGTTAAGTTGTATTGTTCAATTTTAAACCTAAAGTAAAATGAGATGAGGGTTCAATTTTAACTAATTTGAGCATTTATTTTAAAACCCAATTGAAAACTAGTGTGGTCCTAAAGAATAAAATGAAAAGCATGATGAATGGGTTATAATTGCCCCAAAAAGTGTCAAAAAACTTGTTACAATTATAAGATGAACAAATAAGAATGCTTCTTCACTTCAACCTCTATCGTCCAACCTGCAAAATCCAGTTAGCCTAAAAACCAAAACAAAGTCAGAGAAATCTTAGTGATCAAATTAAGTAAAAAAAAAAAGAAGCGCATGCTAAAAATTGATCACTATTTTTCTTACCAAAGAAGGGCGTCGTTATTCACAATAGCATCACTCTGGTGAATTTTAGTGTTGCTTTGCAAAAATCCAGTGATGATGATAGCATCGCTATTTGGGAGCATCATTGTTTGCAAATCCTCAATACCTCTAAAATTATTCAATGTCATCATTTATTTTATTCAACGCTAGGGTATTAATTAGGCATTGCTCTATCAGATGATGATAGCATCGCTATATGGCGACACCTAGCAAAGGCGTTGCTAAAATTTCCTCGAGCGTCGTTATATCCTATGAGAATCAGAAAAAATAGAATTTGAGATAGAAATTGATTATATTTGATCGGTTAGGCCCTCCTTCTAGTGCCAAAATTTGACCGACAGATTAGTATGGGCTAATTACAAAATTGATCCATGAAGAATTGAAACATAATTAAGCCACTAATGTCAAATCTCAATAGGATCATTCAAATGAAAATTAAACCAAGCATCCATTAAAACCTACTATACGAAACTACAAAAGCTTTAAAAATTCCTACTCCAATCCATTGAAACTTATCTGTTGGGGTCCAGTGGTGTCGCATTGATGTGGAACGATGACCCCTTCTCAATGACCTTGTTTCAATCAGTTTTATTGAAGAAAATTGATGAAACCATTGTGAGATGTGTGATGAAACATGAATTAAAACTAGATTAACATGATGCAAGATATTTTAACATGATTTAGATTAAGATGATTCATGTGTGCAAATGAAAAGATAATCTAAATCGATCCTAAGCTAAAATATTGAAACACTAATTAATAAACAAGCTATACATGTATGCATCTAAGTTACCATGGAAGTCATTAATGGAAGCTAAGATAATTAATACAAGTAATTAAGCTAAAATGATAGTAAGCTAATGTTAAAAGTGAGTGTGAGTGTGAGTGTGAGTGATTTTAATAGCATGAGTTTTCTCTGAAATTTAGATGGATCCATTTGTCTCTAAATAGTGACCTATTTATAGGAAAGAAAATGAGAAATGAATGGTTGAGATAAAAAAGGTTAATCAACGGTCAAGGATGAAAGAAGTTGGAGGCATTTGGATCATGGATTCTTATCAACAGATGAGATTTAATCAAGGGTTCACCTTTGTCCAAGAAAACACACTTTCAACTTGCCCAAGAGGTCACAAGTTAACATGCACAAGAGGTCACAAGTTAACTTGATCAAGAAGTCAAGTAAGTTTGTTAGAAAAGGAATATTCTCCTTTTTCGAATGAGTGAGGAGAGAGAATATTCTTTGGAATATTCTCATGAGTGAGGGAAAATAGTTATTTAGCAAATTAAAACAAAGTTTTAATGTGCAAAATGGGAAGGAATATTCTTTTTGGAGGAATGTACAAAGGAGGAATATTCGCTTGGAATATTCTCTTGCAAGTGGGGGGAAATAGATTAATTAGTAATTGATAATTAAGCAAAGGTTTAATTATACAATTAGGGGAATTAGATGATTTTCATTAAATAAAGTGATTTAATGAAAAGGGGAAAGTGAAATGACATTTAATTAAATAATTTAGGGTTATTTAATTAAATAAGAGGACTTTAGGGATTAAATTAAATAACTTGATGTATTTAATTTAATTGGGTGAAATGTTAGTATGAAAGGGGGTGAATTGACCTGATTAGATTGATTAGATTAATAGATGCAAATGACATAATTAATTAATTAGCTAGGATAATTTAATCAATTAAGCGAAAAGAGGACAGGTTTTAGGAGGAAATGGTGTTAGTATACCTATTTCAAGTGAATAATATCATTCAGGACATTTTTCAGTGTCTACATGCACATTGAATTCTACTAAGTCTCAAGCCCTACTTGCAAGGAATTAAACCAAACAAACTTCAAAAGGAGAGAAGAAGAACACTAAAAAGGACAAGGAGGTTAAGAAAGAGGGAAAATTTGACAACCCCAAAATGGATAACTTTTCTCAAAGTAAGCCAATTACTAAGAAAGTTAAATGTGCCTTTTGTAAAAGACTTGGAAATGATGAACACCAATGCATGAGGAAACTAATTGAGTCTCTTACACATATTTTCAAAAAGAATAATATAGCACTACCTGATTCTATAAAAAATCTTCATCAACTCAGGAAAATACTAAGGAGAAAGAGAAATCAAAGGGAAAAGCCTTAGTTTCTCTAGCATCTTCATCTCCATCATGGATAATAGACTTCAATGCTTCAAACCATACGAGTTCTTCACAAGTTTTTTTTTCATCTGTAGAGCCATCCAATATGTCTACAATCACCTTAGGTGATGATACTCCATCATTGGTAAAAGGGAGAGGGTCTATTGAAGTTGAAGGAGGAACATTTTCAAATGTTCTAAGTGTTCCTTCACTATCAACTAATCTCGTTTCAGTGTATCAAATAACTCATTTGGGGAAGAGCATGCGAGTATGCTTCTCTCCAAATTCAAATGAGATAAGAGAATTGCAAAGAAAAAAATTGGTAGCAATAGAGGAGGAAAATCACCAATCTAGATTATATACCTTCTCCAATTTTACCATGGATATTTCTCCAAAATCACTTCTAACTCATTTAGATGAAGTTAGCAAATTATGGCATGAGTAGTTTGGTCATCTTAACTATCGCTATCTTGAGCAACTATGTCAATACAATATGGTCAAGGGATTATCTAAGGTTAAATTTATAAGGGACTTTTTGAAGGTTGTGCACTTGGAAAACATCCATAAGCAAAATTTGACAAAGGTAGATCATGGAGGGCAACTCAAGTTTTAGAACTTGTTCATGGTGATGTTTCAGGGGCTTTTCCCCATCCATCTTTAACAAAGGCTTGATATGTTCTCACCTTTACCGATGATTTCTCATTTTTTACATGGGTCTACTTAGGAAAAAATCAAAAAGTGTTTGGTTCTTTAGATTTCAAAGCTCTTGCCAAAAAATAGTCAGGGAAATTCATCAAATTTCTTTGAACGGATAATGGGGGTGAGTATGTCAACAACCATTTTGAGTGGTTTTGTATAGCAAATGGGATAGATCTGCAACACACAATTTCATATGTACCCCCAACAAAATGGTGTTATCGAATGAAAAAATAGATCTTTAAAATATATGGCTAATTATATGGTTCACTCTAAGGGCCTCACACCATCATATTGGGAAGAAGTAGTCAACTATGCATGTTACATTCATAATATATTTCCCCATAAATCTTTGAAGGGTATCACTTCATTTGGAGCTTGGAAAGGATGGAAACTAGTAGTTGATCATTTTAGAGTCGTTGGCTCTCCTACCATGGAATGCATTCTAAAAGAACATTGCAAGGCTATGGATCCATAATCCAAACGTTGCATCTGTGTTGGATATCCAGATGGTGTAAATGTTTATCGCCTACTCCACCCTACCACACATGAGTTGTTTATTGAGAGAAGTGTTAAGTTTCAAGAAACTTCTCTTGAAACTATAATTAAAATTTCTCAACATATTATGGACTCACCAGATCTTGATTATAGTACTAATGATTCAAATCATTCTCAATAGAGTCCTAGTGCAGTATCTTTGTCTTCTTTTGGTTCTCATAGTGACAACAGTGATGAGGGTTCATCTTCATCCAGTTCAGGGATTGCATTGGAAGTTGATGTTTCTGCACTAGACTCACCCACATCACGAATTCTACACAAGGAAGATACATGGGTACAAAATCCATGAGATGATAGTCAGCTTCAGGCAGAGTCTCCAGGGGGGCCACTTGCCTTCTTTGCTTCAATTTTTGATCTACAAACATTTAGAGAGGCATCATCCATACCTGAGTGTGATATTGCTATGGATGGAGAATATGATTCTTTGATTAGAAATCACACTTGGGATTTGAATTCACTTCCTAAGGGAAGGAAGATAGTTCGATGTAGATGGATATATCGAGCTAAATTTGTAGTAGATGGGTCAATTGATAAATATAAAGCATGTTTGGTTGCCAAAAGTTTTTCACAAGTTGTAGGAATTGACTATACAAAAACCTTTGCACCATTGCTAAGAGACTTCAATTCGACTCACATGAGCTATAGTCATAGCACATGGATGGGTTGTACATCAGATGGATGTGAAGATTACATTTGTTAAACAATACGTTGAGGAGGAAATCTACGTGGAACAAGGTCACTAGGGTTTGTTCAAGATTCATCCTTAGTTTTTAGACTTAGGAAATCCCTCTATAGCCAAGATGGATTCCTACCTCCTATATTCATGTTTTACTAGATGTCATTTAGATCCTAATGCGTATCTAATGTGGAAAGATGATTCACTTTGGATACTAGTTCTATATGTTGATGATCTTTTGATTACTAGGAGTACTTCATCTTCCATTGTAGTAGTGAATTCATCACTTTAGGATAGAATTGGCATGATATAATTCGGCTTATTGCACTACTTCCTTGGCATTGATATTTCACAGTCCACTTTAGGGATCACTCTTGCAAAACATAAGTATACTCTTGATCTACTTGCACAGTTTCAAATGACTACTTGCAAACCATCTTTGACTCTTTTCTATGTAGAGTCAATCTTGAGACTTCTTGTACTACATCATTGACCTTGATGCTACTCTGTATCGATAACTTGTTGGTAGTCTTATATACTTGACTCATACTAGGCTAGACATTGCATATGCAGTTGGCATGGTTTTGATATGTATGCAGGAACCTCATGAGTTGTATTGGAAAGAAACTAAGAGGATCCTTCATTACCTTCATGGCACTCTTGGAATTGGGATTCATTACAGAGTTGGTTCATTAGTTGACTTGGTTTGTTTTATAGATTCAGATTGGGTTGGTGACACTGAGCATGTCACAAGTCTACTTTAGGTTACAATTTTTCACTTGGTTCAGGTCCTATCAGTTGGTCTAGCAAGAAGCAGAATGCTATTTCTATATCATCCATAGCTTGGAAAAGTTCAGGGGGGTTGCTAACTTAGCTACTGAGGCTATATGGCTTCAAGGCATTCTTTCTAAGTTTGGTATTTCTTTCAAGTAGCCCACAGTCATTTATTGTGATAACTAAAGCACCATTCAAATATGCAAGAATCTAGTTTAGCATCAGTGAACCAAACGTACACATCAAAATCCATATGCATTATATTCAAGAGTTGATTCATGGACCGATCATCGACTTAGTCTTTTTCTAGTCTTCAAAGCAGGTTGCTCACATTTTCACCAAACCCTTTAGTGAGAGCAAGTTCATTCATCTATGAGCTCTTCTTGGTGTGTGGTCTACATCAGCAACAACATCATCTTTGGGGGGGGCTTTCTAGGATTCTTATCTTATCTCTCTTTTTGGAGGATAGTTTTTTCTGACTAGGTTTTCTATCTTACTCCATTTACGAGAGATTTCATTATACATGGGTACCTTATCAGGCCTCATAGACGGGACCCATTTCTTTTGCATTGTACATGGGTACCTCACCAAGCTAGTAGTCAGGACCCATTTCTTTTATGCCCACCTAAGCTATGCTTAAGGGGGGGTGTTAGTGTATATATTGCATTTACTTATATACACAGGCTTTAAGCCTACATAGGCATCCCATTGACACTTTCTCAGATGAGATGTCAATGTTAGTTAGGATTTTTAGAGGTTTCAACTCACTTTCGACACCTCATGCTACATTTGTGGTAGGCAACTCGCCACCACTCCATAAGTGAGGAGTCATATCCTCATTTCATGGAGATTGGGTGCCTTTCTCCTCCTATATATGTACACTTGGTTTACCTAATACATCTGGTCGACTTTACACAAACTTGTTTCATTTGTGCTTGTTTTCAATCTTCGTATTTGTAGGTTCTTTCACTTAGAGGGGTGGACAAGTTGTTTGATCCTTATTACATGGGACCAAGGGCCATATCACGTGTATAAGGGATCATGTGTTATATACAAAGGTTGTACCTATGTACGCATTTGGGGATGTGCATGATTTAAGGGAGGTTAACCAAAATTAGTGTGTGCAAGTGAGAGGCTAGTGAGTTAATTAATAAAAAGTTGATGGGAAAAGAAAAATAAATAAATAGATATATTAATTTAATATTTTGAAAGTTGATATGGAACTTAGGTAAATAAATATTTAAATTTAATTATCTAAGATGAACTATAGAAAAAATTTGATTAATGACTATAGGCTATGAGTAGGGTCACATGAATAGTGATGAGTATTGGATAAATAGTGATTTTATTAATTAAATAATAAAGTGATGAAAATAGAATAATTAATTAGATAAATAGAGATTTATTTAATCAATTATAAAAGAAATGGTTGAGTTATTAAGTGATTGATGACATGTCAATTTCAAATGTTTAGAATATACTTTAATTCTAGATTTAATATATAACATTTTCACCAAAATAAATAAATAACACGACTCAAAATTACTTATTCATTATTATTTTCTTATTTTATATATTATATAATCTGAATTTAATATAAATTAAATCAATGATAATTTACATTAAAAAATAACAATTAATAAAATTAACTCTAATAAATTATAAATACATGCCTTATTCATCTACATAAGCTTACTTTCTAACTTTAATTATATGTACATAATCCAAGTACTTTTCTAGTGTGACTGCATGCTTTATCAAAAAAATCTTTAATCAAATCAATTTTTAATAGCATGAGAATAGATACACAACCATTTATTAAACACCATATCATATTAACCTTGGTAAATATTACAGAATACAAGATTAGTCAAAAGACTACATACAGCGAACACCTATTAAACACAATATCATATTAAGTTTGGTAAATATGATAGAATACAAGATCAGTTAAAAGATTATATACAACAAATATCTATTGTCTATCCAGCTTAGAATGCACTTTCGATCTTATTCATTAATTAGTTGAAAATCATAATACAATGGATTTTTTATTTTCAATTAATTAATAAATACGATTAAAGATGCATTCAGGACTGAATAAATGTTTGCATTCAGGACTGAATAAATGTTTGCATTCAGGACTGAATAAACGTTTCCCAACGAACACATACAACCACATATGACCTACAAACAGCTTGAGAGCAGCACTTTGAGTCCATTGATGCCAAACAGTTACTAACATACAGTGAAAGCAATGGTGTCTATCTGTTGGACATTTATTGAGCACTTTGATAAAAACCCAAATAATTTTATTTTTTTAATATTCATATAATTGCACCCAGAGAATCATCATTCATTATTTTCTTCCATCCTATCCCATATAAAAATAAATGAACATGTTAATATAATAATATATATATACTACATTAATTGTGTACTACGGAGATGGAAGGAAGGAGTTTGGACTTCATGACCTCTCACCTGCAATAATATATTTTAGCCAATTGAACCAATGCCCCACCCCAAATGATAATATATAAATATATTAACTTGCTGGTGAATAGCAATGTCAGTGTCATCGTTATTCAGAATGTTTGATGATGATGGTCTTAGTTCTATGGTTCACTCATATTACTGCATAAACGTAGAAAATAATTATATAGCCAACAACCCTTCCTAGAACTTGCACAATCATGCCAAGCACAACTTTCGCAAAAGAATCAGCAGGCAAAATCCCAGCAGATAGATGAATAGCAGTGAACCCCTTCATCCAGTTGCTACAAAAGAATGGCCTTGTGTAACAGCTTTCAAAGTAGCCCTTGCTACATCCCTTGAATTTTCTGCTCTCCTCCTGCTATAAAATGAGACTTTTCTGGCCACCTCTGCCAATACTGGATCGACGATACTATCTACAAAGGCAATAGAATTGACAAAATGTATGATCAGAACACCTAAAATGTTATGAACTTGTTTCATAATGCTTTGGTCTAGCCATAATGTGGAGCATTTACTGTTACAATGTTTTACCTTCATGGTAAGGTGATGTGTAAAGGTTGGTATAAAAAGGTTTAATTTAATATAAAGAAAAAAAATTGCATATTCTTTCAAATATATAATACCCACCTTCCATTTGGGTTAGCATGGAGGTTTCTACGAATCCTGGACATACAGAACTAACTGCAATTTTGTAAGGTAGAAGCTCAAGCCTCAGGTTCTCTGCAAGCCCTCTGAGCGCATACTTTGTAGCAGTGTAAACCCCACCACAATATGCAGGGTACTGCATCGTACATAATAATATGTCCATAAAATATTTAGATTAATGTGAGAACAAAAATTAAGAATCAAGTATCAAGGACTATGGCTCTAGGAAAATTCACTGCCAGCAATTCATCGACGGAAAATTCACCGTCAACAATTCATTGTGGGAAAATTTACTTCCACTAGCAATTCACCCCATGGAAAATTAGCGGTCAAAAATTCATGCAATTAATTTTTCACAGGGTGAATTGTCATGGCAGTGAATTTAAATTCATGCAATTAATTTTGCATGGTGAATTGTCATAGCAGTGAATTTTCTGCGGTGAATTGTTGACAGTAAATTTTCCCTTGTTGAATTATTGACAATGAATTTGCCGTATTCCAAGAACTATTTAATGAATCCATACATCCACCAAATAATAAATTACCAGAGAGGCAAGAGAACCCATTAAGACAAGTGCAGAGGGATGCCTATATCTTTCTCCTTCATCAAAGTTAAAGCCACCCTCAATGTGTAGAGTGTCCCAATAAGGTTTGTACCACCTATACTATCAATGCTTTCAATTGAAACTTTGTCCACATATGAAGCGGCACCTACTCCAGCATTGCAAAGAATCACATCGAAAGGCCTCCATTGGAAGGATTCATTTATGGCTGCAGAAATGGCTTCATAATTTCTTATATCTGCAGCCTGAAGAAAGCAAAAATCCCCAATCAATTGCAAAATATCTGCCATTTCTACCTCTCTACCATAACGGATTGACAGTTGTGTAATATGGAAAACCTATGATCGAATAGACTCCATAAAATATATGACAGAATGCCCAGATAGTTAAAGCAATGGATTGGGCATTAATGGGTCAAATAAAAACCCACGTCGTTTCTCTTGTGGGAGGTTGTTAATCTAACAATCGAGCAGCAACAAGGACCTGAAAGCCGTTCAATGCCTTCATGTTCTACCCAAGACGGAGAGTTAATATAACCTACCTTAACACATCACACCATGACGGGCCTCTGTTTTCAAATATCTCTTGATATCCTGAACAGTCTTTTTCTTATTTATATTTGTACACGTTTTGTTTCTCTTGATATCTTAAACAGTTTTTTTCTTATTTATATTTGTACACGTTTTGTACTGTCTTTTACAATTTATATGGCTACCATACTTAGGTCTCGTGGAGTAGTTCTTTAAGGTTAAAGAGGACCTATAAAGTAGAATTGCTGGGTCTTGGGTCACATTCATGAGTAATTATGTGCTACTATCATTTAGGTGAATGAAAGAGATGTGTGACTAGTGACTTGGTTTACAGTAATTTTAAATTCTCTTAACACGATGGATTGACAGGGGGTGTACAATATGGAAAGCCTATAATTGAATGAAATCAATAAAATATATGACATAGTGTCTTGAGAGTTAAAGCAATGGTTCTATTGGGCATTAATGGGTCAAATAAAAGTCCAAGTCGGTTCTCTTGTTGGAGGTTATTCATTCAATACCTTTAGTGTTCTACCCAAGATAGATAGCTAATATACCAACCTATCACATCACACCTTGAAGTGCCTTTGTTTTCAAATATCTTTTGTTATCTTAAACGTCTTTTTCTTATTTATATTTGTACACATTTTGTATAGTCTTTTTCAATTTATAATTTATATGGCTACCATACTTAGGTCTTGTAATAACTAACCTCGAGAGAGTAGTTCTTTCAGGTTAAAAAGGACAAGCATGATTAGTGGGGTTACATTCATGAGTCATTATGTGCTACTTCATTTAGGTGAAATGAAAGAGATTTGTTACTTCACTTACAATTAGTATGCAAAAAGTAACTTTTTGGTCATACAACATGACAAATAGTATAATTTAATATAAAACACATAATTTTTAACTCTTGTAAATAAAACATATTGAGTTAGAGAAATCTTTGTCAAACACCCCACATGATAATATATTTGCTACTAGAGTTAGTGAGACCCTAAATATTTCATAAATTCAAATTCATGAAAGGTGAGAATCAAGAGGCATTCCATCACCATCAGGCTCATTAAGGACTCAATTTTTTTTTTATTATTAGTTTATATTGAAACAATGCATAGAAGGAGAGTAGTCAATAGATTTCCAAGAAAAACAAAATCCATAACATTGAAGGCTGCCAAAGCAAAACAACAAGCCCCCAAATAGTTAGACCTTAGCAAGACCAAAACAAGGCTTGCAACCAACCAAAATGCCATTGAAATGGTCTAATAAAAATTGAGCAATGTGAAGCTAAGAAGCAATATTGAATTATAAATTTCAAGAGGCTTTGCACCTGTGTAGAGTAGAGGTTATCCCCTTTATCAAGCTAGAGAATTTGAAGAATATTTATTTCCAATAGATTTTTGTTCTTAATATGCTCTTTGGTGACCCCTTGCAACTAAAAACAAAGAGAGATCATTTGGAATAAGATGCCAAAGTAAAAATTTATCTTTTTTTCCTTCAAGTGAACAAAATGATTTGAAAATATAGTCAAACACATGTTTTCCATATATTAAATAAAATAGATTGTCTCATGGTATTTGCCACAACAATATGATGAAGATCAATACCCAAAATAGCCTCTTTCCAACATAAAATATGATCAAAGATAGAAATACAATGATTAAAAATAACATTCCATTTTTTGCTAATGAACAATCCCAAAAAATATGGTTTAAGCTTTCATTATGCTAAAAAAAGGGCATTTGATGGTTGAACTATCATACATTTCAATATCTCTCCAATAGGTAACTTGAAATGTATGATTTTATAAGCCAAAATTTGAGCATTGGTGATGCAAACAAGGGTGACCTCAAACCACTTGGAACATGAATCCACAACTTGATCTTCCAAAAGACCTTCAAAACACTAATTGTCTCCTCAATGAACTAGGCACCCAAAGGCACCAACACACTCTTATTGTTTCAAAAAAATTCCAAGGTTCTAAGAGGCATATAACAAGATTAGATTGCCCAATCTAACAAAGCTAACTCACTGCCAAAGACTCAAGAATCTTTGTTAGCACCTTCTCCATTCAAGCTTCCACTTGCCTACTAGGACTCCAAGACCTTTTTTTGCATCTTTCCTCACAACCGATCAACCAAACTCACAAATAGCTTACACTTCTAGAGACCTATTATCCTACCACAAATCATATCACAAATTTACCATAGGGTTCTTCAAACCATCTATACCCAAATTGACCTTTTAAGCTAAAACGGGCTCCAATTAGCCCTCTTTTGCAAAGGAACCTATCTTTAAACCCGCCACCAACTTTAAAAACCTCCAAATAGTCTTCAATCTGCTTCCAAAACATAGGATTTTCTAGCTTTTAGGTCTTCATTCACTCACTAAGACCCATTTCTCTTAAATCCTCATTTCTCACAACTTAGACTAGGGCTTATTGATTTACCCATGCCCTGACCACTCACAAACTTGAAACCACTTCAATCCCTCTTCATTATTCCTGTCCAAGCTTAATTCATCATTATATTGTGTTGCCCCTTTCATTCACACATACTTCCTTCACAAACATCCTGTTTTCCCATTATTTCTACCCCTTCCAACTAGGGTTTCACTCTCTCTCACCCAACTGACCTCCTTCAACCGCCTAGACCATCAAGACACCTTCAATTACACTTGACTAAACAAATTCCAACAGGTTACAACCTATCCCCACTCAACTTCATATAAACTCACTTTCTAGCCTTACACAAAAGGCACAAACTAATGGTTTTGCAACAAGGCAACGTGGAGATCTCCCTCCAAAGGCTTCTCAACCCCAAGAAAATCTTCCTAGCACTATTCCTAAATTAACAAGGCACATTCCACCTAGATATAGTATTTACAGAAGGGTGGAATGGCCTTTTTGTCCCATATTTTCCCTAAACCCTCTTTACCCCTATTACAGACCAGTCAAGGGAAATCAAACCTTAAAACACCTTTTATTCAATGAAAACCTACAAGAATGGATTTAAAAGGAAGCCAACACCATGTTACAACAAATTCAAAACATTTAGAAGCCAACCCCTTCTGTACAGACCCGTACAAAGGTAGAATATGGAAGAAAACTCGGAAAATAATTGCAAAAATAGAGTTTTTGATTACTTTTCTCCTTCAAGATGTAACAACCAACCTTTCTCAAGCCTTCAAGAGGCCATTTAAAAAATTTCCAATCCAAACTACTCATGAAACGCCTATAACCAACTACTCAACTACCTAGACTCTCTCAAATTCCATATTTTGTAATTATTACATCATAATATAACTTTTTGGATCAAACTAATACTAGCACCCCCCAAATACACTGAAAGTGGTCTTATTAGACCTTTATTAACATGAAAGACTCAATTTACCCCCTAATTCCTAGACCAACCCATACTTGATGAATTTTTACAATCATGTGTTTTAGGTTCTCCTGCACCATACACCCTGGCTTAAAATTTCTTCCAAGTCCCTTGGAAGTATTCATCTACAACAAATCTTGATCTTCAACCTTTGATGCATCTTACTTGTCCTTGTAGATGCTTCATTTTGACCTTTGGCTTAGTTTTTTCCATGCTCACCCATCATTTTCTTGTATTGTCTCTTTGAACCTGCATCATCATGCTCAGACCTATTTTCATACACCTCAACCAGCTGCTCTCAACTTGCTCATCATATTTACTCACTTCTAAACAATCCAGACCCTTTTCTTCATCTTGAATCTTGGATTAACTTCCACCATCAAAATCATCAAAACAAAGAAATAACAAACAATTCCCTTCATTCTTTGCCTCCTAACTTTCCTCTTCACAACTTTTCTCAGATCCTTTATGCTTAACTCCACTGTCATAATAGCATACAACTTCCTTATCAAAAGTTTCATCAATTTAGGACAATCCACTATCCTAAACACATCACCTAATCTTTTCTCCATCCCATTTGGAGACCTTTCCAATTCTTTTTCCATAGCCTTCACCTTGCCAATCACTAACAACTCTTCCTTTCTAGGCTCTTTCAACATGGAGACCTCACTTAACCTTTTTGTTTCCTCTTATTCACCATGCAAGGTGACTGCAACTTCTTCACATACTGTCTCAGACTTATCCACTGTCATTAACCATTCTCTTTGACTCACCATCTTCCCTTCTATCTTGACTTTCTCTTCATCCATGAACTCCTCCTGAGCATCTTCAAAGACGTCTTCTTCCTTTATCTCCTCTACATTTTCAAGTTCCCTCACCTTCAGATTTTGTATCAGTCTTGTTACCTCAATTACCTTTGTACTTTTTGACATACAATCCACTGTGTTTGCAATCTTTTCCTTCCTATTACTTGCATCTGCTTTTAAGGGACACATCACTACCCCAATGATGATCTTCTCAGCACCTTCAAGCCCTTCATGTCCTTCTAACATCCTTCCACCTTCCTTAACTGTATCTCCCTTTTCTCTCCTAGCACTCTAAGTCTTCAAGACCTCTTTATCATCAGGTCTTCCATCCTCTATATCAACATACACCTGCTGCAACTCATCTCCTCTGTCACCAATCTCTTGTTGCTTCTCATTGCTTTGTCCTTCCAATGGAAACTGCATTTTCTTATCATTGACCTCACTAGGCCTCCCTTTCCTCTCTATTAACAACTCTTCTTCACTCTTATCCTTTTCTCTTTGAGGGATCTGTATCCCAAGTGTTTCTCTTGCACAAATCACTATAGCAGACCTACCCTTTGTTTCCTTGATCTCTTTTTCTTGCAATTGTACAAACTCTGACCTACCAAGTTATCATCACCACATCCTTCATTCTCATCTTGTGCCTTCAAGGTCTTTTCACCTATGACCTTCACTTTCTTTGTTTCCTTTTTTCCTTCAAGTTGCTCTGTTTTCTTCAATACCTCTTCATGGTTTTTTGTTCTCTCCATGGCATCTATGCTATGCCCCTTTGTTTCTTCCTTGTCCCCTTATTCCTTTTGCTCTAGCAACTCTCTTTTTCCACACATGCCTATCCTCCTTAGTGTCCCTTCATCCTGCCAATAACTCAAGGTATACCTTTTCCCATCCTTTTCAATTTCATACACATTAAGCCTTCCATCATGTATAGAAAATCTATCATATTGCCAAGCCCTACCTAGTATCATATGACAATCTCTTATAGGAATAACATCACATAGTACAACATCTTTGTAAGGACCAATCTGAAAATCTACAAATGCTTGCTCTCTAACCACAACATGTTGACTATCATTTACCAAATCTACCTTGTAAGGTGATTCATGTATTATTCTTGTCAAATGTAATTTTTCAACCATTTCTTCTGAAACAACATTATCCAATGAACCTGAATCAATCATTAATTTACATACCTTTCCTTTCATTTGCATCTAGTCTGGAAAATGGCATTTGTCATATGTTCCTCTTTCTCATCTAAGCTTTTGATGGCCATAATGTCTTGTCACCTTCCAATGCTTCCCCTTCAATCTTCAAGAGATCTACTTCCTCGCTCTGATACCACTTTGATGCAGACAAGGGTGACCTCAAACCACTTGAAACATGAATCCACAACTTGATCTTCCAAAAGGCCTTCAAAACACCAATTGTCTCCTCAGTGAACTAGGCACCCAAAGGCAACAACACACTCTTATCACATGTTTCAAAACTTTTCCAAGGTTCCAAGAGGCATCTAACAAGATTAGATTTCCCAATCTAACAAGGTTAACTCACTACCAAAGACACAAGAATATCTGTTTGCACCTTCTCCATTCAAGCTTCCACTTTTAAAGACCTATTTTTGCATCTTTCCTCACAACCAATCAACCAAACCAACAAATAGCTTACACTTCTAAAGACCTATTATCCTACCACAAATCATATCACAAATCTACCATAGGGTTCTTCAGACCATCTATACCCAAATTGACCTTTTAGGCTAAAATAGGCTCCAATTGGCCCTCTTTTGCAAAGGAACCTATCTTTAAACCTGCCACCAACTCTAAACACCTCCAAACAGTCTTCAATTTGCTTCCAAAACACAAGATTTTCTAGATTTTAGGTCTTCATTCACTCACTAAGACCCATTTCTCTTAAACCCTCATTTCTCACAACTTAGACTAGGGCTTATTGATTTACCCATGCCTTGACCACTCACAGACCTAAAACCACTTCAATCCCTCTTCATTATGGTTTTCCAAGCTTAATTCATCATTATATTGTGTTGCCCCTTTCATTCACATATACTTCCTTCACAAACATCCCATTTTTCCCTTATTTTTACCCCTTCCAACTAGGGTTTCACTCTCTCTCACCCAAAAAACCTCCTTCAACCACCCAAACCATCAAGACACCTTCAATTACACTTGACTAAACAACTTCCAATAGGTTACAACCTGTCCCCACTCAACTTCATATAAACTCACTTTCTAGCCTTACACAAAAGGCACAAACTAATGGTTTTGCAACACAGCAACGTGGAGATCTCCCTCCAAAGGCTTCTCAACCCCAAGCAAATCTTCCTAGCACTATTCCTAAATTAACAAGGCCCATTCCACCCAGATATAGTATTTACAGAAGGGTGGAATTTCCTTTTTGTCCCATATTTGCCCTAAACCCTCTTTACCCCAATTACAGACCAGTCAAGGGAAATCAAACCTTAAAACACCTTTTATTCAATGAAAACCTACAAGAATGGATTTAAAAGGAATCCAACACCATGTTACAACAAATTCAAAACATTTAGAAGCCAACCCCTTCTGTACGGATCCATACAAAGGAAAAATATGGAAGAAAACTTAGAAATAATTGCAAAAATAGAGTTTTTTATTACTTTTCTCCTTCAAGATGCAACAACCAACCTTTCTCGAGCCTTCAAGAGGAAATTTAAACATTTTCCAATCCAAACTACTCATGAAACACCTATAACCAACTACTCAACTACCTAGACTCTCTCAAATTCCATATTTTGCAATTATTACATCATAATATAACTTTTTGGATCAAACTAATACTAGCAACCCCCAAATACATTGAAAGTGATCTTATTAGACCTTTACTAACATGAAAGACTCAATTTACCCCTAATTCCTAGACCAAAAAATACTTGATGAATTTTTACAATCATGTGTTTTGGGTGCTCCTACACCATTGGCCTTAACTCTAGACCTCCATATTTGAGTTCTCAAATTCTTCCACATATTTTATTAAAGCCTAAATCTCCATTTTCGATTTAATCTTGGATTTAATGACATACTTGGAAGGATACTTAAATAAATTAATTAACTAAAGGAAAGCAAGAGAAAAGGAATTTGGATAGCCATAGTCAATCATTGTAAAGGAGTGCAAAGTTTGATAACAAAGTCCATCAGCACCAAATATTTCACCTAGGAATCACACATAGCACAAGAGGAGATGATACTTTAGCTAAACATGCCTTTGGTAATAGCACATGCATGCAAGTGCACAAAAAATGGAAGACACTTGTTCTTTTTAAGCACCAATTCCAAATGTTCCTAATTTAGAAATCACGAACACACAATTAGATTAGTAGCTTAGATCGAAAGGTATTCTCCCAATGATTTCCACAAGCTGAAAATCAGATATTCATAATCCAAAAACCTCTACCTTAATGGATGCAAAAAGCAAAAAATGAAAATCTCAAATTTATACCCTCTTTTTGCTTATGATAGTTAGATGTGGTGCACAAAGGCTCAGATGTGTTGTTGTGATGCATCACAAAAATTAATAGATGCAACTTATGAAATAAAGACTATGGCATAAGGGATGGCAACTATGACACACTAACAATGATTGCATCGTTTTAGGGCACGATTGTAGCACAAGAACCTGTAACTACAAAAACACAAAGATCTAACAAAAAACAACCAATTTGATGATGTGAATAATGTAAGTAGACTATTAGAATTTCAAATATAATAGCTAGGAGCCAATAAAATTATCTAAAACAATAATGATTGAATAGTTTTGGTTTTTGCAAGAAAATAGTCAGATGCGTCATTCTGGGTGACAGATGTGATGTGACAGGCCTCGCATAGGTCGCACCATATGATGATTGTGGCATTTGAAGGCTTGGTTGTGTCACTACACATAATGATATCGTCACACTCCTAAAAGTCAAAATTTCTCAATAATTTCAAAAAATCTAGTTAGTTCATGCCAGGTTCACCAAATGTAGATCAGGTAAAATTTGGGGGAAAAGAATGAGTCAATGATCTAGGAGATTCACCTATTACTGCAAATCAAACAGAAGCAGCTACAAATGTGGTGGAGATAGTTGAGAAAGAAAATGATTTTGTCTTAGGTGATTTAATTCTTACAAATCGTTAAACAAAGAAAGATTCAAGTACGTTGGGCAAAAGGTTAAAAGATATTTCATCGTATCCCCTTTCGCCAATACTCTTAAATGTAGGAACATATCTATTGTTATATGCTGAAAAGATGAGAAATGGTATCCTTGTAGATACTCCTCATTTTGAAATGGGGTTGTTTCCATGCTCATCGAATGTCATCGATCCTCTTTTATTGGCACAAAATTTGGGGAGTTTAAATATTGTTTTACATCAATAATAAGACTTCAAAAAAGGATAGGGCACTAATGTTTAAAGCGAATTTACCCCAGGGATGGAAAACTATAATAGAGATTTCACCCACGGATAAATATTTGTGTTTGTATGTACAAAAAGATTTTCTATAGAACATTAGCAACAGTTAGATGGAATAATCTCAAAGCTAATGTGGGAGAAACCTCTACTATCTAATTCTATTAATCAAAGAGTAATCATAGAATCATGCTTTCTACTTTTGTTGCCTCATGATAAATAGTATTTTGTTTTTTCTTGTACAGATCCTAAGGTGGTTGGGAAGAAATCACATGATATACATGAGTTGGGTGAGCATTTTAGTTTGGAAAGTTGGGTTGACAATATTGTGAATAGGGTGGGATCAAATATAATTGATGAAATTGCAGAGCAAGTTGATAAGGAAGAAGGGGAGATGTTGAAAAGTGCATGTGACAATTCAATAATAAGATCTCAATCATATAATGTTGTTGATGCACAAGAAACAAATGAGCAGTCACAAATAAAACAAGTTGCAAATATTATGGATTCCACTGTAGTGTATGGTAATGATTTTGATTTTTCAAATAATTTATGTCAGCCAAAAACCTATTGTGACTCCTGCAATTAAATCATTTGGGAAGAAAGGTAGGTAATCCAATGCAAAAAATATGCAGGAGGAGACTACTTCAAGGATTCAGATGACTTTAGATGGCAACATAAAGAAAATATTGAGGAGAGCAGGGTGTTCTCCTCGATCGATATGAAGATCATCTCTTGGAATGTTAGGGGTATTAATGCCCCTAACAAAAGAGACCAAATCAAGCAGCAAATAAATTCTTCAGGGGATGATATAGTATTAATTCAAGAAACTAAATTATCTAAGGAAAGTTATGATAATATAATTTCCATGTAGACTTTATGGAAGTCATGTCAATCTGTTGCTCAAGGAGCATCTAGGGGACTGCTAACTTTATGGAATGTTAGAATAGTACAGTTGGAACCCATTACTAATACTGCACATTGGCAATTGTCACGTGTTACTCATTTTGATTTATCTTTCTTGCTAGTCAATGTTTATGCTCCAAATTCAACAACAACCTATAAACAAAAGCTTTGGAAGGAGCTTGAGTTAATATTTGAACTATCAGGGGTAGAGAAATTTGTACTTGCAAGAGATTCTAATGCAATATCATCTCCACATGAAAAGAAAGAAGGCATTATACCACC
The DNA here is from genome assembly GCA_007258455.2 of Sequoia sempervirens. NCBI lineage: Eukaryota > Viridiplantae > Streptophyta > Pinopsida > Cupressales > Cupressaceae > Sequoia > Sequoia sempervirens. The sequence continues at coordinate 82,720,023 of VDFB02000002.1, read as the reverse complement.
TCACAAGATAGAGGAAGATTTCAGCAAATTTTTTCATAATAATGCACTTATGGATTTGCAACAAGAGAAAGGTATGTATACATGGACAAATAAGAGATGATATTTTCTACAAATAGTTGTAAAGTTAGAAATATTTCTAATGTCATCCAATTGGGTAGTAGACAAGTATGTGCAAATTTCAGAAATTTTACCTTGGACAAGGTCTAATCACTTTCCTACTTCTTTAAGTATTGAAGCCACTAACTCCCCTCAAAAATGGAAATCATTTTTAAGTTTGAATCAATGTGGCTTAGGCATAATGAATTCTTTCCTTTATTGAGAAATTGGTGGGTGCAAGAACCTTATGAGTTAGGATCCATTATGTATAGATTTTGCAAGAAAATGCAATTTTTGAAAGGCAAAATAAAATAGTGGAATATACATGTGTTTAAAAACAATTTTCATCAAAAGTATCTGATTTCAAAACAATTGGAAGAATTTAATGACCAAATTATAAGCCAGGGGTTAACACCATAGTATTTTGAGCATCAGAGAAGTTTACAATCAGAATGGGAAGAATTAGTGTTATGTGAGGAATTATATTGGTGTCAGAAATTTCATGAATTTTGGCTTAGAGAAGGTGACAAGAATACTAATTTCTTTTCATGTCAGCTCAAGTTAAGAAAGCTAAGAATGTAGTGTTTCGTATTCAGGAAAGTGCCTCGGGAAATTGGTTAACTAATGAGGTGAATATACAAAATTAAGGGATAAAATTCTTCTCTAATTTATTATTTGCACTATTACAACAATTAGATCAAATTGGAGTTGAAAGAGAAAACATGCTATAAGCAATCCCTACATTAGTCATTGAAAAAGATAATGCACAACTTAATAAGCCTTTTACTCTAGATGAAGTGAAAGCAATTGTTTTCTCACTAAATCTAGATAAGGCCCCAAGACCAGATGTATTTACAACAATATTCTTCCAAAAAAATTGGGACTTTATAGGAAATGATCTTCTTAAGGCTTTAAAGGAGTCTCAAAATTCTTGTTCCATGCTTAAGTAGTTTAATGTAACACACATTGCATTAATTCCAAAGGTTAAGGACCCAAAGTCCTTTTCGGAATTTTGTCCTATATCTCTTTGTAACACAGTTTACAATATTTTTACCAAAGCAATTTATTTTCATCTGATGCCCATCATACCTAAACTAATTTTCGAAGAACAAGGTGGATTTGTTCTAGGAAAGGAAACAACAGAGGGTGCTTTGGTAGCACATGAAGTTTTTCACTCTATTTCTTTGCATAAAATCCCTTCATTCAACATTAAGCTTGACATGATGAAAGCTTATGATAAAGTGGATTGGGATTTTCTGATGCAAGTATTAAAGAAATTTGGTTTTAGCAACAAATGGTGCAAATGGGTCTTATCTTGCTTCAAATTTGAAAAATTCTCGGTACTAATTAATGGTACTTCATCAGGTTTTTTTAGTTCCACTCAAGGAGTGGGACAAGGAGACCCATTATCACCTTTTTTATTCATAATATTAGCAGAGGCTCTTAGCAGGACATTCAAACAGTCTCACCTATAGGGATTTTGGAGAGGGATTTCAATACCTTTCACTGATGTATTAGTCACAAATTCTTTGTTTGTAGATGACACATTATTATTTGGTATGGCTCAGCTTCAAGAGGCCAAACATATCAAGTCTGTGTTACAAAATTATGCACTTGCTTCAGGTCAAAAAATAAATGCAGAAAAATCAAAGATATACACTTTTAATATCAAATTAGGCTTACAAAAGAAAATTGTTAACCTTCTAGGTTTTCAAACAACATAATTACCTTGTAAGTACCTTGGGATCATATTTTTTACTGGGTCAAATAAAATCTCTTATTGGGACAAGATCATTCAAAATATTCATTTAAGGATAGCCACATGGAAGGGAATGTGGTTGTCACTTTCAGGATGGATATTATTGATCAAATTCATTCTTTCTTCCATCCCTAATTATTATATGGCAGTATTAAAAGCTCCAAAATCTATGATATTATTAATTGAAAAGCTAATTAAGGATTTTTTATGGAAAGGGAACATGGATAGCAAAAAGAAGATTTCACTTATTTCATTGGAAAATCTTTGTGAAGATAAATTAAAAGGGGGAGCTGGGATACACAATTTATCAGCTAGAAATCAGTGTGAGATTTGCTAACTAGACTACCTAGGAATCTAATGACTTAAGGAAAGAAAAAACATAAATATGAGGAGGAATAAAGTGTATTCCTCTCAAGAATGCAAAGCTATATTCAGCTTGAGAATTGAGAATTACAAAGGAAATGCCTTGGTTATATAGGCCAAGGGGAGAGATAGATGCAACCAGATTATGACAAGTGTTGGCATCCTATGAGGTGTGACAACTCATGTCATTAAAGGCTCAACCACCTATCCCTATGTAAATTTAAGCGAGTGTGAAGAGGACTTTAGTGGAGAAATAGCTAAGAATGAACTAGTTAGATAAAGTACCCCTTTCACACTAACACCCCCCCTTAAGTGCAACTTAGAAAGAAGTATACAATGAAAAAATGAAAATATGGGTCTTGGCTACTAGGCTTGATGAGGTACCAATGTACATAATAACCTCTCAATGACAAAGAAGGAGAAAACCCAATGGGAAAAAACTCTTTCCCATGAGAGGGTGAATGAAGAAGGTTTAAGTGACCCCCCATAAGAGATGTGCATCACCCCCAAGAGAGACCGAAGATGAACATACTTGCTCTCAGTGAAGGATTTGGTGAACATATCTACAAATTGATCTACGGTAGGACGATATCACAACTCAATGACCTGCTCCTGAATCCACTCCCAAAGAAAATGTATATAGATCTCGATGTGTTTGGTGCGTTGATGATGGATCAGGTTCTTCGAGATCTAGATGTCACTCTGGTTGTCACAATAGATGATTGATGGATTCTAAAAGGTGATGCCAAGTTTAGTGAGGATATTCTGAAGCCAAATAGCCTTAGTGGTAGCATTGATAGCTCCCTAATACTCAACCTCAGTTGAAGAAAGAGCAATGGCATGTTGCTTCTTTCTCTGCCAACAAATGGGGCCAAAACCATAGTAAAAAATGTAATCGAAGGTGGACTTGTGATCATCAATATCACCAGCCCAATCAAAATCTATGTATCCCAGTAAGTTTGAACTTGTTCCTATTGCATAGTGAATCACATACTGATGAGTGCCCTGGATGTAGTGGAAGATGTGTTGTGCAGCTTTCCAATGAAGCACATGTGATTTCGTCATGAAGTGCAAAACAATGCCAACTGCAAAGGAAACATTGGGGTGAGTATAATTCAAGTAGATGAGGCTACCAACAAGTTGACGATACAAAGTAGCATCAACTAGTGGTGTGGAACATTTGACCTCAAGCTTAACTCCAAATAGAAGGGAGTTGGTGCAGGCTTACAATCAGCCATATGAAAACATGGAAAAAGATCAAGAGCATACTTGGGCTATGCAAGTGAGATCCTAGAAGAGGATTTAGTGATCTAGATCCTAAGAAAGTAGTGCAAGAGACCTAAGTCAGTAATGGAAAATCTATCATGCAAATAATTCTTCACAGTTGTGATAATGGATGAAGTGCTCCCAATGACAATCAAGTCATCAACATAGAGAGCCAAGAAGATAAGAGCACCCTCCTGCTGCAAGTAGACATTTTCATAGGAGTGGCATCTAGAGAACCTAATGGAAAGAAGAAAGGAGTCCATTTGGCATACCAAGCTCATGGAGCTTGTTTGAGGCCATAGAGAGACTTCCTTAAACCAATGAAAAATCTTGAATGAATCCTTGTGGCTTCTCCATGTAAATTTCTTCATGTAGATCTCTATGAAGAAATACACTCTTCACATCTATTTGATGTACAACCCAACCATGAGCTGTAGAAATAGCAAGTAGCAAGCGAATGGAGTTCATTTTGGCAATAGGGGAAAAGGTCTCAGTGTAGTCAATACTTGGTACTTGAGAGAAACCTTTGGCCACAAGTCATGCTTTATACTTGTCAACTGAGCCATCTGCTACAAATTTGGTTCAATAGATCCACTTACACCAGACCATTTTTCTGCCCATAGGAAGTGGAACAAGATCCCATGTTTTATTCCACATTAAAGAGTTGTACTCTTCCTTCATTGCAAAATCCCACTCAGCAATACTAGATGCTTCACAAAATGACTGTGGATCTAAAGTTGTGGCGATGTAGGAATGTGGAATGTCTTGATGATGTGAGTGAGTCCTTCATGAACTTAAAGGATCCCCAACAAGATCCCCTACAAACTCAAGTGTTTTTCGAGCCCAACAAGGCATGGTAGGGGATGGAGGAGGAGATTTTGAACTCTCTGAAGAGGAAGATGAAATATCAGGATCAACTTGACAACTAGAGGAAGCTTGAGTAAAATCCTCAATGTCAAAATCATCTAAATCCATTGTGGAGGAAGGAAGAGTAGAGGATAAGCTAGAAGAGATTTCCTCAAAATGCACAATACACTCAATGAAGAGCTCATGTGTTGTAGGATCCATTAGCCGAGATCCACTAGCCAATATCCTTTGACACCATTAGGGTAACCAACAAAGATACAAGGCCTACTCTGAGGTTCCAAGGCCTTGCGCTTCTTTGAAGGAATATGTGCCCATGTTGGGGAGCCAAAAACTCTAAATTTCCCCACAACAGGTTTCCAACCACACCAAGCTTTGAAGGGAGTGATGCCTTTTAATGCCTTATTGTGGAACTCTGTTCTAGATGTGAGCAGCACAGTTGATAGCTTCTACCCAATATGCAAGTGCAAGGGAGCGAGCATGGATCATGCAACTGACCATCTCTTTTAGGGACCTATTTTTCCTCTTAGCTATACCATTTTGTTGCAGTGTGTAGGAAACAATATGTTGAAGATCAATCCCTTCAAGAGTATAAAATTGCTCAAATTGATGGTTCACATATTCTATGCCATTATCAGTGCAGAGAATTTTGACACACTTTCCAAATTGCTTCTTAGCATGAGCCTTAAACTCTTGAAATCTAGTAAAGACAGTTTCTTTGTTTCAAAGAAATTAGACCCATGTTTATCTAGAATAGTCATCAATGAAGGTGAGAAAATAGTGATCCTTACTAAAAGATAATGATGGAAAAGGCCCTGCCAAGTCACAATGAACCAATTCAAGGACTTCTTAAGCCCTCCAAGCCTTTTCTTTGTCGAACTTGTCTTAAGGATGTTTTCCCAAGGAACAACATAAATATGCACCATCTGAAAAATTGATTTGAGGAAGACAGTGACCATATTCTATTTGTTGAGTTGTTGAAGATAACGGTAGTTGAGATGGCCAAACCACTCATTCCATATTTTTCTCATAGCATTTGAATGGGTGAGAAATGCAGTTGAATGTGAATCAGGTACAAAATGAGAGAAAGCATACAAGCGAGACTCATGATTGGCCTTACCAACTACAAGGAGTGAATTATCTTCAAGATTCTTGATGCTAACAAAATCTAGAGTGAATTCAAATTTTCTACTATTTCGAGTGATTTGGTTGATAGCAATGCAGTTGAATGTGAATCAGGTACAAAATGAGAGAAAGCATACAAGCGAGACTCATGATTGGCCTTACCAATTGCAAGGAGTGCATTATCTTCAAGATTCCTGATACTAACAAAATCTAGAATGAATTCAAATTTTCTACCATTTTGAGTGATTTGGTTGACAGAGAGAAGGTTGGCTGACATATCAGGTATGCAGGTAACATCCTCAAATGTACCATTACTAGTATCAATTGAACCCTTCCCAATTACATCCACTAGAGAATCATCCCCAATGAGAATGTGGGGTACATAACAAGGATCCAACAAAGAAATTGTTCTTTACTAGAACCCATGTGATGTGATGCACCCAAGTGAAGAATCCACTCTTTTGAAGAATTAGTAATAGCAACAAGTGCATGTGCTTTCCCTTTACCTGATTTGGAAGGAGTAGAGGATTGTTGAGCAACAAAAGAAGAAAGATTGATGTTATTTTTAAGAAGATGCTTTAACTCATTGATCTGCTTCTTTTGACAAGAATGTTCCTCATGACCTGGTTTCTTGCAGTAGTTACAAGTTGGTCACTCCTTTTGAAAATTCCCCTTTTAAGAGGAGGACTTGGAGTAAACTTTTGTTGTTGAAGATGATTGTGCTTGATCTCTTTATGACTTCTTGAACTGCTTTTGTTTGTTGTCAGGTTTCCTTGATTCTTTTTTACCCTTTGGTTGATCATCCATCAAAGCTTGTGAGTGTGAAGGGTTAAAAAGACCCATGGAAAGAAGCTTACCTTGTTCTTGCATCAACATTTCATAAAATGATGCAAAAGAAGGTGTAGTGAATTTAGATCCCATTGTCAACCTATGAGTATGAAAGCTAGAAACAAAAGTTGCATATTCATGTCCAAGTTTGTTTAGAGTGTTATAGACAAGTTGAATGTCTTTCTTCTCTAAGCCACATGATTTACATTGTGCTCTAAGGTCATTGACCTTTGTTACTTAATCCTAGATGTTATCAAAAGACTTTGGATCAAGACTCATTAGCTTTTTGTCAATTTGATAACCATGAACTTCATCATTTGTACCATAGATAGTTTTCAATTTGTCCCATGCATCAAGTGAATCTTTACATTCTTCAATCTAAAACATTATATCAAGAGAAATTAAACTCCGTATACAACCAAGAGCTTTTTTATGTTCAAACATCTAGAGTAATTTCTTCTTATCATTTGTGGGTTCAGTTGCCTTCTTCTCAATATAAGGTGTATAGCCTAGTTGCATTAAGGAATTCCATGCATTTTGATGCCATGTGTTGTATTTGTAGGGCGTGAGCAATGGAAACTTAAATGTACCCATAGTGAAGGAAAAATAGAGCACAAAGTATGAGAGATGTTCAAGCACAAAGACAACAAGAGACCCCCCTTTCTTTACTCAATCAAAGAACCCCCATAGAAAAAAATGATTCAGCACTTTATATTTAGTGCAATTACAGATTTATGGATTTCAATGCTGGTACAAATCCTCAAGAAATGAGCATGTGTTGAAAGTATACATTTGGTACAATTTAATATGAAATAAATAACACCAATGTGAAGTAGATGAAAAATCATGCACTTTCAAAAAAAGAATCAACCGATCTGAGGTCGTATGTAAAAGTTATGCAGATTTGAAGTTTGCAAAACAAGAACGATGACGAGGAGTCATCTTTGAGAATTAGCAATTTTTGAAATATCTGTGCACCAAAATCTTAAACCGTCTCCACCAATGCGTAGTGCATGAAAAATTGGCCAAAATAAATTAAAAAAATTGCGCGAAAAATGGAGTTGTGGAACCCGAGTTATGAGCATTCAAAGTTGACCTTCAAAAAACAATGCATCAACAAAGAGGGGGTGTAAAATCTTCAAAAATTCTGCCAAATTTAGTGGAACTGCCACCAAATTTAGCGGTTTTCCAAATTTAGATGTCCGCCAACTAGTTGAGAACTTTTCCAAATGTAGCACTCCGCCAGATTAATTTAGCAATATGCTAGTTTAGTTTCCACTAAATCCTCCTCCAACTTTGATGGATATGAGATTTTTATAGTTTTTAATTAAAAAAATATTAAACAAATTATTTTAAAATTGTCAGCAGAATTAAAAAAAATTATGTTTTTTAATTAAAAAAACATTAAAAAATATTAAATTGCAACAAGTACTTTTTTAGAAAGTTATAACAATTAATATTTTAAAAAATATTAAAGAAACATTTTAAAAAGTCAAAAAAATGGGTAATATTTTTTATGTGTGTCGGCAGACTTTATTAAAAAATATTTTTTAGTAAAGAATTTTTTTTAAGACCCAAAGGCCGAGATTAAGTGTAGCGTACAATACAGGTACTTGCATGCACGAAGCATGAAGTTTTAAAAATGCAGCAAAATGCATTTATAAATATATCCATAGGAGCCAAAGAAGTAAGTCCTGAGGTCCTATAGACAAAGTACCTTACTTTACAATTTTAAATTATTTTTCTATTTTTGATTTAAAAATCAAAATTTCTTTTCAATGAATTTTTGTTATATTATTTTGTTTTTGTTTTTAATAAAACAAAAACATACATATACATATACATATACATATATATATATATATATATATATATATATATATATATCATATATTATATTTAAATCAAAATATATAATTGCAATTTTTCTTTTTAAAATTCAAAATTATTATTCTATTTATAAAAATAAAAAACAAATAAAATGGTTTTTTATTTTAAAACAAATTTTTATTTTAAAATAAAAATATATATTATTTTAAAATTAGTTGTTCATGGGAGTCAAATGGCTCCCTGGACAAAAAAAAAATTCCTTACCTGGCTACTTTGTCCAAAATTGATGTTTTGACAGTCGATTTTATGGTTTTCGGGCCTTCAAAGCACGATGGCAGGATCATATTTGACCCAAAATGCTCCAAAATGATGGCTCCTTACTGGATCTAACAATGAACCTCTCGCTTCAAATTGTTGCAGATCTAGCCTCTAGTGTCTGTTTTAGGTGAAATAAAGGGCAGATCTAATTGTCTCAACTACTCTGGACTCAATGGTGAGCTCAAAATATCTCCAGGAAGCTTCAGAAGACCTATAACTGACAAGTCAATGTATGAACACCACTAGAAACTGATATTTTTTTTACACCTTACTGATTCTCCAAATCATCTAAGGATGCAAGAGAAGAGCATACTCAGTTTTTGAAAAAAAGATCTACACTCTCAAATTTCCTAAAGGAATGCTAACCCACAACTCAAATTTGGCTTTGATACCATGTGAGATTTGCTAACTAGCCTACCCAGGAATCTAATGATTGAAGGAAAGCAAAACCAGAAATATGAGGAATAAACTGTATTCCTCTCAAGAATGCAAATCTATATTCAGCTTGAGAATTACAAAGGAAATGCCTTGGTTATATAGGCCAAGGGGAGAGATAGATGCAACCATATTATGACAAGTGTTGGAATCCTATGAGGTGACAACTCATGTCATTAAAAGCTCAACCACCTTATCCCTATGTAAAGTTAAGCTAGTGTGAAGAGGACTTTAGTGGAGAACTAGCTAAGAATGAACCAGTTAGATAAAGTACACCTTTCACACTAACAATCAAGCATTAGGAGCTAAATTAATGTGGTACATGTATACTAAACCACAAGCAAAATTGTGTAAAGTCACATGCAAGCTAAGTATTTAGATAACATAGACCCAAAGAGAATTTTTGTAGCATCAAATCCATCACAAGGCTCTACAATGTGGAATTTCTTGGTTGCATGTAGAAAGGTAATCACCCCATATCTTACTTGGGAAGTTCATGATAGTTTACAAGGAAAGTTTTGGGAAGATTCTAGGGGTGGATATGCTCCTCTAAATGTAGCTACTAATCTGCAAATTATTCAAAATCTTCTTAGTTCAAGTTGGGGGAGAAAGTAAGTGATTATTTTGAGAGCAATGAAGAATGCACTGGGAAATTAAGGTGGAAAGATGTCTTTGTTATAGCTTATCCAAATGTTCAGAAAGAGGAACTTAAGAGCATATTAAATGAGAGGATTGTATATATTTTAGGAGAGGAGGATTAGCTATTATGGGCACCATCAAAAAATGGAAATTATTCAATCAAAATGGGCTATAAGGCAATAATGAGTAAAGGGGATAGTGTCAAATCTCGAAGAGCCTTGTCTTTTTGTTGGGACTCAACACTGCTACCAAAGGCAGGTTATTTCTCATGGATGGCTATTAAAAGAAGAATTTTGACAAGTGTAGACTTGCCAAACTTGGGATAGCAGCTCAGTTTACATGTATCTTATGTGAAAATGAGTTGGAAGAGGTGAATCATTTATTTATTCATTGTCCTTTTGCATCCCATTGTTGGTCCTTTATTAAAGATAAATTAAGTTGGTATTCTCCATTGCCAAATAATTTGTGGGATCTATTTTCAAGTTGTTCAGTATTGTATAAATTAGCATTGTTTGCATGCATTTGGAGAGTGATTCCCTTTGTAGTGTTGTGGAGTATTTGGTGGGAACGTAACAAAAGGACTTTTAGGAAGGAAAAAATGAAGGTTGAAAAGGTGTTAGAGAAGCTCGAATCTTCAATAACAGAGATAACAAACACACATGTTCAGAAGGTCAAAAGCATTAGGTCTTTGTTCACGGATTGGGATTCTAAGGTAATGCACAAGTGGAATGATATTATTCTACCATTCAAAGGAAGCTTGCATCAGAATTCAAGTCAGAAATTAGACAGAAGCAAAATATCTTGGATTCCACCTACAAAAGGATTCTCCAAGTTGAACTTTGATGGTGCATCACATGGAAATCCAGGTATTTCAGGGGTGGGGATTGTAATAAGAGATCATAAAGGGATCCTCATCTCAACTAAGTCGATAAAACTTACAAGAGGAACAAATAATATGGCAGAAGTACTAGCATTGCTTCATGTGTTGCAACTAGCATATGATATGAAAATTAAAGACTTGGAAATTGAAGGTGACTCATTAATTATTGTGAATTCATGTAAAGAAAGAAATGTTTTTTTGTTGGAAAATTAGATATGTGATGCAACAAGTATGGAAGTTGTTGCCTATGTTCAAATTTGTGCAAATTAAACATACTTATAGGGAAAGAAACCAACTTGCAAACAAATTTGAAAATATTGGGTGTGAACAATCAGAATGTGTAGATATATGGATGAAGCTATTAAAAGGGAAAGAGTCAGTGTCTAATAAAATTAAATGGTGTTAATGAAAAGCAAGTTTGATATAGTATGAAAGTTAAATTTTGAATTATCTTACTACATAAAAGGAATTTTTTGTTAGGATGTGTTACATAGAGTTTTAACATCATTACTAATTATAGGTAATATGGCGAATTTCATTAGCATATAGCGATGATTCACAAGCTTTAGGTTTCTTGCTATATTGACAAGGTGGGTAGCATATAAATTGGTTTGGTGTAGAGGTACAAAGAGTACATTTTGTATAAAAGAAGATCCCTTCACACATGGATAATTTGTTTTACACATGTAAGCTGAGAAACATAGTCATTCAATCACACAAGCAAATCTGTGTGGGAACTTACAACATGTTAGTTGTGGTTAAATCTACACGAATGAATCAAATGTGTGGCATCATCAACAAGTCGCTCTATACTACTTGTGATATGTTGTAAGGTGTATCCTTTTATATTAACTTGTTTATTGTTTTACAAGAATAGGAACGAATGCTTTGAACTTGTCTTAAGTCATCAGAAAAAAAAAAGTTAAATGCAAAGGCTATATCAAATGTGATGTGGATGCCAAGATGGTATAATTCTAAAATAAGAAAAATTGACGTTAGCATTTCATTCAGTGGATGTCAAATCATTCTTGCTTCATCGTATGTGGGATGTACAAGATTGCCTATGTGGTAGAGCTATTTTCTAATGCAAAATATTTTCCAAGTTTGAAGCTATGCCAAAGCCAACACCTATAATTGCAAGTGTGAGATGACCTTAGTCCAATGACATCATTGCGATTTAATCCATCTCACATATCTTATGTCGTAAGGGTATACTATGAAGTCTGCTAACAATTGTCGACATTTTGTAGATGTAAGGAAAAGAAGAGAATTTCAAAAAGCATACCTTGAAGTAATTTCAAGTGTGTCTTAACATTGTCAAGGACAGGAAGATTTCATAGCAAACTTTTCAAATTCAATAGTATAGTAAATTCCACAGCTATATGAGGAGCCTATTTGAAGTGTTTTTAAATCTTGCAAGTTCTTTAGCGACAAAATGCCTCTCAAGAAGGTGAAGTGCTCATGGTTATGTGGTCATTGTTAATTTGGAAAGCTAGTGCACTCTTTCACTCATCAGTTTAAGCATAGCAAGAGCATCGTAACAATTTAATTTGGATTTGCGAGTTACTGGGTAAAGTGAAAATTTTATTCTCTCTTCATTTCAAATTAGAAATGGTTCTCAAGTTTTTCCTAAATCGATTCCAAAGTTGTTTTCAAAATTAATGCAAGAATTTCAAGGATGTTTTCATGAAAGATATCTCTGATGAATGTGCTAGTTTTCTACCTTATGGGTATTATGTGAGTTCATGCCTTAGTCTTTGTATGTTGTAAGTTGTAACAAAGAAGTCAAAGGATCTCCTTTAAAATGAGTTATGGGTTTTTATTGTTGGTGTTTTCTGGGTATTTTTTGGGTGTCTACAACTGTCAAGCAAGCTTCTTTAATGGAATTTCTTCCAAGAAATCATAGGGCACCTTTCCAAGTGCAACAATGGGAATTTCCTTTTTCCAAAATTGTCTTATGTTTTTAAGATAGATTGTATCCCTTTTTTCAAATGTGTCAAGGATATAATTGGGGATGACATTTTGCAGCCATTAGCACAAAGAATCATATTTCCATCCAATTTGGTATCCATATTTGTTTCAAGCATCATGAATTTGAACCCCAACTATCATGATATGCAGAAGATAGAAAATGATGTCATTAAAGAAGTTTTTTTGCAACAAAATATTGTTCTCGCAAGTATTTAGAAGTATGACTTTTGGCATGGAGAAGAATACATTAGGGGTGTCAAGTCCCTATACATTACTTGCACCATAGAGTGAGCTTTAGGAACATCTATACTGGTATGAGGTTGGCACTTGAATTTAACTCCTCAAGTTATCTATATAGAGAGCTGAACAGGTATCATGTTGAATTTGGTAGGGATATGATAATGAGCTTCAAGACCAAATATCATGCAATTTTGTTCCTTCTTACACATCACTACACCATCAGGCAGCTTTACTGAGACATCCTATTCTACCACAACAAAGAGAAGTCAACATTGAAGAGTCAAATGCAACACCAGGGCCTTCAAATGTTCAACCACTCATTCATTATCGCCAGCCAATCCGTCTTGACATGAACATAACTAAAAACTCAAAAACATCCCCTCTAACGAATCATATTTTGAGCAAAGAAGGCAAACAAGATAGTTTATCAGTACAGAAGGCACGAAGAAAATTGTTAAGTACTTATTGGTCTTTGTGAAGTCAACTGATTTTTTTATTTTGCATAGTTGAAATTTTCATACTATTTCATATTTGGCAAGAATTTTGTCGCCCAATAGGAAGGGTCTGTCAACTGTTGATAAATTGTTTTCTATATTCAAATGCAACAGTTGGCATTTTTTATTTTCAACATATTTAGATACTGCTAAAAGATATTGTAACTATTACTATTATATAATATAAATAGTTGACTTAACAGCCTTTTACTGAAAAAAAATGATAACAACCACAAAACTATTTGATTCAAGCAATAATGCCCCTAATATAACAATCAAGCACAAATGACAATAGAAATCCAAATAATAAAGCAATAATATACTCAATCTTTATACCATAGTTGATTCTCCTTCATTGCTCTTCTCCATTTTTCTTTGTGTGTTCTCACATTTGTAGTATGCAAGATATTTGATAAGCTTGATGTTGATGCAAGATAGCTAGATCTCAAGATAATGATGGTAAAACTTCAAAGATTGTGATTGAGGTTGAAATGTGAATGATAGCTTTCTTTTATAGAAATCCCAATTCAAATGAAGGGTGGGGATTGAGAGATGATGTATGATGATCAATGGATGAGACTAATTGAGAGGGAAAGAGATAAAGATGGGAAGGATGGACTAAAACTCAAGAAATTAGTTGAGATTTAGGGCATAGCTAAGAAGAAACAAATTAAATAATAATAGTAATTATTTAATTTAGAAGAGGGAGAATGAATAAATAAATAATTAAAATAATTATATTTAATTATAGAAGAAGGGTGGAGTATGAAATATTAAATAATGAAAAATAATTGTTTAATTAATGATGGAGGGAAAAGGATAAATAATTAAAATAATTATTTAATTACAGAAGAAAATGTCCAGAAATAAATAATTAAACAAATAAGAATTTATTTAATTAAAGAGGAAAAAAGAATAATTAGTGATGCAATTTAAATAAATTGACATTTATTTAAATTAATCAAAAGAGGAATAAGGATAAAGTGAATTAATCAAATAATTAAGAATTATTTAATTAATAGAAGAATATGACCTTAGGAAATAATTAAAAAATTAAAATTATTTAATTATGCAAGGAAGAAGGCGAATTAATGATAAAATGTTGCTTGCAGGCTCAAGGACATTTTTCAGTGTTTACAAAAGGTATGCTTCCTTGTAAGACAAGAAGCTCATCACTTTGCAATGAAATTTAAATGAATCAATAGATAGTTTTAATATTGCACCAAGCTATCAAAAAACACCAAAATGAACTTGTATGTTGATAAATTCTTTATAGTCTCTAAATTCAAAAGTAACATGCAAATTTTGGAAAAATAAAATAGATTACAATACCTATACCTGGTTCTAGTTATATTGATTTTATTCTCTCCTATTCACAAAATTTTTAGTTTACTTATAAAATTTACATAGAAAATAAATATTAGTACAAAACAATATTTTTAATAAAGAAGATAGTGGTGTAGGCAAATATTAATCTATTTAGAAATTGATTAATCAATTAAGTTGTAACAGGCTTCAATTTCTTAATAAGATGAGCTTGATTAGGAATATTTAAAATATGGTATCAAATATTATAATGATCAATAATTTACAAAAATAATGTTACTTCATATTCAAACATTAGCACCATTCTAAGTAGGATTGAAATTAGACATATGAACACTGAGCTAAATGCCACATAACCAATCACCAACACCTAGATACCTAAGGGGAGTAGAGGAATAGGTAGAGTCATAATATTATTATCTAAACTAATTGAGATTGATGGAAAATATCACAAAGGTAGAATTTTGTTGTGGTTAATATTGTGGCCAATGCCCACCTAGGTCAAAAAATTAGACAAGGAGTTACAACCAAAGGTGGATCTAGCAATCATGGAGTTGGAGTAGGGTGGGTGGATTATGAAGAAGCCTAAGAAAAGGGATAATAAATTTTAGAACATCTAACTTAGTACAATGATGTTGTAGCAAAGTTGTGTCATGTAAGGGATGAAGGAAGGGATGATCCTATGGTGGATAATGAAGTTGAAGCTCATGTGTATGGAAGAATAGGTTGGCATGTGAGAGTCAAAATAAAGTGGAAAGGTAGATTGTATAGTTGGAATAAAGGATTGCATAGCTACCCAAGGGGAGTTAAAACATAATTTATATTTTTGATGTAGTATAATACCTCATTGTACTTTGGGTTTCCACACCCCTCATCCACCTCAAACAAGTAGTCCATGCTTATGTTTCAACAAAATTTATTACATACTATAATTATTGCTCTTCCCATTACTACTACAACCACCACAATGAATACCCCCTTGTGCCATCATCTTTCATACATAATAAGGTTGTATATGTTATGTTTAACTACTCTTCATACCCTAATTTCTCTACTTGTATCTTTCTCTACAAATATGAGCAAGGAGAGTTATGTTCATAGTTAATCTAAAGATTTTTTGAATAAGAAGGGAATACTTGGGAGAGATTAGGTTTTGGGTTTCAATATAGAATTTAAAGATTAGGTGACCCGACAATAGTGTGTTCCACTTTTTGACCAAAGCGAGACATTAAAATCAACTTTTTAAACTAAATTTTTGTTAGAATCCAAGATCACCTGCATGCAAATGAATACCTGTCACATGCAAAAGACATGCAGAACCGAAAAAGATGTTCTGTGTAAACCTCTCAGTAAAAATGCATTAAGAGAATCAATTATTACAAAGTGATCAATCCTTATGAAGGAGATCAAGAAACCCTAAAAAGGGAAACCCTAAATGAAACCCTAGTGTGCACACTTAATAATTAATAATTAATTATTAATGTGCCTAAGTTTAGCTTAAGTAATAAAGAGGAATAAGTGAATTAATTAATCAATGTGATGTAATTAATTAAGCATAATAACTTATTACTCTAACACCCCCCCTTAAGATGAACTTAGGAAGAAGCTAAAACACTAGAATAAGATGCATGAAAGCAAATATGGGTCCCGACAACTAGGCCTGATCAGGTACCCATTTACAAATGCAATAAGGAGTAAGAGAAGGAAAAACCCAGTGGGACAAAACCCCCCTTACAAAGAGATAACATGCTGCAAAGAAGCACTGGAAGAACTCTGTAGAGTAACACTGGAACTTGATATAGGCAAGCAAGGAAATATTCTTCTGTATACTACTGAAACCGGATGAGAGTCACTGATTGACTCAAGGAATCATGATTAAAGCAACAAAAGACTCGATGCCATAGAACACTCGAAAACTCTAAACTGGAACAACTCTAGAATCTATGAAGCAGCAAGTAATTATTGAAAGATGTATTACTGAAAACGAAGTGCAAAGATGCAAGATGCACTCTCCCAACTGCCAAAACATCCAAGTAATCGCCAAACAACCCATCGGGCCAAATCTGGACTAACTGATAAACTTGGGATAGATACAGAAAAAGTACATGGACAGCAAGATAGAGCTCCTTAATACCTTTCCGACGCTTCAAACGAGGCGAAAAACGGAGATCTTGGCAAAAAGTTATGAGCTCGGAAGTCCAAAATTACATCTGACTTCAAACAGTAATAAATGTAGGAAAATAGTAAAATACTGAAAAATAAACAGCACTACTAGAAAATTCTCGGAACCAGCTTTCCGGCGATATCTCGTTTGCCCAATTTCGAGACCGTATGCCCAAGTTATGGCCAAAAGAAAAAAACTGCTCTTTTAAGAAAAACTAGGGTTAGGAGGGGGCAAAGAGGCCGTACGACCGATGACGTCATGCTGACATCACCCGTTCACGAGCTTAAGCATAATAACTTATTACTCTAACAATTTTCACTTTTTTATCACCCATAGTAACCAAACTACTAAGAATTTAAAGATCATGAGAGCTACCAGCTTTTTATTTTGTGGGTAGATTCTATTTTTTATTATTTAAATTTAAAAAAGAAATATTTTTGAAATATTTTACATAAGTTTGAATAACTTGTCTTTTATAGTTAGCAATATTTTTTAAAGTGATACTTATTCCATATCACATAACTTGTTTTTACAAAAAGGATAAGATTATAAATTCTTAACATATATTGGCAACACCAATATCTAGTGTGTCTATTTAAAAAAAAAATTGTATATTTTACTTATTTATTAATTTTGCAAGTGAGATTGATTATATTTTATACATACATTTATTTTATATTACATGATTTTTTTGTATATACCCAATTTAAAATTTCCCTTTCTTGAATAAGAGACATACATATGTGTGTGTGTGTGTGTGTGTGTGTGTGTGTGTGTGTGTGTGTGTGTGTGTGTGTGTGTGTGTGTGTGTGTGTGTGTGTGTGTATGTATATGAAAATGTATATATCTATACATATACATATAATTTTGTATGCATCTATATACACACAAAAATACATATGTACATATACATATGAAGGACACACACTATATTGAGAGGGCAGTGAATCAGTATAGTCAAATCTATTTTAAACCCTTTAATTCAACATGAATTGCCATTAACACTTCTCCAAACATGAATCTTAAATAATCAAATAGCTAATGTTAATCAAGAAACACAGATGCACACATTCATACAATAAACACCAAATATACATGGAAACCCAAATTGGAAAAAACCATGAGGAGAAAAACTGCTTGGAGCTACTATCCAAATCTAGCCTCACAAAAATAATGAATAACTTACAATCATGAAGTAGACAAAAATTTCTTACCGGAGACATCAATCCCCTATTGTATTTGTAGGTACCAACATACTAGAGACACCAATCCCCAATACAAAGATCTGAGCACCAACTCAATAGGTAAGGAATCAATCCTATCGAATTACAAAGATATGATATGTGGATCTTCAATACAGATTACATGATACAAGAGCATTGGGTTTATCTCTTCAAATTTTCTTGTTTCATTTTATTTATGTCTTATTTAGGTAAATGCAGCTCCTTTTGCCACAAGGGAAGGAAATTTAATAAATTGATAAGGTTGCCTTTGGCAAAAGGAAATAGATAACTAGAGATTAATGTGCAGATTAAAGAATCAGTTACAAATAATCAGAAGGGGAAGAGTTGGTTTGATGAATGAGGACAAATTGGGTGGTAGTTGGAGTAGTCAAATAGTTTGGAGAGAATATGGAGAGGAGATGATTTATAAGGTGGTTGAAATTCAATTGTGAATGGTGGCGAAGAACAAACATGAAATTATTGTTAAAAGGGAAACACATGGGAGATGTGGAGGTTCGGTCAAGGATTGAAGGAAGGTTGATCAGAGAAGGCCAATCTAGAGGAGATTGATTATTGGAAGCATTGAGAGAGAGTGGAGGCCCCACAACATAGGGAGTCGATGCTCAATTTATAGACGGAGTGTTGAATGCAAGTAATATATGATTGGTTGTTATATGGAATGCACAACAATGTGGAAGAGGTCTAATAGAGTTCAATTACAGAAGAGGTCAACTAGAGGAAGAGAGGTCGTAAAGGAAAGATGGTGGGTTGCATAAAATGAGGAACATTGAAGGAAGAACAAAGAATACAGAACCAAGCATAAAGTGAGGGAAACCATCGACAAGGAGGATTGGTAGGTAGAAGATTCAATAGGTTAATTGTAGAAAGTGATTGGTTATCCATTGTTGGCCCAACCCATCATGGCAATGTATGAAATAAAATATTTTGTAATATGTTACTTTCATAATATATCAAATGGTGTCATGTTGCTGATTTGCATTGTTGATATGTGATATGCAAATATTGGTTACTATTATCTTGGATAACACAGTCCTTTATGTCAATTTTTTGACACACTGTAGTACTATAGTCTCTCGTCACCATGTAGACAAGTTGTATGTGGTTTGAAAATTCCTATCACTCCATGAATCTAAGATTAAATTCTTTAAATTCCTATCATTAATGTATTGTGTTAATCTTACTAATTCCTATCACGAGTTTGGTTGTAAGTTGTAGAGGTTTATTTGGATGTTAGGTTGAGAAGCATGTTACTCTAATTGATTACCAGATGGGTATTAGAGTAGATAGGTATGGAACCATGTCATCATTACACATCTTGCACTTGATCTTATCTTCCTTCAAACTACTCTCCTACACAACATATGATCTCCTAATAATGGTGCACAATGATTGGGATGAAGATCTCATCACATCACCCAAATAATATTCAAGCTCACTCACACCTAAACTATGATGATTAGTCATTATATGCATGCCATTAAATTAACACCATTTCATGTCAACCAGGAAACCCTTAATACCATCTATAATTAGCCAGGTTGACTAAGGTGGACCTAAATTCAAATTGATATGAAACATGTAGTGGATCAGTCCTAAATCAAATTTGTTTCCACCAATAAGACATGATGTTATGCACTTCCTTTCTTAGATCTTAACATGTTCCTATTTCACCTTCACATGCTTCCTCTAACTGGCACATGCTTCCCTTCTCTGGTGCAAACACTCAGATGCTATTCGCATATAGCCATTCAACATAGACAATACTTCGTTACCTCTAACTTTATGTCAATTAATACTCCACCTCTGAAACTCTAGAAACTAATACAACATTCAAGTATCTTTACTTTAGGTTCAAGTCGTAGGGAATGGCATTCAATTGTGGTAGAATACTGAGAAAAAAACTATCACAATATATTATAGTGTATGAGTAGTAATCCATAGAATACTTCTACAAACACTTCCATACTACTTCCAACAGCATAAATAGATATAGGCATGATATTTCGTAGTCTTCTTCATAGTGTAGTTCATCCTAGCACATTGTTCACAAAATATCTAACATGACATGATCATGATAGAAATTCCTCTTTATTTCAGAAGTTTGAACATGACATAAGTAATTAAAATTTAATTCTCACTGATCTCCTAAATTCTCACCAATTTATTGACATCACTCTTTTGACATTAGTGAGCACCTTTTACATCAATGACAACATATATTCAACACCAATATCTAGTGTGTAGATTTTTTTAAATTTTTGTTGTATATTTTACTTATTTATTAATTTTTTAAGTGAGATTAATATATTTTATTCATATATTTATTTCATATTGCATTTTTTTTGTATATACCTAAATTAAAATTTTCCTTTTTTGAATAAGAGACATAACTACTATGTGTGTGTATATATGTATGCGTATATGTATATGAAAATGTATATTCATATGTATATATATGTACATTTTCATATATGTATATGTATATATATGTATGTGTATATGTATATGCATACATACATATATACATATATACATATATACATATATATATACATATACACATACATGCATACATACATATTGTGAATGGTTGGTCTAGACCTACTCAAACATGAACAAACAATCCAATGTTAGTCAATAAGCACATCTAAAACAATCATTCCCCATGCAATTCATTCAAATGCAATGAACAAGAAAACAAAGATATAATATCAAAATAAAGCTTATTGAAATCTTATTCAAAACACTCAAACCAACATCCCATGGGGAATTGGTGCTACTTTGATGTGGAAAGTATCCCTTTCCCAGTTCCTTGCAAGCTTTGATGATGAACAATGTGATCCTTGATGAAAATTTGTTAATAACCTAGCTAAGATTGATGAAAACTATGAGAACTTGGATGAAATATGGATGAACTTGCTCAAAACTATGTATAGAGTAATCTTGCATAAAGTTGTGGATCCAAAATCAATAGAGAAGCCTTCCATTTATAGGAAAGAAGGATGTAGAAATGAGAAACATGGAGAATGTGGGATTAAAGATAAACCAATGGCATTGTGCCACTTGTCAACATGCTAATGAAGGAGAGTGGAGCACATTTTGAACAATGTGCATGTTAAATGCATGTAGGTGGAATTTGAAATTCAAAAGATGGCTTGTGGAAGAGAGTTGAAAGATTAGTTAATGCCACTTGGCTCAAGAAAAAGGACATGTAAGAGCTATAAATGCCATGTTGGAGGACAAGTCCTTTTGGGAGGGAGATTTCAAATTGAGAGAATATTCCAAAGAGATGCCATTTTTGAATGGAAATAGAAGAATTAATAAATCAAATAAATTGATTTACTTGTGCAAGTTGCAAAAGCTAGAGGATTTGTGGATTAGAGTTAGAGTTAATTAGGATTTAATTAACTTAGATAGAATTAGTTGATATGACATTTGATTTAGATTTTTAGGTTTATTTAAATCAAATGAGAGGAATAATGAACATTAGTAATTTAATTAAATAAAGTTTGATTTATTCAATTAAATGAAGAACATTAGATTTAAATCAAATAAAGGTTAATTTATTCAATTTAAAGGAGATGACTTTAGGATTTAATTAAATAAAATGATTTATTTAATCAAAAGAGGAATGTTAGGATTTGATTAGATAAAATTAATTTATTTAATCAAAGAGGAATTATGATTTAAGCAAATAAAGTTGATTTATTTAATTGAAGGAGGAATCTCGATGAATTAATTAAATAAGGATTGTTTCATTAATTGGTTAGTAAAGAAGTGATTCAAGAAGAATTGATGTTAGTGAATCAAGATCAAGTGCATGATATCAACCAGGATAATTTGAATGTCTACATTTTTCCCCCCTTTGAAGCAATGTACCTGCTGTGTTGGTTCAAAGAATAATCTTACTGAGATCAAAATTGAAAAAAATTCTAATTTTTTTAGATACCCCACTATTGACCCAGCAAGAAGAATTACGCCAGTATACTGCCCCCTCGAGAGATCAGATGAAAATTTGGATTTTTGGGTGATTTCTCGAAAGAAGAGGACAAGCTTCCCAACGGGTTCAAAAAAGCTCCAAGATGCTGAAAATGTGCCAAAACGCGAAAAAAGACCTGAAATGAGCTTCGATTAGGCAAAATCGGGGTCGGGGGTGCAAAACCCTAGTTTGACGGCTAAAGTGAGGCATAAAAAACCTAAGTTTCATGCTTCACTTTCCATTCATTTTTTCATTCACACCATGAGAATTTTAGTGTTTTGAGCTCTGACCCTCCTGCAAAATGGTGCAAAGAGTGCTTCCAAGACACATTTCTGAGTGAGTTCAAGTGTACTAGAGACCTCTAGGTGTAGGACTAGTGGTATGTGACCCTAACCCAACCTTTAGTTTTGATTTTTTGGCGCATTTATTACGTTTTAAAGGTCAACAAGTCTAGTGTCACTATATAGCGGCGCTAAAACTGCAAAATCGGTGACACTAGGATTCAAATCATGCCACTACTGTGACTTGTGACATTGCATCACAGTTTAGCTTTAGGGTTTCAAAGCACAAACAATGACAACATTGTGAATGCCAATGCCATGATTTAGTTAGGTTTTATGGTTTTCAAGCCAAAAAGGCTTGTGTGTGCAAATAGCAACGCCGCAGCCTGGTTTGCATTTTGAAGGGGTTAAGCGTCATGGTTTGGAGTTTGCAAAGGGAAATTCCATTACAAATACTGATGCAATTTTGGTTCTTGTGTCAAAAACTCCAAACGAGATCAATTTTTTTTATGAATTTTGACAATGTGACTTTATGAGTATAGAAGGACAAAGAGTCTGTACATTCACGGGAGCATCGACCCTCAGTGCTAAGCAGATTGAGCGGATTGCACAAGTTGCGGCAGGAGCACCTAGGAGAGATCAACCTATGGTACATTACCTACACACCTACGGTGAGGACCCATTTGGCGATGATGACAGCTTTGGCCAAGAGGTGGAATAGCGAGACCTCGTCCTTTCACCTTCCCACCGGTGAGGCCACTGTTACACTAGAGGATGTATGGCATATCTTGCATTTGTCAATCCATGGTGAGCGAGTGATTTGTGATACCGATGCCAGTGATGATGCATGCTTTGAGATCCTATAGCTTGAGGAGCTCACATTTTTTGAGGGCCAGCTTGATTTGGATTACTACAAACATCGGGTGTCAATTTTTAGGTTGATCATTGCTACGATCATATCAGGATTGGTGGCTCCAGATTGGCGAGGAAAATATTTAAGCTTGGGATGGGGCCTGGATTTGGAGCGGATGCTACAAGAGAGGACATTGTTTGCATGGAGACCAGTGATGTTGGCTTCATTATATCATGATCTGCATGAGTTCACCTATTGTGACAGTCGAGCGATCCGTGCCAATGTCACACTATTACACATATGGGCATTGGAGCACATAGTCGTGCTTTGACAGAGGGTTATTGTGGTTGATGTTGAGCCCAATGACCCAGTAGTTTGGAGGTACAAGGGACAACTCACCTTTACACATACAAGATAGCTAGGCCTACCTCACTGGCATCGTATTATCGATGAGATGACAATATTTACTTGGGGGCCATGGTTACACATGCTTGCTTGGTATGAAAATTTGAAACAGCTATTCTATGCTCACTAGGACTGACTTATACAAGGGTGTGAGCATACCATGATCGAGCGCTACTTGCCAGATAGGGTAGCGAGACAATTTGAGGATGTGCAAGACCAGCCTAATGACTAGTATGTGGCCATTTTTGTGAGGACATCCAGAGAGACTACCTAAGGTCAGACGATCCCAACATCCAATGCAGTTGGCAGTTTTAGGTAGCTGGTGGCTAGGCCATGGGCCTATGCACAAGGACAAGCAGATCTAGGCACTAAATGTGCATATGATGACTAGTTTAGGCCTTCACTTCGGCTCATAGTTCTAGGGATAACACTTCCTTGGAGGATACCCTAAGGTAGGATAGTGAGGAAGGGGCAGGTAGGGAAGGTTCCAAGAGCACCTAAAGGAGAAGGTGGAGGAGGAGGAAGACCACCTCCCCAACAACTAGATCAAAGAGATCAAAGAGACCAGTAGCCACCATAGAGGGATCAACAGAGGGATCAACAGCCTCTACAACCACCTTAGCCACCGAAGCTAGACCTACAAGACACCTAGATACAATAACTTCAGGGGTAGATACAGGGTTTACAGGCTCATATATAGGCTATTACAATAGATAGGGACCAAGCAAGACAACAGGTCCATGCCCTCACAACATAAAGATACCACAAGCACCAACAGAGGCAAGCGACAAAGTTGTAGCTGGCCTAGGAGGTTGGTAGGAGACAACAACTAGAGAGCATGGCTGCTGCATCACAGGGAAAGACAGTCCCAGCGCAGACATAACACAAGGTAGTGCGAGAGGCCAAGTATTACAACCTCCATTATTGATAGGTTGTACCCACAACAACTTGGGTACTAGAGTAATCTCAGTAGATAGGCATGAGATAGGTAGATGACAATGTTGAGAGGTAGGTGGGTGAGGGGAGCAGCCACCAGGTCTAGTTCATATAGCTTTGATTAGCAGCATTCAATTCTTTTTGAGATCCACGAGCTCTATTTTTTTTATAGCCCGATGGGCATTTTTACATTGATTGATACAAATACACATGATCCTGATTTGTACCGTGATAGTTATATTTTTTGATATATAATATGATATGATCGATTCATTATGAGATGTGTTTACTTTATTTATGCATTATGGATGGATGTATTTTCTATGCTATATGTGATGTGCCTCTATGATATGTCGTGATGTATGATGATGCATATGTTTATGGATGTTATGGATGCATTTCCTTTTTTAAATCATTTCCATGTATTTTTATGATGATGATATATGAGTATGGATGTATGGATGAAAATGTTCATGATATGCAAATGACTTTTTAATATGCTTAGACTAACAGATAAATATTATGCAAAATGAATGATGTGATGCATTATGATTATGAGATGTATGGGATGTTATGACATGCTCTTTTTTCTTTCTTAGTATCTTTTTCATGTATGATATGATGATGCTTATATGATTTATGCAATTGATGCATGTGTATGGTTTATGAGATGCTTGGAATAACCAGTCTATATTATGCAATGATGAGAATGCAATGCATGTGAGATGATCAGTATTTTCTATTTATGATATGGATGATATGCAGCATGTTGATGGTTTGTGGATGCAGGATGGATGCATTGGTGATTTTTTGATTAACTGTCATGGTACCATGTTAGCATGAAGAGAAGAAAGAAGAAATGATGATGACAAGAGGATCCAACAAGTCCATGATCTATGATACTTTATTAGAGATGATGATGATGATGATGTATTGCTTATCCAGAGTTGGGATTTTAAAAGGGATTTCTTACCTTATGTTTGATAACACATGTAGGAACATGCATCAAGGTATACAGAACCAAGATGGCATTGCACCTAGTGTGATGGACTTTGAGTTGGCAATTAGATAGGAGTATCCTTGTTCACACCTGACATACAAAATATTATTTAAAATGCAGTTTAGATATTTCAAATATCTCAGACCAAAACATAGAAAGGAAAGCCTTCCTATGTGGTCAACAAGACACCTAAAACACCTTCCCTACAAACCAAACAAAGCATGCATGACCAAGGTTATATTATAAGAACATCCAACAAGAAAAATAAATAAAACGATAATGATCGTTGCCCCATTCCTTTCTCTCTAAATCCCTTTGTTTGGACATCATTGAGAGGTCATTGGAATGAGTGCAATAAGATAAGTCAAAAGGCAAAGATCAAGTAAACAAATAAGCTAATTTTCTTCATACTGCTAGCCAAGACTAACTACGGTGTTGCCTAATGTTGATTTCCATTGTAGGAAGGATGCATCCTAGGACATGATGTTATCAGATGATTTGGGATAAACTGGATGATGGGCCATTGATACCAAGAGTTGACCAACTTGTCTACCTATTGACCTAGACTTGAGACCCTAACGTTTGAGTTTTCACTTATAACCTGCTAGACTTGTTTTCAATTGTTTCACCAAAGGTTGAGGATGATGCTAACTTATTATGAGTGAATATTTATTTTAGGTGAAAGTGAGATGGGACGAATGGATTTTTTCAAATATTTGGATGTTTTTGGTGTTTTGAAATGTTTTGAGTATTTTTTTTTTTTCTATTTTGATTTTCACTTTTCCAATGTTTTTGGGTTTTCTGAGATTTTGACCAAGAACCTAACCTAAGGACCTATCCTATGGGCCTTGTGGGTTGATCAAAGATTATCCTTTCCTATGTTATACATGTAGAGACCACGTAGTTTGACTGAAATAAACTCATTTATTGATGAGATATGAATAGATGGATTGCCACTTTATTACGCCGAACTCCTAAAGGACTGACCTAAGTGTCTCGGGGGATGATCAAAGATCAACTCTGCCTACATTTAGAGCTCAGAGACCCGTAGTTTGACAAGATGACTCTTTTTTTTACTTTTTCTAACTTTTTGACTTTTTTTTGGGTTTTTGACATGTTTTGAATGTTTTTTGGATTTTTTATTTTAAGGAAGACCGCAAGAATATACACGAATCTGATCCAATCTAGGTATAAGGACATGCACCCAATGTTATTCAATAGAATACTCTGATATAGGTAGGAAAAAATGACCTTGGGAATGGGCTGAGTAGTACTAAGAGGGATCATGATACGAACACAGGATCAAGCTATGTTGCAGACACAAATGGGTGATGGATGGAGATATGGAAGCATGATGGATGAATGATGCAGAATGAACCATAGGGATCATGGTGGATGGAGAGTATACGTGACTATTTTCTAGGTTTTTACCAAGGTACCTGCCCAAAGCGCCACTACAGTAGTTTTCACTAGAGGACAATTTTTTTTCTTTACTATTTTCAATCATTTTTAAGTTTTTTGAGTTTTTTGGATTTTTTATTTTTTTTTTCTGTATTTTTTTATTTATACCTTGCAAGTTTAGGCATACAAATTTTTGAGATGGGAGTTGTTGATGGGATCCTATAGAGGTTCACCTTTTGGTGTTAACAACTAATATGCTCCTAATTTATAGCTTGCTATGATGATGAAAGGTCCCAACCAATTGGGTACAATTTTTTCCTTGCTATCTAGATTTGGTAAAAAAAAATGATTCTCCTTCACTACAAGCTCTCTGACTTGAAAGGTCCAAGTCTTGATCTTCTTGTTGTAGCTCCACTTGAGATGGTTTTGATAGACTTGCAAATGGTTTAAGGCATCCATGCACTATTCATCTCATAGTTCCAGCTCGTTCAATCATGATACCTGATATTCTTCATCTGTAATGAGATTTTGCAATGATATCCTCAAGAATGAGAGCTTGATATCAATGGGAACAATGAATTTTGATCTATAGAGTAGGGAGAAAGGGGTTGCACCTGTTGGTGTGCAAATACTTTTTTGGTAGGCCCATAAGGCAGGATTTAACTGCAAGTGCTAGTCACGACCAACATTATTGACTGTTTTCTTGAGGAATTTTAAGATAGTTTTATTTGTAGCCTCAGCTTGGATGTTTCCTTGGGGGTAGTATGGAGTGGAAAAGAAATGTTGGATATTGAACTTCTAGCATAGGTCTTGAACATCCTAGTTTTTGAAAGATTTCCCATTATCTGAGATAATGGCTTAAGGAACATTGTAGCGGAAAATTAGGCAGTTTAGGATGAACTTGGAAATATGGTTTCCTGTGATATAGGCCATGGGAATGGCCTCTACCCACTTTGTAAAGTACTATGTGGCAGTGATGATGAACTTATGTCCATTGGATGAGGTGGGTTTTATTTCTCTGACAAGGTCAAGCCCCCATTGTGAAAAGGGCCAAGGTGTAATGATTGGGTGGAGCTCCTAAGCTGGTACATGGATGAGATCCCCATGTTGTTGACACTGCAATCAACTTTGGACATAGTCATGAACTTCCTTCTCCATTGTAGGCCAATAGTACCTACTCCTTAATAGTTTCTTAGCCAAGGTCATACCACCCGAATGTGACCCACAAATTCCATTATGTACCTTGATTAAAGCAGTCAAAGCTTCCTCAACATTAAGGCATTGTAACAAGGTTCACTCGATACTCCTACAGTATAGGGTTTCTCCTAAGATAACAAAGCAGGATGACTTCTTGACAAATGTCCTTTTAAGATTTGAGGCGATATCTACAGGGAGGACTCCTATTCTCAAGTAAGTGTATATATCATGATACCAGGGATCATCACGACTAATGATTTCACATATGAATTTAGACTCTGGTACCTCAAATGTTGGTACAAGAAGTTTCTCTACAAGGAATTCTTACTTTGGGATGTTGTGTTGAAAATCTAATAGCGATCCAATAGTTTCCATAGCATTTGCTACTCTATTATTTGCTCTTGGTATCTACTCAAATGTGATATCAATGAAGGACTCTTTGAGACTTTCCACCAATTTCTTGTATGGAGTCAACTTGTCATCCTTTGTTTGGTACTCATCATTGACCCGGTTGATGATAAGCTATAAATCTCTATAGACTTTGAGTGCCATGATCTGCCATTGTACTACAATTCTAAGCCATATGACAAGAGCCTCATATTCTGCAATGTTGTTTGTGCAAGGAAACGACAGCTTGTATGATTTGGTTATGCAATCCCCTTGTGGTGTAATGAAGAATACTCCAACTCCTGACCCATGTTGTGTGTAGGATCAATCAAAATACATTTTCCAGTGATTGACCACACTTAGGTTAAAGATTGACTCATTAGGGAACTCTGATACAAGTGGGTTTTTTGAATATATCGATGCTTCTGCCAGCTGATCTCCAATTTCTTGTCCTTTAATGGCCTTCCCTTCTACATACTCAATGTCATGTTTTGTTATGATCATAACCCATTTAATTTTTGGCCCTATGAGCATTTCTTTAGAAAGAAGATACTTGAGAGGTTCTATCTTAGCAATGAGTTTTATCTAGTGTGCTAGCATATAATGTCTAATTTTTTTGTTGTGAACACGACTGCTAAGCAAGCCTTCTCAATGGATATGTAATTCTACTCATGTCCCACCATGGTTCTATTGATGTAGTAAATAGCTCTCTCTTTCCCATTTTCATCATGTTGTGCTAAGAGAGCGCCAAGGGTTGTTGTTGTTGCTAATATATATAGGATCAAAGGCTTTCTTGGAATTGGTGGCATAAGAACCGGTGGTGTAAGCAAGTACTCCTTGATTTTGTTGAATGCATGATCACATTTCTCATCCCACTTGTATGCTACCCCCTTGTGGCATAGATGAGAATATGGGATAGCCTTATCTTCTAGTTGTGCTATGAATCAACAGATGGACTGGAGTCTTCCTTGCAGACCCATTAAATCCTTCAATATATTTGATGCCTCCATCTCTAGAATTGCTTTGACTTTGGCAGGTTCTATCTCGATTCCTCTCATAGATACAATATACCCTAGTGACTTTCTTGATTGCACCCTGAAGACACACTTTTTTGGATTAAGTTTGACCTTGTACTCTTCTAGCCTATCAAAAATGGAGCTTAGAGCTGGTATGTGATCTTGACATTTCTTTGACTTGGGCAATATGTCATCCACATTATATTCCATAGTTTTGTGAATCATATCATGGAAGATTAGTTTAATAACCCTTTGATAAGTATCTCCCACATTTTTCAACCCAAATGGCATCATATTCCAGCAATATGTTCCCCATGGACAAGTGAAAGTTGTCTTGTGTTGGTCTTCTTTAGCTATCATGGTCTGATTGTACCCTAAGAATCCATCCATAAGTGATAGCATTTCATGTCATGTCGTCATATCCACAATCATATCTATGTTTGAAAGAGGGAAATCATCCTTGGGACATGCTTTGTTCAAATCTATGAAGTCAGTGTAGATGTGGATGCCCCTAGTGGGCTTTGAAACAAGTACAAGATTTGCAACCCACTCTAGATAATCAATTGGCTATATGAAACTAGCATCAAGAGCTTCTATAATTCCATTTTGACCAATAATGTTATTTGTGGATGCATCTTTCTCATGTTTTGTCTCACTAGTTTTTCCTCTGGATAGACAGCTAGATGGTGAACCAGAACTTCTGGATCAAGGCCAGGCATGTTGGCATAGGTCCATGCAAATTTTGTCTTCCTTTCTCTCAGAAATGCAACTAGGAGTTCTTGTTCTTCTATCAAGATTGATTATGCATAGAAGGTTATATGTGGTGTTTCTTTTGTCCCTAGGTTGACAGGATTGCATTTCTCTGCTAAGACTACTAACTGCTCTGTATGAATAGAACTAAGGGGAAGATTGAATCCCTCATCCTTTGTTGCTTGAGAGAGGTTTTCACCATTGTATGCATCCAATGTTTTTACTATTTTTGGGTCTAAGAGTGCCACAGTGTGGTTTTCACTCAAAGACCTAGATATTATTCTTAAATTTTCACTTTTGCGATTGAAGTATTCAATCATTTCCCCATAATAAGCATGTGTTTCAAGCTCAATTTTGAATCCAACTTTGTGATATCCATATGGTATCACATCCCACAATCCCATGAATTCTGAGAGAGCCTCATCATTTTCAAACGTGTCTAGAATTGGTGGTACTCATTGGTCATAATTGATGAGTTGGGGATAGACTAAGTTTAGCTCATGGGTTTCATTGTTTGACTCAAAAGATGGGGTACTAATCATGAGAAGGGAGGAATCCTTGAATAGCATGGGTAAGTCAATTAGGGGTCCTCACCACACACATCAGTTATGTCAAGGGTATAGTTTTGTAAGGGAAAACCTTTGGATACTAGCAAATTAATGA
This sequence comes from Sequoia sempervirens, assembly GCA_007258455.2. Classification (NCBI taxonomy): domain Eukaryota; kingdom Viridiplantae; phylum Streptophyta; class Pinopsida; order Cupressales; family Cupressaceae; genus Sequoia; species Sequoia sempervirens. The sequence continues at coordinate 82,689,313 of VDFB02000002.1, read as the reverse complement.
GGGGGAGCTTTAACTTTTCTAACCAGGGCACCTTTTCCAAGTATGGTTATTTTTGGACGGGTAAAACCAAGGCCAATATTTCTTATACACTTCTTAGGAATGATAGGTACTAGAAGACCATTATCATTCTGTCCAATTTTATTTTTTCTATTATAGCCCATACCAAGCATCATCTATAGTCCTTTGATATTGTTATCCATGGCAAGATTAGGGAGGGGCCTTTCATCTTGGTACAATAGACTCGATATGTCTTTTTCGTCCACCACTTCCCGACTTAAGTCCTCCCAACATCTAAATCTAGAGAGGTTTTCTTTAAAAGTTTGGGTTGATATGTCAATTGGCTAGGGTTTCCCATGATGAGTTTGATATTAGAGATGTCAGGAATGGTGGGTGTCTTTGTCTCAGAAGTGGAGGCTAAGGTAGTTGGGTCTACATATGGAGTCGAAGGGCCTTCATCATTCTTTGGGACTTGAGGGATTTTTTAGTACTTGGATTCCAAGTTCTTGCAATAATAAAAGGGCTTAGGATCACCATGGACTATGACCTCTTGATTTTGATAGGGAAACTTGACACATTGATGGAAGGTAGATGCAACTACTTGCATCACATGGATCCATGGATGCCCCAGGAGGATATTATAAGGTAAATCAAGGTCAAGGACTTGGCATCTAGTTTCCATGATGGTTGGCCCTACTTGAATAGTGAGTTGAATAGTGCCTTGAGACACTCTTTCCTGATCATCATATGCCCTGATTGTAATACCTTTACCCTTTTCAATGATGTCCTCAGAGAATAACAGATTCTTTATCAGCTTGAGTGAACAAATATTTAGACCTGCACCCCCATCCACCAAGACCTCGAGATGGAGTGTGCAGTTATGAGATGTTTGTGTTGGGAAGTCCTGATCAGAAAACATTAGGAGATGGGGCATGGTGATGTGTCCAACCATAGCTTGGAACTGATCTATATCAAGATCTGTGGGGACAGTGGATGAAGCCAATGCTTCCTCTAGGATCTTCCTATGTGCAGGTGAGATCTTTTGCAACTCCATGATGGAGATCTGGGAGGGGGTTCTTTTCAGCTGGTCTAAGACATTATAGCCATTGCAGACAGATTTCAAATTAGAGGTTGATACCTTAGGTTATTGGGATGGTTCAAAAATGGTATCCTTGCCACCACGTGTGGTGACTCCACAATCAGCTTTGGATCCTTTGGCGTTAACAACGGTGACCCATTCATCTACAGATGCAACAACATGATCGTAAACATGGTTTACATTGTCATACTTTACCTTTCCATGGTTGTTCCCTTTTTTGTGGTCTAGCATCAGATTCATTTATATCTTTAGGTCCTGGTTTCCTGCAGATTGTTTAATGTTTATGATTTTTTCATCAATAAGGTCTTCGATCAGATTTTTCAATCTCATGCAACTGGTCATTGTGTATCCCTTGATTTTATGAAAATTGCAAAGGTGGTTTTCATTATACCATGGTGGTTTCACCTAGGGCTCTTGATAATTCTCATAAACAGGGATTTTAATGAGATTCTCATGTACCAGTTTCTTCATGATAGATTCAATTGATTCCCCAAGGCCTGTGTATTTTCATTTGGGGGGATACTTGTTTTGTGGGGGTGGCCCCCCTTGATTACTCAGATTGTTGACCACTTGATTATTGGGTGGCTGTGATACCATGTTGGCTTGTGTGTTGTTTTGGTTATTGGTTTGTGGTTGTTGATATGACTATGTGTTTTTCCTTTGGGCATTGATGACCACTTTGCTGTCGACGACACCATCATTAGTGACATTCTTTTTCTTCTCCCATGTGTGAGGTTTTTTGTTATAACTGGTTGATGGGAGGTTATCTTGATTTTCTTGATATGTGGGTGTCCCCCCTTGTGCAATAAGGGCTATTTCGATGTTGAGCACCTTGGGGATCAACTGGTTGTATGTGGTGATGCATTGCATTTTTAGATGGAAGGACAAGGTTTTCTCAAGATTGGCAATAATAGTGTAGCTTTGTTGTTCTTTTGGCATGGTCCACTTGCTCCTGTTAGCCTTGGATTTCCATCATTGTAAGAAGGATGTGAATGTTTCCCCCTTAGCTTGTTTGAGAGAAAATAGTTACTCTAGACTCACATCCATACCAATGTTGAATGTGTGGTTCTGTATGAATGTGTCCACAATTTCTTGGAACTTTTTGATTCCAAGAGGAAGGTGAGAGAACCATTCCATTGTTGGTGCAGCAAAACTTTGAGGGAATAGTCACATTATATATGTGTTGTCATATGCAAATTCCATGCAATGTACCTGGAATTCCCTGATGTGATCTTTAGGGTTACCCATCCCATGATACTTGTCAAATTTAGGGATTTCAAACCCCTTTGGTAATGATACAATTACAATGCTTTTTTCGAATGGATAAGAGCACAAATTACTTGTTGTTTTCATTATTTTCCCTTATTGGAGGTCTAGTACTTGTTGGGAGAGAAATTTGATTCGTGTTGTCACATCATTTTATGGATCGGGTGGTGGGATGAATGTGTTTTGAGGTGGTTTTATTTTTTGAGTGATGGGTGGGGTGTTTTTGGTTTTTGTGGGAGGTGGTTGCAAACTTTGTTGTGCAATCAAGGCTTGTTGATATGCTTGAAATGTTTGATGTGGCAAGAATTCTTGTTGTTGGTCTTTCTGTTGTTGTGCCAAAAATGCTTGTTGTTGGTCTTGTTGTTGTTCTTCCAACAATGCTTGTTGTTGGGCTAGTAGCTTGGGCAGTCTATGCAGCTTGCGTAGCTTGTGCAACTTGTGCAGCTTGTGCGGATTGTTGTTGTTGAAACAAAGCTTGAGCTTGTGTTTGGGAAACTTGTGCTTGTTGTGTGGCTTGTTGTGCCTACACTTGTTGAGTAACTTTTTGTGTAGCTTGTGTGGCTTGTTGAGCTTGAAACTGTTGGACTGCTTTTTGATAGGATTTTTGAGCTGCTTGCAATGTGATGCTATATTGGTTTTCCATGTTTTGTTTTGGAGGAGGAGGTGGATGATTAAGAATGGTGGAATATGTTGTGATGAGCATTTTTTGAGGTGGTTGTTGAGGTGTTGTTAGATTGATGATAGAATTTTGTGTGGTAGATGGTGCGATTGATATGCTAGGCCCTTGGGAGACCACATTTTGAGGTATTTAGGGTATTGTAGATGATGTGTTGATTGTTTATGTTGTTTGGATGGGTTCCACCTGGTGTTGCAATATTGATGGCAAGATTAGAGGATTTGGTATGTTGGTTTGATTTATGATTGGAGGATTGTTTTGATTTTGTTGATTGAGGAATGGTAAAGGGGGTGGCCATAAACTGAGGATTGGTGCGAATGTTAGTGGTAGAGTTGGAAATGGTGGAAAGATGGGTGGTGTGTTCCCTTGATAAAATGATGATGAGGGATCAAATATTCCCACTTATCCAAATAATCCACCTTCTCCTTGTGAGGTCATGGGGGGAGAGACTTGTGTGTTAAGAGCATATGTCGGTGTAGTGGAGAAAGAGGATGGTTTATTGGTGTCATGAAAGACAAGTGGAACATATGGGTGTTTTGGATCTTGAAGGACGGATTGGACCAAGATGGTGTTTGCATCCAAGTCTTGGTTATTTAAAAGGGGGTGTGTTTGAAGAGCATGCAGTAATGAACTCCCCTTGTTGACAATGGGTTGAGTTTGAGCAAGGGATGATGTGGGTTGTGGGATGGGTTGAATGATGCTTTGAAAGGAGGGTGTGAATGAGACTGGTGGCATAATCCCAAGATTTTTCTGCAAAATAGTGCTTACATCATAATCATAAGGGAGTTTAGCCCCTTCTTTTGCCAATTCTAGCATGTAGTGTGAGGGATTAAGTCTCATCATGGCGTTGAAAATTTTGTGAGTCTCGAGATTTTGGACCATTTCTATGATTTCATCTTGAGTCATTCCTAAGACATTGTTGGTAATATCCTCCACTTGGAAACCTTCCTCTTGAGAATCTTGCGTAAGTTGATGAAGATTGAGTGGGGGATTGCTAGATCCAATGGGATTGATTCCAGGAAAGGTTTGAATCAAGCCACTTGAAGTAGATGTTTCTTTGTTTGTTTCCATGTTCCTCTTGTGTAAATCTAGTTTTGACCATATAATAAGGATCAATTTTTAGGAATATGTGAGGTGACCCTCTAACTCCTTAGATTGATCTAAACTTTAGGTACAAAAAAGAAAGTCTAAGATGTTAAGGATCAAAGGATGGTATTGAGAAAATGAAAGATGAGTGAAGTGAATGTTTGAACTCTTGAGAAACCTTGAAGGAGATACTAGACTTTAGGACTTTTGGATTTTTGATGCTGGATTTGATTTTGGATTTTGATTTTGATTTGGTTTTGATTTGATTTTGATTTGATTTGGATTTGATAATGAACTCATAAACTCCAAGAGGTTAGATGTTTTTTTGGAATAAATTTTTCCACAAGGTGATAATTTAACTAAATGTATGAAGAAGGATGCATCCACACACACTTAATCAAACAAGATGGTTTTGATTTGATTTTCCAAAAGTCTAGTATGAAGGATTTTTTCAAGTTTTCTAAGAGTTATTTATGAGATGGGTTTGATTTGATGTTTGAGGATGGATGAAAGTGTTGATTTTGATCCTAGGTGAACTTAGAGAGACTTTTGTTTCCAAGACCTCGGTATTGAAGAACATGCTATACTTCCTATGTGAGAAACTCAAATGTTTGAAAAAGGCTTAGATTTTGAAAATAGTAAAATGAATACAAATTGGGATTGTTATTTGAAGTACGTTTGTAAAAGTTAAAGACCAATCTCTCTTTAAATTCGTAAAGTGTTGAAAGACGTTTATTTAGAGCTCTTGGACGAAGACCTTTGGACTTTGGTTTTCGGATTTTGATCTTTTGGGAAATCATTTGAAAAAGCACATGTGTGGGGTCCAATTGTTTCTTATCTTTTCTTAATGATTTATTTTTACATAAAACACTTTCTTGCTTTAGCTTTTCAAATTAAATGTCTAATGTCCCAATTTATTTTTATCCCACAAGGTCCATTATGTGGAAATCAAGGAAATCAAGGTAATAGTTCCCTAATGTTGACTTTAGTGAGAGAAAATTGAGATATAAATCTAAATGCTTAGAAGCCTCTAAGGATGATATCCCTGGGGACAAGCAGTAGCACTTGGATTCCTTTAAAAGTATTTTCTTCTACTAAAGGGTTTAATCAATCCTACTAGGGGCTCTTATACTTTTTGCGGTAGTACCCCATTCTGAAAGACACTATATAGCTAAGGCCTACATACCATGATGACTTGACAATTTAGTCTTATTCATTTGTATACCGGCCCGAGTGAAAAACTGGTTGGAGTGGCCTTCGAATTGGTCTTAAGCATGCCCCTCTAAAGGTAAACAATAGCGAACGAGCACATCCATAGTTTGATCAAAAAAAAATTGTGTGAACAAAGAGAGAACACACGCGATATACTTAACTCACACTAGCAAGATTTGTTCAATTTTAAGAAGCCCAAATTGAAGTGTGGAGGAAATATTTAATACAACTTAATGTCACAAAAATACTTTTGATTCTCAAGATCACCGTGAAGTGCAAGAGAAGTGCATACACTTTTTAAATGATATTATTTTGTAAAAAATATTACAAAACACAAAAAAACACATGTTCATTTTAGACCTCAAAGCAGTAATGGATTCTTTTTATCTCACCAAGATGAAGTGTGAAGTTTGCTTGTTCAATTCTTAAAATCCAAAACCAACTCTAGTAAGTTCCCAAGATTCTTTTTAACCCTTTGATTGTTATTTTTAAAACCCAAAAGAAATCCATTTGAGTCCTAAAAACTAAAGATAACAAAAGCCTTAAGAACAGGATTATAATTGTTCCCAAAGTGTTTCAAAACACTTGTTACAATCATGTGACAATGTCATAAGAAATATTATCCTTGATTCCTCCTTCCCTTCTTGATCACCTCAACCAACAAAAACTAATTAGCCTACAGAAAACAGAGCCACAAGAGAAGCGAAAAGTCAAAGGTGATCAATATAAAAGGTACATGTTAAAATAAAACTAAAAAATGACCTTTTACCCAACTTGATCTTCACAATCCATGGAGGAATCGTTGCTTGGAGAAATCAGCGTCGCTCTGGTGAGGTCATCGTTGCTCTGTGGAAGAACAGAGTTGGCGATTGCATCGCTATTTCTCTTCAGCGCCACTCTTTGGAGTTTGACTGGTCTGGGCTCAGGAGAATTACTTCAGCATCCTATTTTGGAGTGTAGACAACGTCACTATATAGCAACGCTGCACTGATAGCAAATCCGTTTGACCTTCCCAACATTGCTCTTTCCTGAAGACACAAAAACTTAAAAAAATAGCAAAATTTTGACAAAAAACATGTCAATTTTGAAAGGTGAGCCCTCCTTCTAGCGCCAAAATGTGAATGGTTGGTCTAGACCTACTCAAACATGAATAAACAATTTAATGTTAGTCAATAATCACATCTAAAATAATCGTTCCCCATGCAATTCATTCAAATGCAATGAACAAGAAAACAAAGATATAATATCAAATTAAAGCTTATTGAAATCTTATTCATACAGACAAATCAGCATCCCATGAGGGAATTGGTTCTACTTGGATGTGGAAAGTATCCCTTTTCCCAATTCCTTGCAAGCTTTGATGATGAACAATGTGACCCTTGACAAAAATTTGTCAATAACCTAGCTAAGATTGATGAAAACTATGAGAACTTGGATGAAATATGGATGAACTTGCTCAAAAATCTGTAGAGAGTAATCTTACATAAAGTTGTGGATCCAAATTCAATAGAGAAGCCTTCCATTTATAGGAAAGAAGGATGGAGAAATGAGAAACATGGAGAATGTGGGACTAAAGATAGACCAATGGCATTGTGCCACTTGTCAACATGCTAATGAAGGAGAGTGGAGCACATTTTGAACAATGTGCATGTTAAATGCATGTAGGTGGAATTTGAAATTCAAAAGATGGCTTATGGAGGAAGAGTTGAAAGATGAGTTAATGCCACTTGGCTCAAGAAAAAGGACATGTAAGAGCTATAAATGCCATGTTGGAGGACAAGTACTTTTGGGAGGGAGATTTCAAATTGAGAGAATATTCCAAAGAGATGCCATTTTTAAATGGAAATAGAAGAATTAATAAATCAAATAAATTGATTTACTTGTGCAAGTTGCAAAAGCTAGAGGATTTGTGAATTAGAGTTAGAGTTAATTAGGATTTAATTAACTTAGATAGAATTAGTTTATATGACATTTGATTTAGATTTTAGGATTATTTAAATCAAATGAGAGGAATAATGAACATTAATAATTTAATTAAATAAGGTTTGATTTATTCAATTAAATGAAGAACATTAGATTTTAATCAAATAAAGGTTAATTTATTCAATTTAAAGGAGATGACTTTAGGATTTAATTAAATAAAATGATTTATTTAATCAAAAGAGGAACGCTAGGATTTGATTAGATAAAAATGATTTATTTAATCAAAGAGGAATTATGATTTAATCAAATAAAGCTGATTTATTTAATTAAAGGAGGAATCTTGATGAATTAATTAAATAAGGATAGTTTAATTAATTGGTTAGTAAAGAAGTGATTCAAGAAGAACTGATGTTAGTGAATCAAGATCAAGTGCACGATATCAATCAGGATAATTTGAACATCTATATTTTTCCCCTCTTTGAAATAATGTACCTGTTGCTGGTTCAAAGAATAATCTTGTCGAGATCAAAATTCAAAAAATTTCTAATTTTATTTTTTAGATGGCCCACTTCTGCCCTAGTAAGAAGAACTATGATGTTATATTGCCCCCTTGAGAGATCGAACGAAAATTTGGATTTTTGGGTGATTTCTCAAAAAAAGAGGACAAGATGGCTGACGGGTTCAAAAAAGCTCTAGGATCTTGAAAATGTACCAAAATGTGAAAAAAGACCTAAAATGAGCTTCAATTGGGAAAAAATGAGGTCGAGGTGCAAAACCCTAGTTTGATGGCTAAAATGGGGCAAAAAAACCCTAATTTTCATGCTTAAATAGCTATGGAGGGGTCACTTCCCATTCATTTTTGCATTCACACCTTGAGATTTTTAGTGTTTTGAGATCCGACCCTCCTGCAAAATGGCGCAAAGAGTGCTTCCATGACACATTTTTGAGCAAGATTGAGTGTACCAGAGACCTCCAAGCATAGGACCAGTGGTATGTGACCCTAACCTGATCTTTAGTTTCATTTTTTTAGCACATTTATTACGTTTTAAAAGGTCAACAAGTCCAGTGTCGCTATATAGCGACACTAAAATTGAAAAATCAGCAATGCTAGGCTTCAAATCACACTACTACTATGACTTGGGATGTTGCGTTGCAATTGTGAATGGCAACGCCATGATTCAATTAGGTTTTAGGGTTTTCAAGCCAAAAGGTCTTGCATGTGCAGGAGGATAGAGAGCCTGTGCTTTCATGAATTTTGACGTTGTGACTTTATGAGTGCAGGAGGATAGAGAGCCTGTGCTTTCATGTGAGCATCAAACCTCGATGCTAAGCAGATTGAGCAAATTACAAGAGTTGTGATAGGAGCACCTAGGTGAGATCGGCCTTTGGTACATTTCCTATGTGCCTACTGTGAGGACCCATTTGGTGATGATGACAACTTTGGCCGAGAGGTGGCATAGAAAGACCTCATCCTTTCACCATCCCATCAATGAGGCCACTATTACATTGAAGGATGTCTAGCGTATCTTGCGATTGTCGATCCATGGTGAGCGAGTGATTTATGATACTGATGTCGATGGAAATACATGCTTTGAGATCCGAGAGGTTGAGGAGCTCACACTTTTTGAGGGCCAGCTTGATTTGGACTACTATAGACATTGGGTGCCAGTTTTTAGGTTGATCATTATTGTGATCATATCAAGATTGGTGGCTCCAGATCGATAGGGTAGATATTTAAGTTTGGGATGGGGCCTGGCTTGGGAGCAGATGTTGTGGGAGAGGACACTACTTGCATGGGGACCAGTGATGTTGGCTTCATTATATCATGATCTGCATGAGTTTTCCTATTTTGATAGTCGAGCGGTCAGTGCCAGTATCACACTATTACACATATAGGCATGGGAGCACATAGTCGTGCTTTGACCAAGGGTTACCGTGGTCAATGTTGAGCCTGATGACCCAACAGTTTGGAGGTATAGGGGTGGCCTCATCTTTACACATATAAGACAGCTAGGCCTACCTCACTAGTGCCATGTTATCGATGAGATGACAGTGTTTACTTGGAGACCATGGTTACACATGCCTGCTTGGTATGACAATGTGCAGCAGTTGTTCTACGCTCACCAGGACCGACTTATGTAGGGGCATAAGCATACCATGATCGAGTGCTACCTGCCAGATAGGGTAGCAAGACAGTTCAGGGATGTGCAGGACCGGCCTAATGACCAATATGTGGCCATTTTTGTGAGGACATCCAAAGAGACTATTTGGGGTTGGATGATCTTAGCATCCAATGTGGTTGACAGTTTCAGGTAGCTAGTGGCTAGTCTATGGGCCTATGCACAGGGACAGGAGGATCCGGTCACTACACGTGCCTATGATGACTGGTTCAACCCTCCACTTTGGCTTACAGTTCTAGGGATAGAACTTCCTTGGAAGAGACCCTAAGGTAGGACAACGAGGAGGGGGAAGGCAGGGCAGGTTCTAGGAGCACCTTGAGGTGGAGACGGAGGAGGCAGAGGAGGAGGAGGACCACCTCCCCACTAGCCATATTAGAGAGATCAGAGAGACCAACAGCCACCACCGAGGGATCAAAAGAGGGATCAATAGCCTCTACAATGACATTAGCCTCAGTAGCTAGACCCACGAGACACCCAAATACAACATCTTCAGGAAAAGATATAGGGTTTATAGGCTTAGATACAGGCTATTACAGCGAAGAGGGACTAGGCCAAACAACAAGTCTAGGCCCTCATGACATAGAGAGACCACAAGCACCAGTTGAGGTAGATGAAAGAGTTGTATCTGGCCTAGAAGGTTGGTAGGAGACAATGCCTAAAGAGCATGGTTGTTGCATCACAAGGTAGGACAATCTTGGTGTAGATGTACCGCGAGGCAGTGTGAGAGGCCAAGTATTATAGTCTCCATTATCGACAAGTTGTACCCACAATAGCTTAGGTACTAGAGTACTCTCAGTAGATAGGCATGAGATAAGAAGATGATCATGCTGAGAGACAGGTGGGTGAGGAGAGTAGCCACCAGGGCTATCTCATACAATTTTGATCAACAAAATTTGATTCTTTTTCAAATCCAAAGGCTCTATTTTTTTTATAGCCCTGTGGGAATTTGTACATTGATTGATACACATACACATGATCCTAATTTGTACAATGACAGTTATATTTTTTGATATATAATATGATATGATCGATTCATTATGAGATGTGTTTACTTTATTTATGCATTATAGATGGATGTATTTGCCATTCTATATGCGATGTGCCTCTATGATATGATGTGATGTGATTTTATATGATATGATGCGATGTATGATGATGCAAATGTTTATGGATGTTATGGATGCATTTCCTTTTTTGTATCATTTCCATGTACTTTTATGATGATGATATATGAGTATGGATGTATGGATGCAAATGTTCATGATATGTAAATATTTTTTTAATATGCTTAGACTAACATATCTAGATTATGAAAAATGAATGATATGACGTGTTATGATTATGAGATGTATGGGATGTTCTGACATGCTCTTTTTTATTTTTTAGTATCTTTTTCATGTATGATATGATAATTCATGTATGATGATGCTTATATGATTTATGCAATGGATGCATGTGTATGGTTTATGAAATGCTTAAAATAACCAATATATATTATGCAATGATGAGAATGCAATGCATGTGAGATGATTAGTATTTTCTATTTATGATATGGATGATATGCAGCATGTTGATGGTTTGTGGATGCAGGATGGATGCATTGGTGATGTTTTGATTAATTGTCATGGTACCATGTTAGTGTGAAGAGAAGAAAGAAGAAATGATGATGACAAAAGGATCCAACAAGTCCATGGTCTACAAGACTTTATTAGAGATGAGGATGATGGTGATGATGTATTTCTTATCAGTAATTAGGATTTTAAAAGGGATTTCTTACCTTATGTTTGATAACACATGTAGGAATGATGCATCAAGGTATACAGAACCAGGATGGCATTGCACCTAGTGTGATGGACTTTGACTTGACAATCAAATAGGATTATCCTTGTTCACACCTGGCATACAAAACCTTATTTAAAATATAGTTCAGATATTTCAAATATCTTAGACCAAAACATAGAAAGGAAAGCCTTCCTATGTGGTCAACAAGACACCTAAAACACCCTCCCTACAAACCAAACAAAGCACATATGACCAAGGTGATATTACAAGAACATCCAACAAGCACAACAAATAAAAAGATAATTATTTTTGACCCATTCCTTTCTCTCTAAATCCCTTTTTTTGGACATCATCGAGAGGTCATTGGAATGAGCACAATAAGATAAGTCAAAAGACAAAGATCAAGTAACCAAACAAGCTAATGTTCTTCATACTGCTAGCCAAGACTAACTACAATGATGCCTAATGTTGATGTCCATTGTAGGAAGGATGCATGCTAGGACATGATGTTATCAAATGATTTGGGACAAACTAGATGATGGGCCATTGATACCAAGAGTTGACCAACTTGTTTACCTACTGACCTAGACTAGAGACCTTGATGTTTGAGTTTTCACTTGTAACCTGCTAGACTTGTTTCTAATTGTTTCAACAAAGGTTGAGGATAACAATGATTTATTATGAGTGAATGTTTATTTCAAGTGAAAGTGAGATGGGATGGATGGATTTTTTCAAATATTTGGATGTTTTTGGTGTTTTGAAATGTTTTGAGGCTTTTTTTTTGGGTATTTTGATTTTCAATTTTCTAATGTTTTTGGGTTTTCTGATATTTTGACCAAGAACCTAACCTAAAGACCTATCCTCGGGGCCTTAGGGGTTGATCAAATATTAGCCTTACCTACGTTATACACGCAGAGACCATGTAATTCAACTAACACAAACTCGTTTATTGATGAGATATGAACAGATGGATTGCTAGTTTATTATGCTAGACTCCTAAAGGACTGACCTAAGTTTCTCAAGGGATGATCAAAGATCAACCTTGCCTACATTTAGAGCTCAGAGACCCGTAGTTCGACAAAATGACTCTATTTCTGACATTTTCTAACTTTTTGACCTATTTTTTGGTGTTGACATGTTTTGAATGTTTTGGATTTTTTTTATTTTAAGGAAGACCAAAAGAATATACACGAATCCAATCCAATGTAGGTATAAGGACATTCCCCTGGTGTGATGCAATAGACTACTCCGATATAGTCATGACAAACTGACCTTGGGAATGGGCCGAGTAGTACTAGCAGGGATCATGATATGAACACAAGATCAAGCTATGATGCAGACGCAAATGGGTGATGGATGGAGATATGGAAGCGTGATGGATGCATGATGTAGAACAAGCTATAGGGATCATGGTGGATGGAGAGTTCTTATTTACACAAGGCGCATGTTTTCTAGGTTTTCACCAAGGTACTTGCCCAAAGTGCCACCGTAGTGGTTTTCACTATAGGACATTTTTTTTTCTTTACTATTTTCAATCCTTTATTGTTTTTTTTGGATTTTTTATATTTTTATATTTTTTTGTATTTTTTGGATTTATACCCTGCAAGTTTAGGAATAATTTTTTATAGGATGGGAGTTGTTGATGGGATCCTGTATAGGCACCTTCTAGTGTTGACAACTGATATGATCCTGATTTATAGCTTGTGTTTATTAAAGGTCCCAACCAATTGGGTTCAAATTTTCCCTTGATATTTAGATTTGGTACATTTTTCTTATTCTCCTTCAATAAAAGCTCTCAGACTTGAAAGGTATGACTCCTAATCTTCTTTTTGTAGCTCCGCTTGAGTCCATTTTGGTATAATTGTAAATGGTTTAAGGAATTCATGCACCACTCATCTAGTAGTTCCAACTCGTTCAATCATGATACCTGATATTCTTCATCTGTAATGAGATTATGCAATGATATCCTCAAGGACAGGATCTCTATCTCAATGGGAAGAATGGATTTTGATCCATAGACCAAGGAGAAAGGGGTTGCACCTGTTGGTGTGCAAATACTTGTTTGGTAGGCCCATAAGGCAGTATTTATTGCAAGTTCCAGTCACAACCAGTGTCATTGACTGTTTTCTTGAGGATTTTTAAGACAGTTTTATTTGTAGCCTCATCTTGGCCATTTCCTTGGGGGTAGTATGGAGTGGAAAAGTGATGTTGGATATTGAACTTCTAGCATAGGTCTCAAACATCCTAGTTTTTGAAAGGTTTCACATTATTTGAGATAATAACTTGAGGAACACCATAGTGGAAAATTAGGTAGTTCAGGATGAACTTGGAAATCTAGTTTCCTGTGGTATAGTTCATGGGAATGGCCTCTACCCAATTCATAAAGTACTCCATGGCGGTGATGATGAACTTATGTCCACTAGATGAGGTGGGTGTGATTTTTCTGACAAGGTTGAGCCCCCATTATGAAAAGGGACAAGGTGTAATGATTGGGGGGAGCTCCTAAGTTGGTGCATGGATGAGATCCCCATGTTGTTGACATTGCAAGGACCTTCAAACATAGTCATGAGCTTCCTTCTCCATTGTACGCCAATAGTACCCAATCCTCAGCAGTTTCTTAGCCAAGGTCATACCACTCGAATGTGACCCATAAATGCCATTTTGTACCTCGGTTAAAGCAGTCAAAGCTTCCTCAACATTAAGGAATTGTAACAAGGTTCCCTTGATACTCCTACGGTATAGGGTTTCTCATAATATAACAAAGCAGGATTACTTCTTGACAAATTTTCTTTTAAGGTTCGGGGTGATATCGGGGGGAAGGACTCCTATTCTCAAGTAAGTGTATATATCATGATACTAGGAATCACCGAGACCAATGATTTTTAACACGAATTAAAAATTGGGTACCTTGAATGATGGTACGAAAAGCAGCTCTACAATGAATTCTTACTTTGGGACATTGTGTGGGACATCTAGTACCGATCCAATAGTTTCCATAACATATGTTGCTCTATTATTTTTTCTTGGTATTTGCTCAAACATGATATCAATGAAGGATTCTTTGAGACTTTCAACTAGTTTCTTGTATGGAGTCAACTTGTCATCCTTCGTTTGGTACTCATCATTTACTTGGTTGATGATAAGCCACAAATCTCCATAGACTTTGAGTGCCATGATCTACCATTGTACTAGAATTTTGAGCCCTATGACAAGAGCCTCATATTTTGCAATGTTGTTTGTCCAAGGAAACAATAGCTTGTATGATTTGGGTTTGTGATCCCCTTGTGGTGTAATGAAGAAGACTCCAACTCCTGAGCCATGTTGTGTGTAGGATCCATCAAAATAAATTTTCTAGTGATCGTCCACACTTAGGTTAAAGATTGACTCATCAAGGAACTTTGATACAAGTGGGTTTTTTGAATATATTAGTGCTTCTTCCAAATGATCTACAATTGTGTGTCCTTTAATAGCCTTTCATTCTACATACTCAATGTCGTGTTCTATCAAGATCATAACCCATTTAGTTGTTCACCCGATGAGCGTTGCTTTAGAAAGCATATACTTTAGAGGGTCTATCTTGGCAATGAGTTTTATCTAGTGTGCTAGCATATAATGTCTAAATTTTTGTGTTGCGAACATGACTACTAAGCAAACCTTCTCAATGGATTTATAATTTAGCTCATGTCCCGCCATGGTTTTATTGATGTAGTAAATAGCTCTCTCTTTCCCATTTTCATTACGTTGTGCTAAGAGAGCACCAAGGGTTATTGCTATTGTTGATATATACATGATCAAGGGATTTCCTAGAATTGGTGGCATAAGAATTGGTGGCGTAAGCAGGTACTCCTTGATTTTTTTGAATGCCTGATCACATTTCTCATCACATTTGCATGCTACCCCCTTGTGGAGTAGATGAGAATATGGGATAGCCTTATCTTCTCATTGTCCAATTAATCCACAGCTGGAATGGAGTCTTCCCTGCAAACTCCTTACATACTTCAATTTCATTGGTGCCTCCATTTATAGAATTGCTTTGACTTTGGTAGGGTCTATCTTGATTCCTCTCATAGATACAATGTACCCTAGTAACTTTTCTTGATTGTACCCTGAAGACACACTTTTTTGGATTGAGTCTAACCTTGTACTCTTCTAGCTGTCAAAGATGGAGCTTAGAGCTGGTATGTGATCTTGACATTTCTTTGACTTGGCTAATATGTCATCCACATTATCTTCCATGGTTTTGTGAATCATATCATGGAATATTAGTATCATAACCCTTTGATAAGTATCTCCTGCATTTTTCAACCCAAATGGCATCATATTCTAGAAATATGTCCCCCATGGACAAGTGAAAGTTGTCTTGTGTTTTTCTTCTTTAACTATCATGATCTGATTGTACCCTGAGAATCCATCCATTAGTGATATAATTTCATTTCCTACCATCATATCCACAATCATATCTATGTTTGGAAGAGGGAAATCATCCTTGGGACATGCTTTGTTCAAATCTCTGAAGTCGGTGTAGATGCGGATGACCCCAGTGGGCTTTGAAATAGGTACAATATTTGAAACCAACTCTAGATAATCAATCGGCCATATGAAACCAACATCAAGGAGCTTTTGTAATTTCATCTTGACCAATAATGCTATTTGTGGATGCATCTTTCTCAACTTTTGTCTCAATGGTTTTTCCTTTGTATAAATAGCTAGATGGTAAACCACAACTTCTGGATCAAGGCCAGACATGTCGGCATAGGTCCATGCAAAGTTTATCTTCCTTTATCTTAGAAATGCAGCTAGGAGTTCTTGTTCTTTTGTCAAAAGTGATTCTGCATAGAAGGATATATGTGGCATTTCTTCTGTCCCTAGGTTGACTAGATTGCACTTCTCTACTAAGACTGTTGACTTCTCCTAATGAATAAAACTAAGGGGAAGATTGGATCCCTCATCCTCTAGTGCCTCAGATAGGTTGTCACCATTGGATGTGTCCTTTGTTTTTACTATTTTCAGGTCTGAGAGTGCCACAGTGTGGTTTTCACTCAAAGACCTAGATATTATTATTAAATTTTCACTTTTGCGACTGAAGGATTCAATCATTTCCCCATAATAGGCATGTGTGTCAAGCTCAATTTTGAATCCAACTTTGTGATCTCCATATGGTATCGTATCCCACAATCCCATGAATTTTGAGAGAGCCTCATCATTTTCAAGCATGTCTAGAATTGGTGGTCCTCATTGGTCGTAATTGATGAGTTGGGGATAGACTAAGTTTAGCTCATGTGTTTGGTTGTTTGACTCAATAGATAGGGTATTAATCATGAAAAGGGAGGAATCATTGAATAGCATGGCTAATTCAGTTAGGGGGTCCTCATCACAGACATCAGTTATGTCAAAGGTATAGTTGTCTAAGGGAAAACCTATGGATACCGACAACTAAGGGAGAGCTTTGACTTTTCTAACCAGGGCACCTTTGCCAAGTATGGTAGTTTTCAGAGGGGTACACCCAAGGCCAAGATTTCTTATACGCTTCTCAGGAATGATAGGTACTATAAGACAATTATCATTCTTTCCAAGTTTCTTATTTCTATTATAGACCATACCAAACATCATCTATAGTCCCCATTGTCATCCATGGGAAGATCAGGGATGGGCCTTTCATCTTGGTACAAAAGACTTGATATGTCCTTTTCTTCCACCACTTCCCAACGTAGCCCCCCCCCAACATTTGAATCTAGAGGGTTTTGTTTTAAAATTTTGGGCTGATGTGTCGATCAGCTGGGGTTTCCCATGAGACCTAGGAGATTGAGGTAAATCTCCTATTAAAAAGACACTTTTCTTCATTTTGTAATCCCCACACCCATTTTCTCAGATGATGACTTTGATATTAGAGATGTCAGGAATGGAGGTTGTCTTTGTCTCAGAAGTGGAGGCTAAGGTAGCTAGGTCTAGATATGGAGCTGAAGGGCCTTCATCATTCTTTGGGACTTGAGGTATTTTGTAGTACATGGCTTCCAAGTTATTGCAATAATAAAATTGGTTAGGATCACTATGGATTGTGACCTCTTGATTATGATAGGGAAACTTGACATACTGATGGAAGGTAGATGTAACTACTTGCATCCCATGGATCCATGGACACCCCAGGAGAATATTATAAGGTAAATCAAGGTCAAGGGCCTAGCATCTGGTTTCCATGATGGTTGGCCATACTTGAATACAGAGTTGAATAGTGCCTTGAGACACTCTTTCCTGATCATCATATTCCCTGATTGTAATCCATTTACCCTTTTCAACAATGTCCTCGGAGAATCCCAAACTCTTTATCAGCTTGAGTGAAAAAATATTTAGACTTGCATCCCCATCCATCAAGACCCTTTTGACTTTATTTTTATGGACCAAGACCTTGAGATGGAGTGCGTAGTTATGAGATGGTTGTGTTGGGAGGTCGTAATCAGAAAACGTTAGTAGATGGGGCGTGGTGATGTGTCCGACCATAGCTTGGAACTAATCTACATCAAGATTTGTGGGGACAGTGGATGAAGCCAATGCTTCCTCTAGGATCTTCCTATGTGCAGGTGAGATCTTCAGCAACTCCATGATGGAGATCTGAGTGGGGGTTATTTTCAGTTGGTCCAAGACATTATAGCCATTAGGAAAGTATTTTGGATTAGAGGTTGATACATTGGGTTGTTGGGATGGTCCAACAATTGTAAACTTTCCACCACGTGTGGTGACTCTACAATCGACTTTGGATCCCTTGACGTTAACAACAGTGACCCATTCATTTAGGGATGCAATGACATGATCGTAAACATGGTTTACATTTCCATACCTTTCCTTTCCATGGTTGTTCCCTTTGTTGTGGTTTGGCATCAAATTTGTGTATATCTTTAGGTCCTGGTTTCTTGCAGGTTGTTCAACATTTATGATTTTTTCATCAATAAGGTCTTGGATTAGATTTTTCAATCTCATGCAACTGGTCGTCGTGTGTCCCTTGATTTTATGAAAATTGCAAAGGTGGTTTTCATTATACCATGGTGGTTTCACTTGGGTCTCTTGATAATTCTCGTAAATGAAGATTTTAATGAGATTCTCCTATACCAGTTTCTTCATGATAGATTTGATTGATTCCCCAAGGGTTGTGTATTTTCATTTGGGGGGATACTTGTCTCGTGGGGTGGCCCCCCTTAATTACTTAGATTGTTGACCATTTGATTATTAGGTGGTTGTGATACTGCATTGGATTATGTGTTGTTTCGGTTAATGGTTTGTAGTTGTTGATATGACCGCATGTTTTTCCTTGGGGCATTGATGACCACTTTGGCATCGACGACATCATCATTAGTGACATTCTTGTTCTTCGCCCATGTGTGAGGTTTTTCATTATAACTGGTTGATGGATGGTTATCTTGATTTTCTTGATATGTGGGTGTCCCCCCTTGTGCAATAAGGGCTCTTTCGATGTTGAGTGCCTTGGGGATCAACTGGTCATATGTGGTGATGCATTGCATTTTTAGATGGAAGGAAATTTTTTTCTCAAGATTGGTAATGATAGTGCAGATTTTTTGTTCTTTTGGCATGGTCCACTTGCTCATGTTAGCCTTGGATTGCCATCATTGTAAGAAGGATGTGAATGTTTCCCCCTTAGCTTGTTTGAGAGTAGATAGTTCCTCTAGACTCACATCCATGCCAATGTTGAATGTGTAGTTCTATATGAATGCGTCCATAATATTTTGGAACTTTTTTATTCCAAGAGGAAGGCGAGAGAACCATTCCATTGTTGGTCCAAATTTTTTTTGAGAAAATAGTCACATTAGATAAGTGTCATCATATGCAACTTCCATGCAATGTACTTGGAATTCCTTAATGTGATCTTCAAGGTTACCCATCCCATGATACTTGTCAAATTTAGGGATTTCAAACCCTTTTGGGAATGGTACCATCGCAATGCTTTTGTCGAATGGATAAGAGCACAAATTTCTTGGTGTTTTTATTGTTTTCCTTGATTGGAGGTCTAGCAATTCTTGCTAGAGAAATTTGATTCATGTTGTCACATCATTTTATGGATCAGATGGTGGGATGAATGTGTTTTGAGGTGGTTTTATTGTTTGAGTGATGGGTGGGGTTTTTTGGGTGTTTGTGGGAAGTAGTTGCAAACTTTGTTGTGCGATCAAGGCTTGTTGATATGCTTGAAATTGTTGTTGTTGTGCCAACAATTCTTGTTGTTGGTCTTGTTGTTGTTGTGCCAACAGTGCTTGTCTGTGGGCTAGTAGTTGAGTTGCTTCTTGTTGCGCTTGGTACTATTGCAAAGCTTGTTGATAGGCTTGCTACTAAGCTACTTGTTGTTGTGCTTGGTATTGTGCTTGTGCTTGAGATTGTTGGGCTTGATATTGAGCTTGTTCTTGAGCTTGAGCTTCTTGAGAAGCTTGTGCAGCCTAGGAAGCCTGTGTGGTTTGGGCAGCCTGTGCGGATTGTGTAGCTTGCGCAACTTGTGTGGCTTGTTATTGTTGCAACAAAGCTTGAGCTTGTTCTTGTTGTGTGGCTTGATGTTCCTACGCTTGTTGAGATTAAAATTGTTTGAGTGCTTTTTGGTAGGCTTCTTGAGCTGCTTGCAATGTGATGCTATATTGATTTTCCATGTTTGGTTTTGGAGGTGGAGGTGGAGGACTCAGAATGGTATGATATGTTGTGATGAGCGTTTGTTGAGGTCATTGATGAGGTGTTTTTGGATTGATGATAGAAGTTTGCATGGTAGATGGTGCGATTCATATGTTAGGCCCTTGGGAGACCACATTTTTAGGTATTTGGGGTATTCTAGATGATGTGTTGATTGTTTGTATTGTTTGGATTGGTGCCACCTAGTGTTGTGATACCAGGGGCATGATCAGAGGATTTGGTATGTTGGTTTGATTTATGATTTGAGGATTTTTTTATTTTTTTGATTGAGGATTGGTAAAGGGGGTGGCCCTAAACCAAGGATTAGTGCAGATGTTAGTGGTAGAGATGGGAATGGTAGAAATATGGGTGGTGTGTTCCCTTGAGAAAATGATGATGATGAGGAATCAAATATTCCCCCTTGTCCAAATAATCCACCTTCTCCTTGTGAGGTCATGGGGGGAGAGAATTGTGTGTTAAGAGGATATGTCGGTGTTGCAAAGAAAGAGGATGGGTTATTGTGTCATGAAAGGAAAGTGGAACATATGGGTGTTTCGGATGTTGAGGGACGGATTGACCCAATATGGTGTTTCCATCCAAGTCTTGGTTATTTACAACGAGGTGTGTTTGAAGAGCATAGAGTAATGATCTCCCCTTGTTGACAATGGGTTGAGTTGGAGCAAGGGATGATGTGGGTTGTGGGACGGGTTAAATGATTCTTGGAAAGGAGGTTGTGAATGAGACTGGTGGAATAATCCCAAGAGGTTTCTCCACAATAGTGTTTACATCATAATCAAAAGGGAGTTTAGCCCCTTCTTTTTCCAATTCTAGCATGTATTGTGAAGGATTAAGTCTCATCATGGCATTTACAATTTTGTGAGTCTCAATATTTTTGACCATTTCTACTATTTCATCTTGAGTCATTCCTAAGACATTGTTGGTAATATGCTCCACTTGACAACCTTCCTCTTGATGATCTTGCAGAAGTTGAGGAAGATTGAGTGGGGGATTGCTAGATCCAATGGGATTGATTTCATGATTAGTTTGACTCAAGTCACTTGAAGTGGATGTTTCTTTGTTTGTTTCCATTTTCGTCTTGTGTTGAGATCTAGTTTGGACCATAAAATAAGGATCAATTTTCAGGAATATGTGAGGTGAACCTCTAACTCCTTAGATTTATCTAAACTTTAGGTACAAAAAAGAAAGTCTAATATGTTAGGGATCAAAGGGTGGTGATGAGAAAATGAAAGATGAGTGAAGTGAATGTTTGAACTCTTAAGAAACCTTGAAGGAGTTACTAGACTTTAGGACTTTTGGATTTTTGATGTTGGATTTGATTTTGGATTTTGATTTTGATTTGGTTTGGATTTGATTTTGATTTGATTTGGATTTAATAATGAACTCATAAACTCCAAGAGGTTAGATGTTGTTTTGGAATAAATTTGTCCACAAGGTGATAATTTAACTAAGTGTATGAAGAAGGATGCATCCACACACACTTAGTCAAACAAGATGATTTTGATTTGATTTTATTTGCCAAAAGTCTAGTATGAAGGATTTTTTCAAGATTTCTAAGATTTGTTTATCAAATGGGTTTGATTTGATGTTTGAGGATGGATGAAAGTGTTGATTTTGATCCTAAGTGAACTTAGAGAGACTTTTGTTTACAAGACCTCGGTATTGAAGAACATGCTATACTTCCTATGTGAGAAACTCAAATGTTTGAAAAAGACTTAGATTTTGAAAATAGTAAAATGAATACAAATTGGGATTGTTCTTTGAAGAACGTTTGTAAAAGTTAAAGACCAATCTCTCTCTAAATTCATAAAGTGTTGAAAGATGTTTCTTGTGAGCTCTTGGACTAAGACCTTTGGAATTTGGTTTTCATATTTTGATCTTTTAGGAAATCATTCTAAAAAGCACATGTGTGGGGTCCAATTGTTTCTTATCTTTTCTTAATGAGTTATTTTCACTAAAAACACTTTCTTTCCTTATCTTCTCAAACTAACTATCTAATGTCCCAGTGTCTTTTCATCCCACAAGGTTCGTTATGTGGAAATCAAGGAAATCAAGGCAATAGTTCCCTAATGTTGACTTTAGTGAGAGAAAATTAAGATATAAATTTGAATGCTTTGAAGCCTCTAAGGATGAAATCCCTAGGGACAAGCAATAGCACTTGGATTCCTTCAAAAGTATTTGCTTCTACTAAAGGGTTTAAAATTTGATGAACATTGTTGAATGTTTGTTTTCCAATGTTTTAGATCCAAGAAAAGTGTTTTGATTCCAAAATGATGCACAACCCTAGGATAGAAAGAGATAATATTTTTTGAATTCCCACTTGGATAAATCCAGCTGAGCTTATTCTGAGTGGATGATTAGAAGCTTGACCACACTATCTCCCATCCATGACACACACTTCTTAGGTCAGCCAAGCTTCAGTTCTCATGAATCTCCCATGACGAACTTCTCATCTCTACTAAGAACAAAAAAAATGTGGGACGGCTTCAGAACGACTATTCTTGCACCAACAAATAGTAAGGATTTTGGCCTCTATACAAATTGGTTCTTAGTCAAGGTGATCGGGGACATGGCACCTTGCGAGCATCCAACAAGCCACTAAAGTCTTTAATCAATCCTACTAGGGGCTCTTATACTTTTTATAGTAGTACCCCGTTCTAAAAGACACTATACGGCTAAGGCCTACATACCATGAGGATTTGACAATTTAGTCTTATCCATTTGTATACCGGCCTAAGTGAAAAATCGATTGGAGTCACTTTCAAATTGGTCTTAGGCAGGCTCCTCTAAAGGTAAACAATAGCAAGCAAGCACATCCATAGTTTGATCAATCTTTGTTTGTGTGAACAAAGAGAGAACACACATGATATACTTAACTCACACTAGCAATATTTTTTCAATTTTAAGAAGCCCAAATTGAATTGTGGAGGCAATATTTTATACAACTTAATATCACCAAAATACTTTTGATTCTCAAGATCGTCGTGAAGCACAAGAGAATTGCATACGCCTTTTTAATGATATTATTTTGTAAAAAAGATTACAAAACACAAAAAACACATGTTCATTTTAGACCTCAAAGCAGTAATGGATTCTTTTTATAGCAACAAGATGAAGTGTGAAGTTTTCTTGTTCAATTCTTAAAATCCAAAACCAATTATAGTAAGTTCCTAAGATTTTTTTAACCCTTTGATTGTTCTTTTTAAAACCCAAAAGAAATTCATTTGAGTCATAAAAACTAAAGATAACAAAAGCCTTAAGAATAGGATTATAATTTTTCCCAAAGTATTTAAAAACACTTGTTACAATCATGTGACAATGTCATAAGAAATCTCCTTGCTTCCTCCTTCCCTTCTTGATCACCTCAACCTACAAAAACCGATTAGCCTATAGAAAATAGAGCCACAAGAGAAGCTAAAAGTCAAAGATGATCAATATAAAAGGTACATGTTAAAATCAAACTAAAAAATGACCTTTAGCCCAACTCCAGCATCACAATCCATGGAGGCATTGTTGTTTGGAGAAATCAACATTGCTCTAGTGAGGTCAGCGTCACTCTATGGAAAACCAGAGCTAGTGATTATGTCACTATTTCTCTTTAATGTCACTCTTTGGAGTTTGACTGGTCTGGGCTCAAGAGAATTACTTTAGCATCACATTTTGGAGCACAGACAACATCACTATATAGCAACACTGGACTAAGAGCATCGCTATTTGACCTTCCCAACATCACTCTTTCCTGAAGACAAAAAAAATTGAAAAAAAAAATGGAATTTTGACAAAAAACATGTTAATTTTGAAAGGTGAGTCCTCCTTCTAGCACCAAAATGTGAATGGTTGGTCTAAACCTACTCAAACATGAACAAACAATCCAATGTTAGTCAATAAGCACATCTAAAACAATCATTCCCCATGCAATTCATTCAAATGCAATGAACAAGAAAACAAAGATATAATATCAAATGAAAGCTTATTGAAATCTTATTCAAAACACTCAAACCAACATCCCATGGGGAAATTGGTGCTACTTTGATGTAGAAAGTATCCCTTTCCCAATTCCTTGCAAGCTTTGATGATGAACAATGTGCTCCTTGATGAAAATTTGTCAATAACCTAGCTAAGATTGATGAAAACTATTAGAACTTGGATAAAATATGGATGAACTTGCTCAAAAATCTGTAGAGAGTAATCTTCCATAAAGTTGTGGATCCAAAATCAATAGAGAAGCCTTCCATTTATAGGAAAGAAGGATGGAGAAATGAGAAACATGGAGAATGTGGGACTAAAGATAGACCAATGGCATTGTTTCACTTGTCAACATGCCAATGAAGGAGAGTGGAGCACATTTTGAACAATGTGCATGTTAAATGCATGTAGGTGGAATTTGAAATTCAAAAGATGGCTTATGGAGGAAGAGTTGAAAGATGAGTTAATGCCACTTGGCTCAAGAAAAAGGACATGTAAGAGCTATAAATGCCATGTTGGAGGACAAGTCCTTTTGGGAGGGAAATTTCAAATTGAGAGAATATTCCAAAGAGATGCCATTTTTGAATAGAAATAGAAGAATTAATAAATCAAATAAATTGATTTACTTGTGCAAGTTGCAAAAGCTAGATGATTTGTGGATTAGAGTTAGAGTTAATTAGGATTTAATTAACTTAGATAGAATTAGTTGATATGACATTTGATTTAGATTTTTAGGTTTATTTACATCAAATGAGAGGAATAATGAACATTAGTAATTTAATTAAATAAGGTTTGATTTATTCAATTAAATGAAGAACATTAGATTTAAATCAAGTAAAGGTTAATTTATTCAATTTAAAGGAGATGACTTTAGGATTTAATTAAATAAAATGATTTATTTAATCAAAAGAGGAATGTTAGGATTTGATTAGATAAAAATGATTTATTTAATCAAAGAGGAATTATGATTTAATCAAATAAAATTGATTTATTTAATTCAAGGAGGAATCTTGATGAATTAATTAAATAAGGATTATTTAATTAATTGGTTAGTAAAGAAGTGATTCAAGAAGAACTGATGTTAGTGAATCAGGATTAAGTGCACGATATCAATCAGGATAATTTGAACGTCTACACATACATATATACATAAACATATACATATATATATACATTTCTATTTTCTATGTGTGTGGAATAATGACCTTAATGTTTCATAAAAACATATGTTCACTAGAAAATAAATTAAATATAATAATAAAATTAAATATATTGAAAATTATAATTTTTGGAAATTTTACTCTAAGGTCTATGATCCAATAACAACCTCCTATCATGTTGGTTACATTTTCTAGTCTAGCTCAAGTTCTAAAATTAAAAAATTGCAAGCACAATTTGGGCACCAAGGAAGAAAAGTCCATCCAAGGGTTTTTGTTCAAACAAAGGTTTTCACCTAATTTTTACTCTTTAACCACACAAACTTCTATTGCCCCACGAGTGGGACCTAGTATTTTGGTTCTGCACAAGTCCAACATTATATTTTATTTGATTATTATTTATCATTAATAGTTCATCAAAGTTATAAAAATACAAAATATTTCAATTGTAATTAAGATTTTAAAATGAAATGTGTGATCTAATGTCCTAGGAACCCCCAAATATAAGTAAAATTATATGTTCATTCATGTATAAATAGAAATTTTATTACTTTTTTTGGGGCATAGTGCAATATTGGGGCTCTCTTGTAACAAAACATCAAAAGTAGCTAGATATTTTTTCTTCCATATAAATAAATATTACATTAATGTGCAAAACATGCAAGTAATGCCAAATAATAAGTTGGAGAAAGTGGATGATGAGGATGGAAAAGGGCATTTGGAAACACTTTAGAGGGGTGGACAAGTTGTTTGACCCTTGTTACATGGGACCAAGGGTCATGTCACGTGTCAAGGGGTCGTGTCTTGTATACAAAGGTTATACCTATGTACACTTTCAAGGATGTGCATTATTTGAGGGAGGTTAACCAAGATTAGTGAGTGAAAGTGAGAGGCTAGTGAGTTACTTAAAAAAGTGGATGGGAAAATAAAATTAAATAAATAGGTATATTTATTTAATTTTTTGAAATTTGATGAAGAACATAGGTAAATAAATATTTAAATATATTTATCTAAGATGAACTATAGAAAAAAATTGATTAATGATTATAGGCTAAAACAAGGTCACATGAATAGTGATGAATATCGAATAAATAATGATTTTATTTTTTAAAAGATAAAGTAATGAAAATGGAATAATTAATTAGATAAATAGAGATTTATTCAATCAATTATAGAAAAAATGATTGAGTTATTAGATGGTGATGATATGTCAATTTCAAATGTTTAGAATATACTTTAATTCTATATTTAATATATAACCTTTTCACCAAAACAAATAAATAACATGATTCAAAATTACTTATTTTTTCTTATTTTATTATTTTAAATAATATATAATCTAAATTTTATATAAATTAAATCAATGATAATTTACATTAAAAATAATAATTAATAAAATAATCTTTAATAGATTATAAATACTTTTATACATGCTTTATTTGTCTACATAAGCTGACTTTCTAACTTTAATTATATATGCATAATCCAAGTACTTTTCTAATATGACTGCATGCTTTATAAAAAAAAAAAATCTTTAACAAAATCTATTTTTCATAGCATGAGAATAGATACACAAACATTTATTAAACACCATATCATATTAAGTAAATATTACACAATACAAGATCAGTCAAAAGACTACATTTATTGAGTGCTTTGATAAAAAAAAATCTAAATAGAAAAACATTTTTTAATATCTATACAATTGATTATACCCAAAAAACATGTTTATATATATATATATGATTTCAAGTACAAATAGAAAAATATTTTTTAATATCCATACAATTACAAGAATCTAAAAAAAAAATGTTTATATATATGATTTTAGGAATCACTATTATGGAAAGAGAGGAGATTGCATCTCATGACTTCTTACTTGCAACAAAATGATTTAGTGAATCAAACTATTGATATTTATTTAATTTTTGAGTTTATTTATAACTATTCAACTTCATCAACTTGATCTATTGATCATATTTTTTTAAAATAAGATTTAAAATTTATTTTTGTTTCCTGATTTTATCAATTTAATTTTGAAGAATGATATCATTATGATATTGCTATCAGGATTCAACCGTGTAGTTTCGAGTCAAACTCATTGACCCATGTTTCATGAGTAGTGGTTCAACAAGAACCCATCAATCATGATATCGAATGGTCCACTTAGCACTCATTGCATCTAGGTGATGCTCACAGAGGTGAAGCACTGGTCCGTCCCGGGAGGTCACCCATCCCAGTACTGCTCCAGCTCAAGCGCGCTTAACCAGGGAGTTTTTTCCAAGGTTAAGCCCGCTTGAGTTGTTACCCCATTTGCAAAACCTTCAGCAAGTGTTGTGCCTTATGAACCATTCATAATAGAGCCCCTTTAGCTCATCAATTGATAAGTAGGAGGTATTTTTCCACATCGTGTCAAATTATGATATTGCTATCAGGATTCAACTGTGTAGTTTCGAGTCAAACTCATTGACCCATGTTTCATGAGTAGTGGTTCAACAAGAACCCATCAATCATGATATCGAATGGTCCACTTAGCACTCATTGCATCTAGGTGATGCTCACAGAGGTGAAGCACTGGTCCGTCCCGGGAGGTCACCCATCCCAGTACTGCTCCAGCTCAAGCGCAGTACAAAATGTCACTATAGCTATATTTTTAAATAATAGTTTAATATGTTCTATTAAAAAAAAAAAAATTAAAAGTTTTTTTACAAGATATAGAACTTAGTTTTTGAAGAATTATGGAGAGAAGGGGTATAACAATCTAAATTACAAAATTAAAAGTAATTTTATTGTAGAGAAATAAATTAGATTTTACATAAAATTATTATATTAAATTAAATAAAAAAATAATGATAAATGTGTATTTTGAGATTTGAAGGAAAATAGATGAAAACATTATGACATATGGTAGATACCTAATTTTTCATGTCAAATATAGTGTAATTAGTTTAAGATGATTGAGACCTATAAAATTTGGAATTGTACTAGTCAAGAGGTTAGTAGTGTGTAATGAAATTGATGCTATTTTATAAAATCAATCTCTAGTGCATACATTTTGATCTAGATGGTTTTAGACTTCTATACCTACAAAACAAAGTTTCACCTTCATATCTAGACCTATAGTGAGAGATTAATTGTGTTGGTAAACACCTTTGAGGAGCTTGATAGGAAAGGTGATTATGCCTTGGTCAAGTACTAAGATGGGTTGATTTAACGAATTTTGAACAAAGATAAAAGACACCAAGAAACTATGCAATATATCTATCTATCACTAATTAAATGTATATCATGATGTAATAATGAATGCTCATATGTGATCCTTGAATGGTGCAATTAGTGGTGAGAGAGAGCTCTTGGATGTCTAGATGATACCTAAATGATCATGTAAAGAATTAGGACTTTCCTTTATACAAAAACATAGAATATAATTTAAAATTTTGTGTGCTCTAGTTAGTGAACAATAACTAGTTGGAAGGAGATGACATGAGACAAATTTTAGACTTTGGATTTAAAGATACACCATGAAATTGAATCATGTTCACTTTCATCATGGGATTAACCTAAGGTGGAGTATGGGTAATCAACAAGTCAAATTTGGATTCTTGGGATGTGGGAAGTGAAGATTGATCGAGCCATAGGTAAATTTCCAAACTTCGCACAAATGTATAGTATTTATGCTCTCATCCTTTCATATAGGATAAGCTAGTCAAATTGAGTCCAAAACAAAAGTGAAGATATAAAGTATGTAATTTCTACTATTATATTTTTCCTTCACTTTTATTTACATGTAAACTATAATGAAGATCCATTTCAAAGTAAAGAAAGTAGTCAATATAAAATTAAAATATTTTATATTCATAAAAAGGATATGGAAAGGATATATCTTGGATACACTCTTCTTTTAATCAACGCTATATTTGATAATAGACACAAATAAAAAGAATCTAGTGAGTAAATGTAAAGGATAGCACAAAGCCAATCACTATAATTTATTCTTTTAGGAGGACAAGATTCATCAATGGACCATTATAATCATGCCACAACTATCAAAAGATGGTGTAGGACTTGCAACAAGTCACTTTAACTAAGAAATATTAATGTAGGGTATCCCTTAGGCTAGTGTAACTATGAGTGTGTGGCATAGATCCCTTGGAAATCCATGACCATGAGGTTCATGAAGTTGAATCAACATAAACCCAAGGTGGCTTAAAGCCATAAAATCAAATCAATATGAAGCCAAGGTGGAATGAATTCATGAGAAAGATTGAATCTACAAAAGGTATAAATCCAAAGATAGCATGAAGCCTATAAAAGTGTGAAGCTCTACTGGTGCATGAAGCCTATAAAAGTGTGAAGCTCTACTGGTATGAAGCTCATCACTAATTATGTGAAAGAATATTTATCTATATGAGGATTTATCATAATTTAATCATACTTAGCCTTTAAATTTCTTTGTGGTGTAATCTCCTACACATGATATTTTTATTAAAGGTAAAATAAGTTTTGAAGGGACTTGAAGCCCTTTAAGAAAAAGACATTGTTAAAGATAGAACTAGACTAAACAAGCATCCAACAATCAACAAACCATCAAAAGAGTAAACAACAAAAAAAATAATCCTATTGTAAGTCTTTGAGAATATTAGTTACCTCTAAGTCTTGCGAGATCATACATTCATGAATATCAACCACCTTCGATAGCTCTTTTTTCTAAATATCCATAGGTTTCTTTGAATGGCTATGAGTATGAGTACTCGGGCCAACTCCAACAGAAGGACCCTATTTACCTTTAACCAAACCCACATTCACAACACCAACATCCTTTAGCAACCCAATCACCTCTTCACCTTTCCAATTTCCAACCTTCTCATTAAGAAGGATAAGCCCTTTAGCATTGTTATGTAGCATTCTTTCACTAACCTTTACCACTTTCTCCAAGTTTTTGTATGCTTTCAGAATTTTCTCCTCTAGTATAGAAATTTGGGTATCAAAAATATTCTTCATTAAGCCCACATCCTTGGCTACTTCTTGGAGAATTTCCAACATTTTATTGTTCTCATCTAGATTTCTAGAATCATCCTCTTTGGAATTCTTCTTTTCAATCCTATTGTGCAGAGATTGAACTTTGACATTAATTTGGTTAATCTCCATAAAAAACAATTTGAAATTTTTTAAATAATTTACAACACCTTCCTTATCCAAGCCTAAAATATTATAAATATCCTCCCTATTGCAATTGAAGACACTAAGTTCTTCAAAAAAATCAAGTAGGGGAGTACCCTATTTTTCATGTTGAGTATCATCGTCTAGAATAGCTTTACCTTTATCTTTCCTTTGATCTTCGCCATACACTTCCATCAATTTGATTGTAGGTTTAGCAGTCTCCTTTAATCCTTCAGACAAGGGCTTGTTTTGTCCCTCAACTATACCAAGATTCTTACCCTCCATATTTCCTTCAACAACTTCCTCAAAGGAATAAAACTTCTTCCTCTTAGCAACTTAAAAGTGAATGAATGGCTCCATATCCTCATTATCCTTACCACTTCCTTTAACAAGTTTGGAACCCTTCCTTTTAACAAAAGATAAGGGCATAAAAACCTCCAAATCCTCATTACCTTCACTAGAACCCATAGCATATTTTGAACTCTTCCTCTTAACTACAAGGGAAGGTACATTAACCTCCTCATCCTCATTTCTAGTTTGAGAGCCCCCAGACTAGGAAAGATGGAGTTTTTTCTTGGAGGTCTTCTTGGATTTAGGCATAATATCAGATAGGGGGTCAAAGTGTAACTCCATAGATTCCCCTTCATCACCCTCATCTTCCCACTCCTCTTCCTCTGAATCCTCTCCCATCTCATAATTAGAGGGCTTGTCAACACGCTTATCAAGATGGGTTTTTGAGGCCTTCTTTGGTTTAACATGGATAGAAAGAGATTTAACATACTCCATAATCAACATAATAAGACCATGCAATATGGGGCTCCTAGGGTTTTACCTATAATCCTTAATACCACTTTCCAAGGATGCCAAAAGATAATAAGGAAAATAAATTTTATGCTTATGTTTAAAATGATTCAATAAAATAAAATGGTCCAAAATAGAACTCCTATCATATCCCCCACGGGAAACATTTTTCAACTTGTCATGTTCACCCCCTTTGAAGAACATCCTTGAAATATTTTCCTACCTTCAGTAGACAAACCAAAAATCTTCCCAATGAAATCCTCAAAATTTCTAAATTCAATGTTGGTCACAGTAAGAATACGATCCTTCCACCCAACAATGAAAGCTTTGGAAATTTATGGATCAAATCCATGGAATCTCTCAATTTAGGGAGTCACTCCACCATCCATGAGAATCTTCCATACCCACATATTAATCCCGGTTCCATCACAAGAAACTAGGTCCACTCTACTCTGATCACCCCCCATCCTAATTGAAAACTTGAGTAGAGACTGAACATAGCTATGCAAATCCCACTAGAAAATCAAAGAGCCAAAGAGAGTGACCAAACTCCATTTCCAGAAACAAGGAAAAAGGCCCCAAAACTTACCCAGAACTTGTGTGAACATCACATTGAAAATACTGCTAGTAATAATAACCTTCAAATGCCAATCCAACTTAAATTTGTCGATATCATTAATAATAATGAGATTGACGATGATGAGGAAGCTCCAATATCTAATAATTAAATTAAACTCCACCATATAACTATTGAATTTTATGATTTAAAATATTATTCACATCAAAGGGGAGGTGATCATTAGAACCCCACTCTCTAGATATGGACAAAGCCCCAAGGTTGGAAAAGTAGCCAACTAACTTGTTTCCCTCTTGATAAATATGAGACATATGGTAGACAGATCAAAGGAATTGATAATAGAGATAGAGTCTCTGATGATATTCTCAATCAACCAACTTGGAGGTTGACCATCCTTAAGGAAATTAATTTTGTTCAAAGAATCACCTTCTAACCAAACCTTCTTGAAACCTTTGGACTAAGCTTATTTTAAACCATAGTACGCTACAGAAGCTTTTGTGAAGTGGTTTTTTTGGATACCCAAGGGGACTTACACATGATTTCAAGCTCAAGTGGAATAGTATGATAAGTATATGGAACTGCATGATTTTTATATGACATTGAATGGTTAGTATGATATTTAATATATGCATGAGGATTAAAAGTATTTTCTTTATGAAAGCATATATATAAGATCCATGAATGAATGGTGAAAAGGATGAGATGAATCAAACCATAAAAAAGCTTCATAAATTAAATTTTCTTTAAACCTTTGTTATAAATATCTCATCCTCAACATGTGTATCATAGAGGAAGAAAAAATATTAAATGAAATGTTTAAATATGCACAATAATATATGTATTCATGACCATTAAATGCATCAATCTATGAGTCTTTAATAATTTAGGCCATGTAAATCTTAGGATCCAAGACATCATGAGATATAGAATCATTTTAAACAATGTATTCTTAGCCTTTGTAATTTTTGAATTATGATAATCACTACATTAGTATGTGAGAAATGAAGTAAAGAATCATTATCAAGCATTAAAATATTAGGACAATCCTTATGAAATAAATCATCAAGGTGAAAATAATTTAATCCTTCTCATTCTTATTAGTATGACATGAAATATAAACCATAGACACATAGGAACTAGATGTATATAGTATAGAATCACAAATATTGGATGCATTAGAAGTGTGAATCATACTTAGAGATTATCATCAATTATATCACTATTAAGCATAGATTTATCAACCACGTCATGATAATAATAAGAATGATCATGCAATGAAGCAAAAAATAATACTAAATCATGAGATGCTAAATTTATAGCATCATGATGCACAACATCATCATGTATGGAAAAGGATAATTCACATAAAGTATTATTCCTAATCTCCCTATAAGATACAACATCAAGAGAATATATACCTAAGGATATAGATGTAGGGACATAATGACATGTAGAATAAATTGTAATTCTCCAATCCATACACTCAAGACATTGGTCAAGTGATTTTTTTAGAAGAAATCAAGAATGAACCTAGTAAGAAAGATGTGGTGTTTACATGCCACATCGCATACCAATGCACAAACAAAGTGTTGGATCAAGAACAATAACATAGAAGGCATAACAAGGACATTGGGGTAAAAACTCATATCATACACAAGATATCAATAACACTTAACATACATCACTATTTATCCAAGAAAGGTGGCACAAGTATAAGATTTATGAATCGTGTGTTGAAGTCACTATGATAAACCTATGAGAGAGTGGGACTACACCATAATCATGACCAATTCCTAACCAAAAATTTCATTCTCTCACAAACACAACACAATGGCAGTATTATGGAATCATCCTTTAAATATGATCATTAAACCCACTTCACAACACTCAAAACTAATAGAAACCTATATAAGATGTGTGAAAACTAGGATATATCACATTTCAACTAGATGAAATTATTATTAATTTCTTACATGCATGAAAAAATTACCAATAAATTTTTAAAAAAATAGGAAATACCCCCCTCAAGGACACCCAAACATAGGGACAATCCTTCACAAGCAATTGCTCCACTAGGAGGTACAGTCCCTCCATCAACTAATATGATAGTAATTAATTTTTAGGATAAGACACACTTCCTAATGAAAAATATGGTATAACCTTTAGATTATAACACTTTTCAATGAAGTAAAAACATAGGAAGACTCACAAGCAAGGGGAATAAGTTTTAAATACAAAATTTCACAAATAAATGTAAGGAAATGCCAGTTTTATAAGGAAATAAAGAAGTATATGCACGAAAGGATTGTAACACCCAAAAAAAACATTAGTTCCTAGATATGAAACTAGTTCCTAGTAATGCCACTAGTGCACCATTATTCAAGTGTCTTATTTTGGTACTAAAGTATAGCTTTCGTGTTGGAGTTATATTCTTGCACTAGAGTCCTATTTTTAAATTGTGGTCCTTTTCTCATGCTACAGTGCAAACCAGATATTGAAGAAATGAATTTTTACAAGTCTCATCCTCAAGGAAAAATACTCAAACTCATAAAAATAATATTCAAGTAAAAATATCCAAAATGGCTTCAAATGAATAGAAGACCAAGGTAGAAAATAACACACAAACTCCAAGATGCAAGCCAATGCAAGAGATGATTTCTAAGGACTAGGAGGTCTATAAATGACTTCAAAATTACCCTGACATGATAGATGAAGGTGACTTCTCTCAAAACACCCCACTCGCTCTTTCTTTTCAAGGAGAACACAAGAAAAATGATGCCACCACCCTATAGTGGGTCCTCACACTCAAAACCAAAGACTAGGGAAACAAATATAACTAGTATTCCAATGATATCACAATTGAATATTCATTGCCATATTATATTTATTTTAATCACAAATCAAAGATTCTCTAAGTTAATCTTATTGACATAGAAATAATAAAGATAATCATATAAAATGTCATGTATGTTCAACACCAATATAATATGTAATAGAGACACCATCACCACTCATGTGGGTGATTCACAACCTATCCAAATAGGAGGATCTAGTATAATGATATAATTACATAAGATGACTCAAATTTCTTAAATTATGCATTTAAAATATTAAAAATTAAAAAATCGATGAATATATGAAGCCTTTTCCATCTTACACGTGATCCTTTGCCACTCCAATAAATATAGTAGTTTCTAATGGTGGTTGAGCACCACCCAACCATATAGAACTAATAGGTCCACCCCATTATGCTAGAAAATAGTTGCATGAAAACAACACACTCACACAGAACAAGGGAGTATGGATTACACACATCTAAACTTTACATACTAACAGGTATGAATAGATACCTCAACCCAACACAAAACACAAGGATAGAGACAATTCTCACATTAGATACAACCCAATAGAAAGAAGAATGAGGATCTTATATTTAAGGTAAGGATTGTTGAATCGTAGTATCTTGAAGTAATAGCTATCTGGAGATTGAGTACATCCCATTCGCAAAGTGAGGGTAACCAATTGATAATTTCTAGAAACTCTCAAAATTAAATATGTCCCTTATACTAATATTGGGCCTCTACAAGTTCTCCTAATATGTTGCAAAATTAGTGTTTAAGTTTTGTAGCATCATAAAGTGTACTCCATTTTAGGAGATAATACAATTTCATGCTTAGTTTGAACCTACTTTAGTGACTCTTGCATTTATGAATTTTCAATACCTCTTAATTAGGCCCTAATCTCCTAAATTATGCATTCTATGGCCCATTTTTAACAATTAACAAAAAATTGCAAGCGCAAAACAAATGCATTCATCTAATACTTTGCCCCCAACACCTAAAATTCTAGAAAATAGGGCTAGGACACTCACACCCTAGGCATTTGGGTCCTCTTATTTCCCCTCCAAATTCAAAAATTTGGTGTCATCATTTTATCATTTACAATTAAATTTTCCAAAGTTGGCTATTAGGATCTAATTTGCAAGAAATTAGAGAAATGCCTATAAATACCTAGTATTTTCACCATTTGAAACTAGAGAGAAGAGACAAAAGAAAGAATTGGAATCTTAGAGAAGCAAGAGATCATTACATTCTGCTAAATGTATTTGAATTTTCATTTTTTCAAGCTCATTTGTACATTTGATCAAGTCTCCTTACATGATTGAAGGTTGATGACAATAGAAGAGCATAATGGATCCTAGGTTTGGAGAGTACTCTTGGCTACTTTCTACAACCTAGTGACTTTTTTCCTAAGTGTTCTCATCTTCAAGCTTCATTCTATTTGCAGCCTAAAGCAAGGTATCATTATGTTTTAGATTTCCTTAGGGTGTTTGACTTCCTCTTAGGTAGATATTTTCATTTTCATATAGGAATCCTTCTCTAACACACTTGAGTAGGTTTTTATGAAATTTATCTCATGACAACCTTAGATGCACTTAAGGTTAGGGTACACACACTTTTATCAATCAAATCTTTGGTTATTTTTTTAGGTATAAATACTAAAATAGGGGTTTTACTAATGCAAACTCCTATATAACCACCCCCACAATATATTTTGTAGATTTATTGTAGGATCATATCTAAAGGACAAAGTTTGCATGACAAAATCGATGAGAAGATAGAGCATCACAAGTCTAAATTTTTAGATCCAAAAAAATCTTACAAGGACACTCATGACATGGGAATCTAAGTCCTCCAAAATCTACTTCAAATTTGTAGGGTAGGTGCACAAAATTATTCCTTTCTCAGATCTATTGGTAGAATTTTTGTTATAGTTTTCAGTTATCAAAATCTTGCATTTTTCGGATTAGGGAACATAATTTAATACGGTTATTTGGGGAAATTCAATTCTAACTAATCTCCAAGGCTATAAAGGATCAAATCCAAGTCTGATTAAATCACCTTCATGGTTGAAA
Source organism: Sequoia sempervirens (assembly GCA_007258455.2). Taxonomy (NCBI): domain Eukaryota; kingdom Viridiplantae; phylum Streptophyta; class Pinopsida; order Cupressales; family Cupressaceae; genus Sequoia; species Sequoia sempervirens. The sequence continues at coordinate 82,652,843 of VDFB02000002.1, read as the reverse complement.
GTCAATCTATTCACCTTGTTGATTTGCATCCTAATGAAACCCTATAAAAAGGTGAAATTGACCATAGGTTTTATACATCAAACTTAAGGTTCATTTTTTCTATGTTTCAAGTTCATATTAATTACCCAATTAAATTTAACTATCACTTAATTAATAAATCTTTCTTTTTCTATCCTTAAACCACTTGGGATCCTAAAAAATATTGAAAGTCACTTGTTTTGTACATCCTATCCCTCAAATCCTAAGTTCATCATGCTAAATCACTATTTGAGTGTGACATAGAAATCAATGCAACAAAATTTGAGAATCAATTTTGGACATAGTCCCAAAATATTCTAAATAAAAAATAATGAGTCTTGTTTTCTTGCATTCTAATTCATTCATATTCATTCCCAATTTGAAATTTTATAAATTATAATTTTTCTAATGTAAAACCAAAATACCCAATCCCACTATTAATGAATGCTCATATTTTTAAAATTTTCATTAACGAACTTTTTTATTGGTGTGAAAAATGTATTTTACCTAACTAGTTTCGCTTAAAGAACTATTCACACTTTATTACTTAAGCTTACTTAGATCATTCTCTTTTTGAGTCTCAAGTCATATGATTAAGACACTTGTCATGATCATAATTATCTTGGGGTTTCATTTAGGGTTTGAATCTTACATTTATATCAAGGTTGAATCTCATTGTTTTAGATGAATTTCATAACCATGTATTCATTATTTTTGGGCAATATAACAATTATTTCACTGTATCTCTTGTGTGGAAGGTATTTGTTCTTGTTGGTTATATTCCTACTCCTATGAATTTCATTCATTCAAAAAATTTAAAATCTAAGAACACCACTTTGGTCCAACAAAAATATTTTTTTCAGTTAAAATCTTTATTTTCTAAATCGATAAATTTTTTGCTATAATCATGGCTCAAAAATAGAAATCTAGAATTAAAAAAATTAATAATTGTAGACACCTAAAAATTTGACCTTATCCAACCACACCTGATTTTAGTCTATCCTAAGCCTATTAATTAAATAAGAATTTATTATTTATTTAATTAATTCCCATCCTTTCCCATCTTTATCTTTAATCATGTAATTAAATAAATATTTATTTTTTATTTAATTATTTTTCTCTTCACATGATCTCATTAATTAAATAAATATTTTATTTATTTAATTAATTTCACCTTTATCTTTTATCCTTGTCCATTTAATCCTAGCCTTCTATCTTGTTCATATGGATCATAATATAAAATTGTCATCATGTGACAAGTGTCCCCTTAACATGTTTAGCTCCTTATCTAGATTCATTGAACCTAGACACCTCCCCAAAAGTCAAACTAACTTTTCATCTTATCCATTCATCTCAAATCCACCTCTTAGTCATATCCATTCCTGTAAATATTTTTTCCTTATCCCAATCTTAAACCTAGATCCTATCCTTCATGTGCCACTTGTCACATGACTACATCTTTGAGCTTAACCCTAATCCTCATTTAATCTTATCCATCCATCATCAATATATCCTAACCATTGATTTTTCCTCTTCAAAACTCTTTATATAGAGGTTATCATCCTTCATCATCAATAAAATTCTCAAGCTATCATATCCTTATGATGTCACTTTAATCTCTCATTTTCTATCATACCAGGGTTATGCTAGAGTATTGAGCAATGCATATAAAATGGAAAAAGGGTGGACTCCATTACCACTCAACACAAAGTGTGCAAGGATTCTAAGTGAAGATATTATGTTTGTATTTCCTTATCTTTCATTTTATTTTATCTTCAATCTTTTCCTTATATTCATTTTGGCACGCTCGGTGGGACCCATGTCCCTATTTAACCTTTCTTGGTGAAAATTTTATGATTTTTTGTGATGCATATTTTATTTTTCATCTCAAACTATGAAGTGATGCCTTTGTTTCATACAAAGGCACCTCTATTGTATACATTTGTGTCTATGTTTCACATAAAGGTGCCTATGTTTCATGTAGCCGCACTTTTGTCACCTAGGATAATACTCTATTTTGTGCATTTTATTTTATCATTTAGGGTTTGAATTAGCTTTAGGACCTTTCTTTGTAGGATATCATCATTATAACGCTCTATTTTTTAGGTTATTTAACTATTTGATTGCAAAATTAAGGTTTCTCGGGTTTTTTTAACCTAAGGTTTTATTGAAGATTTCTAGGAGATTTAGGGCTTCCACCATCTTGAAGTATTTTTGGCCTATTATATAAATTAATTTTGTAAAATATCTATTTTTTCTAGTGTTCCCTATTATTATTTTGTAGGGATCAAAGACGGGTTGATCAGAAACCTCATTTCTTGAACCCCAATGCACATTTTAAGGTTGTGTTTATGAAATTGTGTCTCTTTTTCACAAAGTGGTGCCTCTATTTCATAGAGTTTCACCTCTACATCACAAATATGTGCCTCTACATCATAAAGTGGCACCTATGTGTGGTATATATTGGCTTCTATTTTAGTTTTTCATTTTTAAGGTTTTTGAGTTTAACCTTTCATCTAGCTTTCATTTTTTGAGAAACTAACAAGTGGTGCAGCTTTTGAATGCATGCCAAAGAAAATATTCATCAATATTACTAATGGAATGATGCAGGCTATGTTGGTCCAATATTTTATTTCTCACTAATCTAGGAATCTAAAGTAGTTTAGTGGGTTAATGAATATTATTTTTCATGTTTGAAATGATGTGTAGGCGTATGCTCTCTCCTTGCACTTAGTATGATCTTGTAGATCAAAAATCTCACACTTTTTCATTTATTTTATGTTCTATGTGTTATCCTAAGGCTTACTAGTTTGTGTGTATGCTCTCCCCTTATGCTTCATGCAATCTTGAGTGATAAAAAACATATAGTATAGTTTTTTCCCATTAGGAGGCATGCTTGTGGATTTGATCACCTCAAGGACAACCTCAACCACATTTTCTAGTGGGGTATACAAAGCAAGGAGAGAAAAATATGTACCTAAGAGTATGGCTAGCATCATTCAAGCTAAGTTGCAAGACCCTCTATATGTTAAGACTTTTTTGGTGATGAGAGGAGAGACCCTCCTAATCTTGGTTACTATTAGACAAGCTCACTATTCATAGATCAATAAACACCTTGTATTTAGAATCCTTTAAGACTATTTGGTCATTGCTTAGTGTGGCATAGGGTACACTATCATTCTTGAAGCTACCCACCATGTCTCTCCCTAATTAGAGGTAGAAGCTCTTTGGGAAATATCTTAAGATCTTCAAGGAAAGAGAAAAGATGAGATCTTGTGCCATTGGATTTCTAGCTACCAACTCTTGAAAGAGAGGTGTTTCACACCAATCTTTAGGTATTAGCCTTTGGTTGGTGGAACCATGTTAAGTATACACACCTACTTGACTAAATTTAGGATTGTGCTATCATGCTTGGCATTTTTTCATGTGTAAAACTATTGAATCCATTTATCATTATCATCTTGAGAGTCAAGTCAATTAATGTGTCTACTTTTTTGATTATCTCTTATCAAAATCATCAAAAACCATCCCAAACTATCATTCAACACCTTTGTTTCATCCCCAAGCACCTGTGCTTCATCTTGAGGTGCCTATGCATATTTTTCTATGAAAATCTACCCTTGTTTCACAAAAAGGTTACTTTGTTTCATATATTTATGCCTCTATTTCAAAAAGTGGCACCTCTATTCCATAAATATATGCCTATGCAATATCACCTTCATTTGACCAATTTATACCTTCAATCTAAGAGCTTGACCTTTGCATGCCTGAACCAAACTTGGGAGACCCTTCTCAACCCATAATTTTACTTGAAAAATCAAAAAAAATCATCATATCCATCCAAAAACCCACATATTTCTTTCATCTCATCATTTTCATCCATCGTCATAACCTAAACATCACTATCATCATCCATAGACCTTAGAACAATCAACAATAATCTAATATTTTTCATCATTCCATCATTTCTTCTCTATCACCATTGCTTTCATCATTGATCTATCCTATCTTTCCAATCCATCACCTATCATCATCCAGCTATCTTTTGCTTCCTATCCATTATCTTTACTCATTGAAAAATCTTATTCTAGAATCCAATCCTTATCATCATTTCACATATCTCATCATCCAATCCATATCATAAATAATATCAATATGTTAATAGTCAAATCTAGATCCTAATCCATTTTTATCCACTATCTTGTATATTACTTAATAACTTTCCTATCTAAAGTAGTATATTAAGCTAGCCCTTATCATTTTGGTTTCCCTATCATGGGAACTTGGCTCCCCAAAGTTAGCTATAAAAATATTCATCAAAGCCTTGCTTAGATAACTATCAACCCTAATTAATAAAATCATCCTATCTATCAAGGATATAGATTTACTTACAAAAACACTAGTCTTGTATCCATTTCACACCTCTTGGTTATTCATATAATTTCCAAGCTACATCCTTCACACCTCTTGGTTCTCCATAGCATGGCCAAGTTGTATTCATCATTATCCCCTTTCCATCCATCATCATCCTTTCAATCCAATATCAAATCCAAGGTATATCCTTCATCTCCTTATCCCATCATCATTAATCACTCTCATCCAATCCCATAATTCCTAGGTGTCTTTCTTGGATTCCTATCACTAGGTTACAAGCTAAAAAATAAAACATGACCTAACAAGAATTCCCATCATCATCATCTTGAACCGTAGATTTTTAGGACTAGGGATGCTAGGTCTCTTTTGCTCAATTAGGGTCTTTCACCTAATGAAAAGAGACAAATCCCACAACCAAGATCTAACTGGTTGACTCAAACTAAGGATTGTATGGTGAAATTATGCCTAAATTCAATGTTCTATATGCAACTAATTGATAATATTGATTGATTAAGTATGCAAAACTGAAGAAATGTGAATTTTTTGAAAACATGTTGTGTTATGCAGAAATGAATTAGAAGTGAATGCAAAAATTAACAGAAATGAACCAAACTGACAGTGTGCACCTGGAATCTTGATGAAGGCTGGAAATTTCTTTGAAAATGCTACTAATGCTGATTTTTAGGCTTGGTGGGACTCACTTGCCATTCTGGGTGAATCAATCCCAGTTCTACAAAACTGAGTCGAAAGCTATTTCTAGCAAAAGGGTATCTAAAAATGTAGAAAACAAAAAATTGATCTGGAAGTGGGACTCATTCACCACTCATGGTGAATGAGTCCACTTTTGAATTTCTCATTATTCAAAGGTGGATTTTGAAGCTCTTGGTCTACACTTTGACTTCCTACACATGCCCACTTTTGAAACTCTAATTTATGGGTTTGAAAGTAATATTTTGTTGATATTTTGACTTGTTGAATGAAGAGAGGACTTGATAAACCTTGCAACTTGATCTTCAATGATTTCCAAGCTTCCAAGATTCCTAAATTTGCAAACACACAAGAAGAGAAGAAGAAATGTTGAATGTTAGGGCATGGGGGTTTTCCTTGGTCAAACCATGGTAATTAAACCAAAATGATGAAAGAATGTAATGAAACATGTAATAATGGAGTTGATTACCTTTCCATGATGATTGATCTTGAATTTCTAGAGCAAAACATGAAGAATTTTCCCTTGAATGTCTGAAAATTGATATCTTGGTGACTTGAAATGATAAAATCCTAAGTTGCTTGAGGAGAAAAATGATGAATGAGTTATAAAAAATGAGTTGAGAGATGTAAATTAGGGCTTAGAAGGTTGTATTTATAGGAAATTCTCCTAATTCACCTGTTAATACCTCATCACAAGCTGACATGAAGTAATATTAAAATTAAATTTCACTTTTTTCCCACTCAAAGGTCAAAATTAGGCCAAATGGGACTGATTCACCACACATTATGAATGGGTCTCACCTGAATGGGACTGATTCGCCATGCATGGAAAACAAGTCCCATAGGGACCATTTTGAAAACTAAGATGTCAAGGGATAAGGAAATAAGGTTTAAATTGCAACTTTGTCAGGTATTTTATCAATTTAAGCCTTAGGATGCACAATATGGGTTAATAGGGGCCTATTAGTGACAATGTAAATGTCAATTAGGGATTGGGACACAGAATTCAATGTGAAAGTGTGATTAAATACACTTTACAACACTAAAATGAGGTCCACATAGCCTAGGAAGGCACAAGAACCAATGTGAATGTGTGGGACACATTAAAACACTAGTTTATCATTAAGTTTAATTCGCAAGCCTTTAGATTGATGTAATGATGTAGTTAAATATGTTTTATAATGTTGAATTAGGGAGAGATGGGTTTATTAAGTCTAGAAAAGTGTGAAAGTCTTTTACAGCGCTTTATAACACCTTTACAAGACATCGTTAAATGTGTTTGAAAGGGTCCAAGACCTAGTGTGGATGCATAAAATGCCTCACAACACCTAAATCAAGGCCTCGTTAAGTCCAATTATCATGAATTATTCCCATGTCAAGCAAAGGGTACTTTTTTCTACAGTGCATTTAGCCCCCACTTTAGTGAGAGGATGAACTTACTTCAAACTCACACTAAAGTAGACATTCAAGAGAGATCCAAATGTTTAGATGTAGATGGCAAAGAATGAAAAAGATCAAAGGAGGTACACAACCCCCCAGGATCGAGGATCCTAAGTCAAACCATCAAGATACAAAATCATGCAATGACAATAAAGAAGATGAAAATGAAAAGGTGGATCAAGTGTCGATCATTTGTCTAGCTAGTTGTAGATTAGATCTAGGCTTGTTTGTTTTGGAAAGAAAATGCATATTCACTCTGGGGTGACACAACTCCTGGTTGTCCACTAGGTGAGAAAACCCAAAAGGTGAGAAACATACACTAGTTGGTATGCACTCACAAATACATAGGTGGCTATGGGGAAAGTTGTGCCTCAGAATTGGCTTCCTACTCAACCATATCAAAGTTATACCTCCTAATAACTTTAATAAGGAACCACAAAGGAAAAATGATTTTCGAGCTCTATGAGGTAAGCAAAACTTCATATGCTTGACACTCATAGACATTGTTATTGCAGAATAGTGTAAGAATTATTCAAAGGGATTTTTCTTTGTTCATGCAATGTCTCATCTTAGGGAACGTCGTGCTTAATGTCTCCAAGAGAGGATTAGTCAAAATAAGTATCATGATTTTGGAGGGAAATCAAGCCCAATGACTCCACCAAGAAAAGGACACATTGCAAGAAGAAATAAATTGCACGATGAAATGTGAGTGTTGATGTATGCCCCCACTTTAAAGCGGTTGCGAACACCGGTGTTGTGAGAAATTGCTTTAAAGTAGAAGAAGAGGAAATGAGAGCTTAGTCAGAAAGCCCTATGCCAAGTCATATGTTTCTGATAAGCTATGTCATGAAAAAGGGGAGTATGTCATATGCAAGCCAACTTAAGACATGTCATCCACATCCCAAGCTTGCTCTTATGTATTCATGAAAGGTTAACAACGAGCCAAAGGAGGCAACCACAAGTGACATACGAAGAAAAGGTTGTCTAACCCCTTTCCCCCACTTAGTGCAGGACAAAGGTGAGCCAAAATGATGAATGAAAAGCATGCTAGAGTGAAAATCAATGTCAATTAGAGGAATTAGGTGCCCCCATATAGGGAAGCATACCAAACTCCTGAAAAATGTTGGATTTTGTGACTCAAAGCCTTACATTCATTAGTGGAGTGTCCATGAACTCAATGAAATGCACAGAATGAAGTCTTGTAAACGAATTTCTTTCAAGTTTTTGGAGGGAGGGTGATCAAATGATCTTGGAGGAGTCTCGACAAGATGTCCCCTTGATCAATAGTAGAAGGTGGTCGTGTTGCTTTCATCAAAGATACATCTTTCTTAGTAGTGGTTGTCATATCTTCACAAGACTCTTTAGATTGTGATATTTTATTCTCTCCATATGAGGATATAAAATCTAATGAAATCAAATCATGAGCATTTTGTGAGATGGCATTGCCATTAAGCAAAGGTGTAGTTGTTTGTGTCATATTTTGTAAAGGATGATTTTCAAGACCACTATTGTTGATGAGTTCAGGATGGATGACAGTTAAGGTTGATTTAGGAGTATTTTGTGTGAGATTATTGATGGTGAGTGAAGGTTTGTTGATCTCAAACAAAATAAAATAACCAATACCATGAGTTGTTTATTGTGTGTTAAGCTCTATAGGGTTGCAGATACCTTGTTCTCAAGCACCACATCATTTTCCACCATATCCCTATTGTTTCATGAGTTCATAACCTTTTCCATAAATATTCTTCATTGCTTTTGGATTAGGTGGTCATTGATCATAAGCATCATCAAAGGTGATTGTGTAGTTTTCTTCTTTATCTAAACTAGTGGAGTAGATGCTTTTGAAAGGTCTTCCAAATTTTGTGTTAAAATGATGGTTGGTTGTTCTTGTTTCTCATCTTTCTTTTGTGTGATTATTTATTCACCCATAAATGATGGTGTGAATTCTAAGGATCCCCAATCGTCACCAAATAATTTAGGCACTGATTCCTCATTGTTTTGTTCAATTTCAAGAGGGTCTATATTGGATGTTGGAATCAATGTTTTTAGAGGACTTGTAGCTCCTTTTTCAAGTTGTAAGTAACTTTCAGGCTCGAGATCTGCTTCAACTTGATAAATTTTATTGCTATATACATATTTCATTATATGATGAAGGGTTGAAGGCACTGCATTCATCTCATGAATCCATGGTCCTCCTAAAAGAAGATTAATGAAAGATCATAAGGCATGACATGAATAGGAGATTGCAAAGTAACCACCCCAACTGTAATAGGAAAATTAATTACACCGATCGGTTGCTTTGTTGTATTATCAAATCCTCAAATAGATACAGAATCAGGTATTATTTGTGACTTATCCACACACAATCTATCAAGGAGATTCACACTACACACATTAAGGGCATAACCATTATCAATAAGGGTTCGCTTTATCCCTATCTGATTGTATTGAACAATGATCATGAAAGCTTCATATTTTTTTTCACAACTCTAAAGGAGGGAGCTCATGTTGATGGAAAGTGATGTCTAGATTAGTTTGATTCATTCGATGGGTTAAAGCTGCTACATCATTCAGAGTTGTACCGGGAGGAACTACAATTTATTTTAAGGTTGTTTGAAGAATATTGTGTTAATTTGGTGAGTTTTGAAGTAAATCCCAAAGGGAAATCTTTACAGGATTATTCTTTAATTGTTCAACAAGATCATACTCCTTTGTGTGTGGGATGAAGCAAGAAGCACTAGGCAGATTGGGTAAAGGTAAAGAGGGTGGGGTTGGTTGTGGTGGTTGTGGATTATTTCAAGTGTTATATGTATGAGCAACGGTATTATAATTCAGCTATTGAAATACATTAGTTTGAGGTGGGAGAGGGTGAATTCAAGTTTATGTTGAGGTTGTTGTTTGTGTGAAGGTGGATAAAGAGTAAACTCAAGTTTAGGAAAAGGTTTATGTGACGATGGGTAAAGGATGAGTTGAGGTTGAATAATATTAACATCCTGTGGTGAATGAGGGTCTAGATTGTCTTTAAAGGGAATACTATCATTAGTGCCAATGTTATCTTTTTCTTGGGTCATAATATCCTCCCTAGAAGGAGAGTCTTTAGGAGAAAAACAGACCACATGTTCGTGACAATTAAGGTTTGGTTCATTCAAAATAACTTCATCGCAACTAAGGGAGTTATTAATGGTTGACTGTGTTTGATAATTGATAGTGGGGAGATTAGGGGAAGATTCTATTTGATTATTGGTTTTTTATAAGGTCTCATTCTCTTGTTCCATATTATCTACCCTACTAGGAGAGCTTGTAATATGCTCATCCAAGTTTGAGGTTTGTAAAGGAGCTTCATCACAAGTAGGAGAGGCATCAAGAGAAGGACCATTATGATTTTCAAATAGGTTTTCCCAAATGGGACGAGCATTAGGGAAGGTAGGATCAATGGTTTCATGAGTCTTAATAGGGATGTCTTCTAACACCAACCTATCCTCTTTACATTGAGGAGGGATAGTACGAGAGAGACAAGTTTGATTTTCATGACCATGGAGACTTGGTAAGGTGATGTTTAGGAATGTGTCTATAATTTCATGTTCTTGTTGTCTAACATCTTCCAAATGGGAATAAGGAGATGGAAAATTGAGACCCTCAAGACTTGTAACTTCCTTCACCAAGATACCTTTGTCACTAATAGGAGAGGTATTGGGAGAAGAACAAGTATGATTGTTATGATTGTCAACACTACTATTCTCACCAATGGGCAATGCAAGATGAAGGATTGTATCATTGGTTTGATCATGTTTCTTAAAGTCTGCATTGTGGTAATCAAAAGTGAACTTGTAAGAGGGAATGTTGTACTTATACAATCCACTATTAATGAAATCAAAGCCACATCTTTTGAAAGAAAACATGTTATGATGAAAAAAAAGGAAAGAAAGTACAATGCAAGGACTTAAAAAGAAATGCAATGTTCAATTTTTATGTAATCTAATTTTCTATTTACACAATGCAACAATCTGAAAATGGAATGTTGTGAATGTAAAAGTGGAATTAAACAATGCATGAAATGAGCTAAGTTAGGCTAGATGTGATGAAATGCATGTTACAGAAATGCAACCAACTAATATAGCTATGAAATGGCACCAAATAGAAGCCTAAAAATAGGGTTTTCAACTTTGTAAAAGGCAGTTTCAGGGGTCAAAAGGGACTGATTCGCCCAGGGTGGCGAATGAGTCCTAGTATGGACTTTTTCAGATTTTTCAAAAAAAATTGACTGATTTTGATGCTTTATGAGTGCTATGATGCAGACCTAAGTGAAAAATGCAGAATTTTAGAGAATTGAAATGAATGTAGATGCCAATAATGCAACCTAACTGCACTTTTTATGAATGCAAAATTTGAAAGCTGGCATGCAAAATTAACTAATGCAATCCCTAATGTGAAGTCAATGCAAGGCTAGATCTATGATGAAGGACTCGAAATTAGACAAGAAATTATTTGATAAAGTGGGTTCATCAAAATGAACCGTATATTTTTGGTTAGGGCTTATAGGCTACTCTTGTGCTATTAGGATGTTTCACCTAAAAGGAGAGAGATAAACCCCACACAAAATTTCTAGCTAGGTTCACTCAAACTAAGGATTGTATGATGAAATTATTCCTAAATTCAATGTTCTAGATGCAGCTAATTGATAATATTGATTGATTAAGTATGCAAAACCTAAGAAATGTGACTTGTTTGAAAACACATTGTGTTATGTACAAATGAATTAGAAATGAATGCAAAACTTAACAGAAATGAACCAAACTAAAAGTGCCCACCTAGAATCTTGACAAAGGCTAGAAATTGCTTTTGAAATGCTATTGATGTAGATTTTTAGGCTTGGTGGGACTCATTCACCATTCTGTGCGAATTAGTCCCAGTTCTGCAAAACTAAGTCAGAACCTGTTTCTAGCAAAAGGGTATCTAAAAATGCAGAAAACAAAAAATTGACATGGAAGTGGGACTCATTCGCCACTCATGGTGAATGAGTCCACTTTTGAATTTGTCATTATTCAAAGGTGGATTCTGGAGCTCTTGGCCTGCACTTTGACTTCCTACAGATGTCCACTTCTAAAACTCTAATTTACGGGTCTGAAAGTGAGATTTTGTTGATATTTTGACTTGTTGAATGAAGAGAGGACTTGAGAAACCTTGCAAATTGATCTTCAATGATATCCAAGCTTCCAATAGTCCTAAATCTGCAAACACACAAGAAGAGAAGAAGAAATTTTGAATGTTAGGGCATGGGGGTTTGCCTTGGTCAAACCCCTTTTAGGTAATTAAACCAAAAGGATGAAATAATGTAATGAAACATGTAATAATGGAGTTTATTACCTTTCCATGATGATTGATCTTGAATTTCTGCAACAAAACATGAAGAATCTTCCCTTGAATGTCTAAAAATTGATATCTTGGTGACTTGAAATGATAAAACCCTAAGTTGCTTGAGGAGACAAATGATGAATGAGCTATAAAAATGAGTTGAGAGATGTAAATTATGGCTTAGAAGGTTTTATTTATAGTAAATTCTCCTAATTCACCCATTAATACCTCATCACAGGTCGACATGAAGTAATATTAAACTTAAATTTCACTTTTTTCCCGCTCAAAGGTCAAAATTAGGCCAAATGGGACTGATTCACTACACATGGCGAATGGGTCCCACCTGGATGGGATTGATTTGCCATGCATGGTGAATGGTTCCCACATGGGCCATTTTGACAGCTAAGATGCCAAGGGATAAGGTTAAATTGCAACTTTTTCAAGTATTGTATCAATTTAAGCCTTGGGATGCACAAGATGGGTTAATAGGGGCCTATTAGTGATGATGTAAAGGTCGATTAGGGGTTGAGACACATAATTCAATGTGAAAGTGTGATTAAATACACTTTACAACACTAAAATGAGGTCCACATAGCTTGGCAAGGCACAAGAACCAATGTGAATGTGTGGGACACATTACAACACTATTTTATCAATAAGTTTAATTTGAAAGCCTTCTATATTGATGTAATGATGTAGTTAAATATGTTTTATAATGTTATATTAAGTAGAGATGGGTTTATTAAGTCTATAAAAGCATGAAAGTCTTTTACAACAAGTTTTACAACACCTTTGCAAGACATCATTAAATGTGTTTGAAAGGTTCCAATACCTAGTGTGGATGCATAAAATGCCTCACAACACTTGAATCAAGACCCCATTAAGTAAAATTATCATGAATTATTCCCATGTCAAGCAAAGGGTACTTTTTTCTATGGTGCACATCCAATGACATATTCTTTGAGGAAGTGGTCCATCAAGTCCCCATGGGTAACACATTCTCATTTCCATCTTACATCATACATGATGATGATCAAAATTCAATTTACCAAGACTCAACCACATATTTAGAGGAATTTTCTCAAGATAACCAAGCCATGTAATTAATGCATTGATACATCATGAAGAATCTTGATCAATACATCCTTATGATAGCTAAGAAAGGTGTCAAATTACCCCATGATTTTTACATATCCCAAATCATGCAAAAAACTCCTTCCACACCTCCAACTTCTATTCATCATGATCACACATATCTTCCATCATATTATTCTAACCCATCTATCACCTCTTAAACCATCAATTCCACATCACACTTATGCACCAAAACATTTCAACCCATATCCCATAACCTAAATCTTACATCCCTTCTCCTCACATTTTAACATCCATCCCCTTAAACACATCACACACTCTTCAAACATCCAATCCAATTTCATCTACTAATAAAAACTTCCACACATCCAATCCCATTCCATCCACTCATCAAAATCTACACATATCATTCTCACTAGCTCCCATCTCCAATTATCAACCATTGCCTCTCAATCTCACAAGTTCTTTGGCACAAGACATTCAACAAATCAAGGATTCCCTTAGGGGACTTCAACTAGGAGATCAAAATAAAACTTACATATTCCAAGAGCTACATCCTTATCCTTTTGACAAATCCATCATAATGACCCCCTTTCCTCAAAATTTTGAAATTCCTAAATTTAATAAATATAAAGGAAATGGAGATTCTAGGTGAGAACCTTAAAGAATTATACATACCATACCAATATGTCTCTTATATTGATGTATAGCTCTTGAGAATATTCCCTAAAATATTGGGTAGAAAATCCCTTGATTAGTTTACTCACCTCCCTCATGGGACAATCGCCATATTTTTTGAGCTTGCAAAAACAATTGTCACACATTTTTGTTGCAAATGGAAGTAATTATGTTACAATTTTTTTGTGGATGATTATCTATTTAGATTCATTTTACTAATTGTAGAAGTACTTAGAAGATTGTAGAAGAATAAGACCAGAAGATAGAAGTGACACAACATATACATGGAGAAACCCTTTCGGGAAAAAACTCCACCACCAGAATCAATAGCGCTTGTATTATTTAACCTTAGAATAAGATTACAATAATTATTTAGCAATCCTTGCTTGAGCTGCTTCTTTTTCCTTCAATAATTCTTCTTCACAACTTGCAATAAACTTTGATAAAACTGTCTTCAATTTCCTACAATAAATAGACAATAATGAGCCTTGAAAACTCCAAAGAGTTGTCAATTATAAAGCACAAAGCTTCTCTCAAAAACCTATGCCTATTTTGTGCAAGTAGAGTTTCAATGTGTAACAAGAAGTCAAATCCAATCTCTCCTCAATTTAGGTGCCCCAAATTGAACTCCTAACTAATTGTTGGTCAATAAAATATCTTCCAAGCTTCTCCTCAAATTTGGCACCCAAGAATGGGCCCACTTAACTCATCCTTGTAAATATCTTCTCATGCAAAAGGTGTTAACTCCAAGATTCCAACTTGGGTGCCCAAGGTGGGTCCAATTCAATCTTTTTTAACTGAAACATATCTCTCCATCAATTCATGCAAACATTATGCATGATTAATCATCCCCACTTAACTAAATGCATCACCTATTATTTGTCATGCAACTGAAGTCATTAGTCATGCATTCCAAGTCAACTGAAGTCAACTAGCATTCAACTAAAACTAACTACATGCAACTGAAGATAATTGAACTGAACTGAATTGAATTGAATTGAAGATAACTGAACTGAACTGAACTCCACTCATGTAAATTCCAATTCCTAACTTCTAGGATCTTTACATGCATTACTAAAGTGTTATCTTTCTTCCAAATAGATAACTGAAATCAAGGTGGGTTCCACCTTCCATTTGGGTGCCCCATGTGCTCCTATTTTGTAAGAGCTCTTCTTGGACGTCCCTACATGTTCTTATCATTTAGAAATAATTATAAATTTCAATTTACATGTTCATTTCATTTGAATTTAATCTCTTTCTAATCCTAGTGTTGGGGAACCCTTTTCAAGGTCTTAGGAGATACATGAAATATGTTTAGGATTGCAATTAAATGGAATCCTATTCCCAACATTCTCCCACTTGACATTATACATTGCAATTATTCTAAACAAGGAATCATTATTATAAATCAAGTACAAGACTCAAGGCCAATGGCCTTCCTGCACCAAGAGAACTTACCTATAGGAGCTAGTTTCGTAAGATAATCTACAACATTGATCAAAATATCAACTTTCTCAATCAATACCTTCCCAATCTCAACCATTTATTGCATAAAGTGATATTGAACATCAACATTCTTAGTACGAGCATGATACATAGGATTTTTGGCTAAACAAATAGCACTCTGACTATCACATTCAAGTTTAATTTGCTTGAAATTAAAACCAATACCTTTCCCAAGTCTCTGTAACCAAACTATCTCTTTAGAGGCTTGTGTAGTAGCCATGTACTATGATTCCATGGTGGAAAAAGCAACCATGGGATGCCTTTTACTCATCCAACTAACTTCAGCTCCAAACAAAGTAAACACATAGCCACTTGTCAACCTCTGACTATCCAGGTCTCCTGCCCAATCTGAATCAACAAAACCCTGTATGTCCAACAATCTATGCATAATATCAATATCATTAGCACCATGATAAACCAAACAATGATCAGAAGTACCTCATAAATATCTAAACACCCTCTTAACATAACTCCAATGTTCTTTACTAGGGTTAGACATAAACCTACTTATAAATCCCACTACTTGGGCTATATCTGAGGGAAAAGTTGCATAAGAAGAATAAGGAGAGCAAGGGAAGTGAAGAAAATACAATGGGGAGTGTTTACTTATGCATGCTTTCATTTTAATTTCTCATTGTTTGTATTCTCTTGTTGGATGTGGTTTTGTAGCTTAGAGGTGTTAGTTGTCACTATTCTAGGATAGGAATTAAGAACCCCATCTCACTGCCTTTCTTCCTTTGGGAAAACTCTCAAGATCCCATGTGTCACAAGTATTCAAGGAATTCATTTCCTCATGCATAGCTTGTGACCAAAGCTTGTTCTCATCTAAAGATACAACTTCCCTATAAGATCTAGGTTCATCATTAGTACTCATCAAATAAAATATACAATGGAAATTAGGTAGGCTATACCTATCAATGGGACTTCATTGTCTTGTGGATCTTCTCAAAGGGGTTTCTTCTTGTTCCTCAATATGCTCATCATGAGCATCTATCTCAGAAGAACTTTGTGAACTCTCCTCATCCAATCCATCCAATTGTTCTTCAACATGTGCATCTTCTTGCTTCTAAGTATTTATCTCAAAATGCACTATTTGAGAAGTATCCTTCTTCTTTGGTTGTTCTTCTCATGAATAAGCTCTAAATTCCCTAAAAATAACATCTCTAGATAAAGAAAATTTTCAGGTTAGAGGATTCCAAAGCTTGTAACCTTTTACATTTTCACCATAACCTATGAATATGCATTTTTTTCCTTTTGGATCCAACTTAGATCACTTTCCATTAGGCACATGAACAAAATCCTCACAACCAAAGATCCTTAAATGTGCAACAATAGGCTTCCTACCTAACCACATTTCATAAGGATTTTTATCTTCAATAGATGAACTAGGGGATCTATTGATTAAATAACAAGAAGTACTTACAGCCTCAGCCCAAAGGTACCGATCTAGCTTAGCACTACTTAACATACTCCTAGCTCTTTCCATTAAGGTTTGGTTCATCCTTTTTGCTACTCCACTTTGTTGAGGTGTATGTGGAGTATTTTTTTTGTCTCACAATTCTTACATGCTTACAATAATCATCAAAATCCCTGGAATAATATTCACCACCATTATCTAATCTCAACACTTTTATCTTATGATTTGATTGTTTCTCAACAAAAGCCTTAAATTATTTAAACTTATTAAATACATCAGATTTGTTATGCATAAAATAGATCCAAGTGTATCTTGAGACATCATCAATAAATGTGACATAATATCTAGATTTTCCAATAAAGTCAATATCCACAGGGCCCATTACATTTGAATGAATAATCTCTAATAATCTTTTAGCTTTATTTGTTCCACTAGGAAATGAATATCTAGATTTCTTTCCAAACACACAATGCTTACAAAAATCATTTTTTCCAATATTATAATCAAGAATACTGTCAACCAATTTCTTGTTAAGAATGGTCCTAAGACCTTTTTCACCAATGTGGCCCAATCTATGGTGCCACAACATACATGTATTTTCAACTTTAGTTACATTGGTTGATTTATTCAAATTGGAGGTATTAAGCTTAAAAAAAGTCCTAATCTAAGATCCTTTAGCAACCATCATATTCCATTTCACCAATCTACAACCACCTTTGTCAAATGTCACATGCATTCTAGAGTCATTGAACTTAGATACATAAAGTATATTTCTAGAAAGTCTTGGAATATGTAAAACATCATTAAGGGTCTAAACCCTACCATCACTAAAACACAACTTTACCTCTCCTTTTCCAACAAAATTTATTGTGATATTATCTCCAAAGAAGAAATTCCCTCCATCATATGCAGTATACTTAGTGAACCACTACTTGTTAGGATTCATATGATAGGAGCAACTTGATTCAATAAGCAATGAGTTATCAACAACAATATTAGATGAAATTACCAATGCATCATTACTATCATCCAAGGATTTCTCTATAGAAGCATTAGTACTCTTTTTCTTTCTCTTACAGTCCTTCTTTACATGTCCAAGTTTTCCACAATTCCAACACTTTACCTTACTCTTACCAAGGCTTTTAGACCGTCCTTTGGACTTACCCTTTCCTTTCTTTTCTACCTTAGATTCCTTTTCCTTAGGCCTACCTCTTACAAACAAGGCATCTTGGGATCCCATTTTAGACTTCCTCCTCATCTCCTCTAATAGGAGATATATTGTCCATATTAGGATTTGTACCACTACCACTGATAGCAACAATTAGATTTTCCCGAGATTCTTGTAAAGAACAAAGTAACAAAATGCATTTATCTTCATCTTCTAGCTTTACATCTATAGATGCTAACTGACTTAGAATCAAATTAAAATCATTTAATGATGTGCAACAAAATCACCATTTTTCATTTTAAAGAACACAACTGTCTTTTTAGATACAACTTATTAGTAAGACTGTTGGTTTGATAGATATCACCTATCCTCTTCCAAAATTTATCTGCAGTAGTTTCATCTGAAACATTCAAGAGAACAACATTATCAAGACATAATCTTATGGTCCCTCTTGCCTTCTTATCAAGCTTAGCCCAATCCTCATCTAACATCGTTGTAGGTGACTTTGTCTCATTACAAACAGCTAACCACCAATCTCTCTCTTCGAGGAGATCCTCCATTTTTAGTTTCCACATCTCATAACTAGATCCATTGAATCTTTCAATATCTAAACAAGAATTAGAACTCATTTTAACACACTTCTTTACAAATCAGCAATAACACAATAGTAAAATCTCTCACTACAGCCAAAAAACCTTCAAACTTTTAAGAGAAAGGCATCCCAAACTCTACCCAACTATTAGCTCTGATACCAAATGTTGAAAATGGAGGTAATTATGTAGCTTAAAACTTTGTAAAACTATGATATTTTAGATCTAATTAATTGTTATTTGTTACAATTTCTTTGTGGATGATTATAAAGTGACACACCATATACGTGGAGAAACCTTTTGAGAAAAAACTCCACCACCAGAATCAATAGTTCTTATATTATTTAACCTTAGAATAAGATTACAATATTTTTTTATCAATCCTTGCTTGAGATGCTTCTTTTTCCTTCAATAATTCTTCTTCACAACTTGCAATAAACTCTAATAAAACTCTCTTCAACTTGTTACAATTAATAGACAATAATGAGCCTAGAAAACTCCAAAGAGTTGTCAATTACAAAGCACAAAGCTTCTCTCAAAAACCTACACCTATTTTGTGCAAGTAGAGTTTCAATGTGTAACAAGAAGTCAAATCCAATCTCTCCTCAATTTAGGCACCCCAAACTGAACTCCTAACTAATTGTTGGTCAAGAAAATATCTTCCAAGCTTCTCCTCAAATTTGGCACCCAAGAATGGGCCCACTTAACTCAGCCTTGCAAATATCTTCTCATGCAAAAGGTGTTAACTCCAAGATGCCAACTTGGGTGCCCAAGGTGGGTCCAAGTCAATCTTTGTTAATTGAAACATATCTCTCCATCAATTAATGTAAACATTATGCATGATTGATCATCCCCACTTAATTGAATGTATCACTTGTTATCTCTCATGCAACTAAAGTCAACTAGCATTCAATTGAAACTAACTACATGCAACTAAAGATAACTGTACCATAACTGAACCGAACTGAGCTAAATTGAACTAAACTCCACTCATGTAAATTTCAATTCCTAACTTCTAGGATCTTTACATGCATTATTGAAGTGTTATCTTTCCTCCAAACAGTTAACTAAACTCAAGATGGGTTCTACCTTCCATGTGGGCACCCCATGTGCTCCTATTTTGTAGAAGCTCTTCTTGGGCATCCCCACACGTTCCTATCATTTATAAATAATTACAAATGTCAATTTACATGTTCGTTTCATTCGAATTTAATCACTTTCTAATCCTAGTGTTGGGGAGCACTTTCCAAGGACTTAGGAGATACATGAAATATGTTGATTGCAATTAAATGGCATCCTATCCACAACAATTTTTCTTATAACATTGAAAAGTACATCACCATGATGAACTTGTGTAATAAAAAAAAGAGTGGTGAAAGCTTTATCTCATTCTTACAAACATAGAGACATCTTGCTAGTTTCTTTACGTGGCCCATACCCGATAAACAACTTGTCACTATCTTTGTCCAAAACTTAAATTTTAAACTATGCTTTCATTTACAATAGAAATTTATCACTCCTTCATTGAAATAATATAAAATGGATTTTCCATGGAGAAATAACTTATGGCCAAAGGACTAGTTAATATTTATAAAGAGAGAAAAGACAATAATCAATCTAGTGACAAATCTCATTCTTGGAATAAGAACAAGAATATAGTCAATTATGGTTTGACTAGCTCCAAACATGTCCAAAACATTTAAATACCTCCATGATCATCATCTCAAAATAATCTAGCTCCCCAACATAATGCAATTATCCCTAAAGTTCAACCTAAAATAAATATTTGTTGTTAATATACTACCTTGGGTGAACCTATTGAATCCATCCTCCAAAATCTAGTCCAAGCAAACATGGTCCAACTTCCATACATAAAACCCCTTGGTACAGATGTCCATAAGCCCTCTTGGTATAAATAAAATGACTTTTGTGACTATCTTCATGTCTATGGTCATAATTCATCCTCTTGCATGAAACTCAAGAACCTTACCCAAGATCTCATCACCATTAAAGGTCAAAAGTCAAAAAATGAATACAATGATGGTAAATATTTTGCATCCTATAACACAACTCCTTATACCTACAACAACATTATCTCATATGATTCCATTATTGGCCACATTTAATATAGTCCTTCCCAAGTAGCCATTGTGACTATCAAAGAACATAATTATGTTAGATCACTACCCGAAATGGTCGAGTCACCATCCAAGGAGTCTCATCTACACATAAATATAATATCCTTGACCACCTAGGAAAAAATCCAACACAAATACCTATCCTTGAGCTACTTAAAACATCCCCTATCCATAAAGAGCTTCTCGAAAAATCCCTCCAAGAATCATATTTCCCTAATGAAATTAATCTTGATCAATTTCAAGCCATGATAGGATACTTATCTTCTCCAAAATCTCTCATGTTCACTACCAAATACTTTCCTTCTATCAATCCATCTCACAAGAATTTTCTCTATCTTTAAGCCTATATCGTTAAAACCACAATCAAGTGTGTCCTAGTAGATGGTGGATTAGGATTTAATATTTGTATCTTGAAACTAATTAAAAAATTGGGATACTTTGATGATTATGTTGATCCTAAAACAAATATTACCATAAAATCCTATGATGAGGCCGAGTACAAATCCAAAGGTTCCATAAAGCTACCCATCCAAGTTGGGACAACTATTATTGAAAATACTATATTATTCTAGACCTTAATCTCCCATACAACATCCTTCTCAATCACCCATGGATCCATTCCATGCAAGTCATCCCATCCATATTTCATCAGTGCATCAAGCTATCGTACAATAGAATTGAAGTGATTGTCCTTGTTCATCAAAATTTATTCCAATAATATAAATTCTTAGAGATAAATCATGGCTCTTCACAATATTATCCTACCAATACTGTATCATGTTCTTCTTCCTCATACACTGATCCTTCATCACTATCCACTTCTCACACTATCTCATAGATCAAGGCTAAAATAAAAGACATTGGAATAAGATAATATGAGCTACATTCCTTCCACATCGACTATCATGGGGTTAGGGTATGAACCACCTAATATTGTGCCCACTAAGTCTAACTGCAATCCCACTAAATTCATACAAGAATCCTTTGATATTAATAGTGTTGATAAGGATAGTCACAAGAGTCTGTTAAATATATCACTGACCTATTCCATGACTCACATATCCTTACGATCTCATCCAACACATCCATTTCCACTCATATCCTATACTTGGATCAACAAGTGTCACCTACATCTCAAAATAACAAGGTTATCAATAAAAATTCAAAAATAAAAAAATCCTTTATCAATAGGAGATCAAAAATCAAATCAAGAAAGAACGAAGAAAAAATAAGTCCTCTATTCAAAATACCAATCAAAATCTATTTGAATTTGAAAAAATTAGAGTCAAAAATAAAAGAAAGAAAAAGTATAATTCAATCTCTAATTGTGTTCCATCATCTACAATAACTAGGGGCATCCATAAAAAAAAAGCAATAGATCAAGATGTGAACTTGTTGATCATAAGTCTTCATCCTCATCATCTCCATACAATCCATTCACTTTACCCAATCCACCAATCTCCATCTATCCATCCTATCACTCCATCCCCCTTGGTGATATGTCATATTGACATACCTTCTATGAAAATCCCTTAACATGCTCTAATCCAAAGGTTTCCCAAGTTCCCTTATATGCGACACATGAAGGCCTTCGTAGTGTGCATATTATTGATTCTATTTTAGCTCCCTCCATCTATGGGAAAAGATATCATCCATCTTCATTAGAGCACCATTCACAACCATCTATAAAGTAATGTCATCCAAGTCAACAACATGCTTCTTTGATCACAACCTCATCAAGTCTCATTTGCTAAAAAATAGAAAAAAACTAGAAAATCCAAAAATATTAAAAAAAATAGTAAAGTGTAAAGGAGGGGATTCACTACCCTCAAGACGATGGGGTCCTAAGGAGAAAATAAGCCTCAATTACCTCAAAATAAATTGCTCAGGTGACAAGATAAATAATAAAGAATGCTTGTACAATTTAATCAAATTGACACTAGATTATAAATAATAAGAATATCAAATTCACTTAATTATAGGAATAAATGACATAATTAAATTCTCTAGTATATAGAAAAAAAAGTATAGAAGCTAGAGATTGTACTTTTAGGAGGATTAGCCCTAGGTCACAGATGCCAGCATACCATGTAGAGGTTTATGCACCATGTTGTCATCTCTAATGAAAAAGGAAATAAGGGTCTAGAATCCAAAACACCTAGCTCACTAAATCTATTCATTCGTACACAAAAAAAATACAAGAATTTTTTTTGGGGTTGTTAGGGGTTTTCCTCAATCAAACCCCCATTTTGATGTTTCCACCTCCATGGATTGCCAAATAGGATCAAGATAGAAAAGAATCCATAAAGCAAAGACATGTGATAGAAACAAACCCCGCAAAGGAGGAGAAACCCTATCAAGAATGTAATCAAATAGACAAAGAAGAGATCATATAAATGAGATCATGTAGAATAGAATGACAAGAGAGAATTAACAATAGTTTATGACTCCCCTCTTGGATTGATAGATGTGATAAACTTGTAAGCATGAGGAGTCATGATTGTCACTTGAGAGAGTACTTTGGCAAAGCTTCACTATGAGAGTGAGAGAGAAAGAGAGATCCTTTGTTTCTTAGATTCTTCATTCTCAAATGAGAGTGAAAATGGAGTTTTATTAAGTTTCATGGGTGGGAGGAGTCATTACACACACATCCTTTCTGTTACAACACATGTCATGAAAAAAAAAATACTTACATTTGAATCTCATAAAGTATTAGGACGCTAGCATGTCATGGAGAAATCTACGTTTCATGCTAGTGTTCAACAAAAACTTTATAATAATTAGACACTCAAGCTGCTAGTGCTTCATCATTGTTGCCTATGAAGTTAGAATCATGAAATTTTAACTTATAGGTTTTTTTCCATAAATAGGGCAGGCATAAATGTGTAAGTGTAAAATTGTCATAGGGTGCAATTTTATGACACTACATAAAAAGAAATAATTCTTCAAATGATGAAAACCACTTTGGTGGTGTCTTGGATAAGTACCATGGTGAAAACTTGGAAACATGAGCCATGTGTAGTCTCTTATCCACCATATCTTAGGATGTCATCTCCCTGTCACAATCACTCCTATATTTCCATATCATATAATTGCCATCCACCCATCCATAATAATCCTATCATGGATTATCTTTATTCTTGATTAGTGTCACCAATCATTCCATCCATGATTTCCCACCCTTCCATGTTCTTTCCCTTGCTTTAGATATAGAAGTTACATCTACATTATGTCAAGGGTTTGGCCTTGTATATCCTTGGTTTCCAACATATTGGCCTTCAAACCTTATGTATTTGAATCCATCCTCACCCCATCCCTTCATCCCATAATATAACATCGACCCATCAACCCATCCATGCCATCTCATATCCATCCCATCTCAAGCATAATTAATAATCATAATCCAAAAACCATAATCTTGAGCTCCTCAAACTTTAAATTTTAATAGATAATCAAACATTGTATTCAATCTATCAAACCTTATTGACATCATAACATAATTCTAGCCATCAAACATTAATTAATCATAATATCCTTTTTATCATCATCTTTCAATCACTTCTTGGTTATTCATAGCATTTACATGTCATATCTATCATCTATTTTTGGTTATCCATAAAAATTTCCAATTAAAATCCAATCATCAATGTGCTTTGGACCCTTGTATCTGGAATAATACAATCATAATCATTATCTTATCTTTATCAAGAGATATATCGGTTGTGTGACATGTTTTGTAATGAATATATTTTTTTAATTTAATTTTTGATCTTTCGATCTTATATTTTGAGTCATGACTACACCTACTTAAGGCCACCTCGATTAATCTATATCTTGATGTGTCACAACTGATGTATAGTGGGGCATCATATTTATCTTGTATGTCATGCTTGTCATTTCTTTAGTGTCAATTCCATGCAAAGGTTACCTTGTCACCTTGGTTCCTCATACATTGGTGCATAATTATCTTTTCTATATCAAATCTTAGGATTGCTCATTATATACTAGCATAGCCAATCTATCATAACCAAATTCTCATTCATTTTCAGCTCTATCATAATCAAATTCCACTTCCTCTTCATCCCTATGATAATCAAATTCTCCTTCCTTTTCATCCACTTCCATCTAAATTCCCCTTCCCTTTCATCCAGTCATCCCCTTTCATATTCCATTTCATCTAGCTCTTGATTCTTATCCTGCATAGTTTCCTTCCATTTCAAGAGCACACCTGTGTTCTCCTAACCTGCATGTCCTCTCAAGGGGCATCCCATCACCTAATCCTATTTTTTTTCCTTTTTCATCTTGATCTTTCCTTCTTCATCCTTTCCCATCCTTCCATTGACTAGGGCATCATGTCATTGATCCTTATCCTCTCTCATCCACTATGTTTTAAACTTATTTGATACAATTCCACTTCATGACCATATCAAAGAAGTGGAAAATGTAGACACCTAAAGTATGATCTTACCCAACCACACCTAATTTTAGCCTATCCTAAGTCTATTGATTAAACAAATATTTATTATTTATTTAATTAATTCCCATCATTTCGTATATTTATCTTTAATCATTTAATTAAATAGATATTTATCATTTATTTAATTATTTTTCCCTTCACATGATCCCATCAATTAAATAAATATTTTATTTATGCAACTAATCTCTCCTTTATCCTTTTTCTATTCGATCTTAGCCCTCTATCTTATTCACATAGATCATAATTTAAAATTTTCATCTTGTGACAAGTGTCCCCTTCGCATGTTTAACTAACTCTTTATCTAGATTCATTGAACCTAGACACCTCCCCAAAAGTCAAACAAACTTTTCATGTTATCCATTTATCTCAATCCCACCTCTTAATCCTAGCCATTCCCATAAGGATTTTGTCCTTATCCCAATCTCAAACCTAGATCCTATCCTTCATCTGTCACTTTTCATATGACTACATCTTTGAGCCTAACTCTAATCCTCATTCAATCTATCTGAGTCATTGGTTTTGCCTCTTCAAGACTCTATATCTAGAGGCTCTCATCCTTCATCATCAATGAAATTATCAAGCTATTATACCATTATTATATCATTTTGATCTCTCATTTTCTATCATACCAAGCTAATGCTAGAGTATTGATAAATCTGTATCATTTCATTTTCATAGGAGAAAATCAAATGGAACAAGGGTGCACTCCATTTCTACTCATCAAGGAGTGAGCAAGGATTCTAGGTGAAGGTATTGTGTTTATTTTGCATTATCTTCCATTTTATTTTACCTTCAATATTTTCCTCATTTTTAATAATCATAACAAATATACAATGAATTTAATTTAAAAATAGATCCATATGCAACCACTAGAGTGACCATGGAA
The DNA here is from genome assembly GCA_007258455.2 of Sequoia sempervirens. Lineage (NCBI taxonomy): Eukaryota > Viridiplantae > Streptophyta > Pinopsida > Cupressales > Cupressaceae > Sequoia > Sequoia sempervirens. The sequence continues at coordinate 82,626,996 of VDFB02000002.1, read as the reverse complement.
AACATTAATTGAGAGAATTCAAAAAACTAAGCAAACAAAGTAAAATACCTTCAATCTTGGAGCTCACCAACTGCCAATTTTATGCAATTCAATCCAAATTGGAGAATCAATGTGCATACAATAATATGCACACTTAAAATTACCTCTAAAAAGGTACAATTCCATCTAAAATAATCCTCCAATCAAGCAAATTCAATCATTTTCCAATTTTGAAAAGAAAGGGTTTTTAAGAGAGTATTTTTGTAAATAAAATAGAATAAAAATGCAAACCCTTTTCCTTTCATTTCATTTTCCCTTTTTATTTTATGTGGTTTCCTTTTTTTTCCTTTTTCACACAATAATATTTATATAAATTAACTTAAATTCTTAATATATTTCCTCATTTCTAAGAATGTTGAATGATTAAATTTAAATTCTAAGTATTAGTTTTTTTAAATGATTAAAAAATTTAAATATATTTTTCTAAATACAATAACTAACAATTCTCCTTTTTCTTTTCAAATTTCTCAAATGCATCAAACATCAATGAAATGCAATGATTCATCCATCAAAATATAATTAGGTTGCAAATAGGGAATAATCAATCACAATGGATCACACATTTATATTTTAACACACAACACATTTGAACTCCAAAATCACCACTAATTTGGATCTAGATCTACAAATGGTCTCATAAGACACATATCACACCCATTTTGAGTATAATAGGGATTATAAACACATCAGGCCCAATGCAACTTCTCCGATATAAACACCATTTGGAAAATAACCTAGAACTACATACTCAAGTGGGGAGATAACCATGTACTTGCACACTCAATTCACACATCAAGTGTACTTGAACCATACATAATAGCCAGAAAAATACATAATCACATAATGAGATACAATGTCACATACATCATATGATCATCATATACAAAATAACACAATATCAATGCATGCCATCCAAACATGGAAATGTGATCATTTACAATCATCTAGAATTCCGGCACAATAATAACAACACTCATATATGAACATGTGTGTGCATATATTTGTAGAGATAAGGTAAAGTATAAAAATTATCAAATTGAAATGTGGGAGTATCACAAGCATAACATAATACACAGTTGAAATTTAAATAGCAATACAAAATCATATTATGAACACCTTGATATGGAGAAAAATAAGGTATAATGATCATCAGGGTTAAATCCATAGTAAAAAAATAATCAAATACAAATGCTAGAGACATTATAGAAATAAACATCATCATGAATATAAATGAAATGGATAACCACATCACATAAATCATCATCCCTAGATGTATCAATATAAAATAGGACTATCTCATGAATATTGATCATATAAGATACATCAAAATCATGTAAAGGAAAAGTGTTAGGTAAAATACCTTCATACTCATGAACAACACTTGCATTAGTTATCAAGTAAAAATCATCAATATGAGAGACATAAACAATGCCTCTATTTTAAAAAAAAAAAAAATGGGTCAAATGAACAACTATTTAATAGACACATAAATTACATAAAGATTTAGAAAAGTAAAAAGTTATGGAGATACATAAGACATGAAATTATTCACTCATAGATTACAAATGTGTAAAGACTATTTGTATAATAAATCTTTGGAGTTTCACCTTCTTATTAGATCTATTTAAATACCACTAACAATTATGTGACCCAAACCTCTTGATCTTCCAAATTTGATGGATCATGAATAATCTAAGGCCCCCATATATATATATATATTATTATACTTTTGTATTGGAAATTATCTATGAATTTATTTCTTTTTTTTTTTATGACACTTGACACCTTTATGATTATGTAAAAATATGTATGCTATATTATCATTAGCTTAGAGATGATATTTTCTAACTGAATTATTTCTTGTAAATTTTATGAGATATTAGAAATAGACTAATTTTGTATATCATTATTGATTTTCATAATTCATATGGTCATCTTGTTCTATTTTGTTGTTATTGTTAGATGATTTATTAATCATTTTTATTTGTGTATATATATTGATTATTGTTGCGAGAAAACAATCATTGATATTATGTGCTTTATTAGATGTATTTCATTATATTGATTTCCTTTCATGATAGTAGCCCACTAAAAATGTGACGTGTCTTGCATGAATGTGTTTCTTGGTTTAGCATACTATTCTTCAATAGTATATGTTTGATGTGTGTTTCAAGTGTGCATGAAATAGGTATACGTTAATGAAGATTAATTTGAGAGTGTGAAAACATGGACATGTTCTTGCATTGTATTTTTTAATAATTAGACATGATTAAAATAATTCTACCTTTTATATTTGAATCAAGTTAAAATTTAGAACACATTACACATAACCCATATTTGATGTCTAAGTAATTTATATCTTAGGATATCATATATACAATTTCTCCCATTGTCTTTAAATTTGGATATACATATTTAAATATTAAAATGTCTTTTTAAAATGCATCTAATGGATTTTATTCAATAATGAAATATAATTTCATAAAATTTTATTTTCCTTATTTTAATCTAAAAATTGAGTATGGGATATTAGTAGATATGATACGAATAATTTAGTAGTTTACAAAAGGGTCTATTATATTTTTGGGTGAAGATATTTCATTTTTTATTAATTAAAATGCATTAATGTTTTGGTTAATAATTCTTTGAATTCATGTTCCTTTCACATGACCCATATGTTAGGTGTAGTGTCACCCCGTTTAGAGCTTGTAGTTATGGGATCGGTGGTTCAGCTTCATTGTTTCCTCGTGATTTTATGGTGATTGTATTATGGCTCTAAATGGTTTGTATGAACCATCGCATGCTTGAGATGAGGTTCCTCAACATGTCATTTGTTGGCGTTTTGTACATTTATATGCTTGGTTTGTCATGATGCTTCAGTTTAGTGATGTGCATTATATATGCTATGATTAAATGTGATCCTTAGTATTGATGATTCAAGAAATGATTATATGATAGATGTATGGATACTATTTTATGTTTTATGCTATTGAAACTCATTGGGTTATTATGTTGTGCTTTAATATATATATATATTGATTAGGTACCCTTGACGTGCATTGAATATTTACAGGTATAGGATTATTTCTCCACCTGGCTACATAGGTCTAAGTTATTCCCCAATGGTGGTTAATTCAGAGATGTCACATTGGGCCTCCCTATATATTCCTCGATCGTACTCGAACTGAGTACGATATGTGTCATGTTTGACCCTATGTGAACCTGAATCCAAGTTAGGAATTATTTCAAAATACCTATGTGTTGTGAATGACCAGTGAATGTTTTACTTGATTAATGGTTTAAATTTTATGTTCTCCATAAATGAAATGTTAGGAATTTAAAATATTTCTATAGTGATTATTGAAATATTTTGTGTTTCAAGAAAGGGGAAAGTAAAATGAAAGTAGAAATGAAGTTAAGCTATTGTTTAATTAAATTACAAAAATTGTTTGGGTTGGGAACTGCAGGTTATGTTTGATTTAATTATCCTATTTGAGTTTTGAGTTCTGTAAATTTAAATGGATATATGCTTATATGAATTTAAAACGGGAATTTTAATGATATATGATATTTACAAATGAATTTAAATGCTGATCTGGATTTTTAGGGAAAATGAAGGGAATTGGAAATTAAGAAATGTGAAAATGAATTTTATATTGATTTAATTGAAAAGTTGAAAAAGGGAAAATAAGAAAAATAGGTTTTATTTTTATTATGTAATGCTATTTTGTGAAGAAATAGTGGGAAAAAAGCCCTCTTTTGGGAAAATTTATGTTTGTTGATTGGGAGGAAGATTGGAGGAGAAATTTGATGAGGCCAAATTTGTTGGATTAAGAATTGGTAAGGGAGTGTGTTTTTTGGATCTTGTGAGATCTCATTTGGTGTGCATGACGTATCTTCATTCCAAAGTTTGATCAAATTTGAGGTATTTTTCTTGTTTCTTTTAAATTAATCAATTTATTTTAAGTTATTATGTTGGAATAGGATTAGGGGAGTGTAGAATCCTCCCAACTTATTTCAATTCGTACAATTTCATGTTCTTTCAATTATTTTATTATTTTTTATAAATTTAATTCAAAGGGGGGTGAATCGACATATATTAAAACTTAACCATTCTTATTTGCAAATTAAACATCACATCACATAAATTGAAGGAAGGGCAGAAAAGAAAACATGTACCACACAAGGACACCAAAATTTTTACATGGAAAACCTAATGAGGGAAAAACCACGATGAGAGTTAACTCACAATCTATGAAGCTCACTGCTTACAAAGATTACAATGTTGTTTAAGGCTCACTGCTTATGGACTTGAAAATTAAAGCATACAACCTTAGGGAAAGATACAAGGACCTGATGAAACACACTATCTTAGAGCAAGATATGTTGAGAAACAGGTGTCTCAAAATTACTAGTTAAGACTCTCTAAAATCAGGAAAACACTTAGCAGAGTCTAATTCTTCTACACCGAAATACCACAAAAGTCTAAACTAGAGCTTATGGTATTGTGGGGAACAGTCGCTACCCACCACCCCACAACATTTTTTTCATGGGGACTACAGTATTGCAGCATCTGGCGGGTTGATGGCGAACCGAGTTAAAATCTACTACACCGTAGTACCGCAAAGGTTTAAGCTAGTGCTAGCAAGTTGGAGGTAGGTAACCTGCTATCCCATGAAAAATGGTGAGGAGGTGTGTGGTAGTACATGAGGATTCATAACCCACAACCCCATGATAGTTAGTCCAAGGGGTCTATGGTGGAACGGTATCATGTATTATAGAAGTAACCCACAACACCGTCATGGTCATTTGGATGGACTATGGTGGAGCGGTATTCTGTGGTATAGAATCTTGTGACCCCGAAATGATTAATTGGAAAGGATTGTGGTATAGTGGTGTCCTGTGGTATTGCGGTAAAGGTTGGTGTGGTGAAGGTTAGTGCAACCCCACAACGGTTCAAGAATGACTTGGCAGGATTGTGGTTATGACTGTTCGGTGGTAGCAGAAGTTGAAGTGTTTGTAATGATGATTTCCTTGTAACACTTGAGAAGTATGTATGTAATTTCGTAGTGCATTGGAATAGAGATAGGAGATTGGATTTAGAGGGGTTATGCTGCTGAATTTCCTCTAGATGGAACAGGATGTAAATCTCCATGTAAAGGCTTAGAGCCTGCAATTGTATTATAATTGTGATTTTGGTTGTTGAATAATATAAAAGATCTATGCTTTTAGAGTGTGGGGTTTTTTACCCGAAAGGGTTTTCCCCACGTAAATCTTTGTGTTCATGTCTTTTGTTCCATATTTCATGTTTAATGATTATGTCTATTGAATTGGTTAATGCATGTTGTTGAAACTAGTTGATCTTGAAAGATCTAAAATTGCATGAACTTTCCTCTAAGGATTAATGGTGACAAATAAACTATGTCTGATTCCGCTTTATGGCACATTAGCACATGCTTTTGAGGCTATCCGAAGAAACACAGTTTATTGAAGGAACGTACTGATCTCAAATGCTCATTTTGAGATGAATCAATTTCCCTTCAGGATACATGAAAATTATAATGAGAACTATGAATATGAATTGTTGTAAAGTCATCTAACATATGCTAAAGTTGTAGTTCCTTTTCATACAACTAATCCAAGTCACATTGAATTTTCATACTTCATCTCTAACATACTGCTTGATTCTAATTCCTCATTAATCGATTCCATCACAAATGATTTTGAACTTCTATAAATATCCTTCACAACAACACAAAACCTTAATTAGGTTAGCTCCAAGATGACCTTTTAGATGAAACATATGTTACCACATAATTCAGCTCCACATGTATACAATATGAAAAAAAAAAAAGTTGTGCATCAATACATGGCATATTAGGGCCCAAATATATCACAACACATCCTCCAAGTGAAAATGACTAATCAAGATCAGCTACAGATGAAGGAACCAAGCCTATCAACCCAAACAATGACAATACCACTAAAATTGTCAACTATTCAACTTTGCACCACTGGAGATAAACTAAAAACACCATGCGGACCAAGATGCAAGTATTATACTTCATGCACAATATCTCTTCAAACTTTTCCTAGATTTTTTTATCATCATATGTTGGCACACCTGAAGAAACTCACTAAATATATCGAATCAGAGCATTCTAAACAAACTATAGCAAACTATCATTTGAAAACTGATCTTGCAGACCACCAAAGCCTAGATACTGCAAAGTAGTGTGCATTTAACATTACTGATCATGCCTTTAAAACTATAAGGCCAACACTTTACTTCCATAGGAAAGTAGAGCATCCCAACATGCTTTTACCAATACTTTTCTCTACCAAACCACAGATAGGAACTCTGTCACTTGTAACTTTTATTACAGAAGGTGTAATGACTTGAATTCTTGGATATAACACCTTCACATCTCAAACATCTTATCTTCTAAAATGCAAGACAAAATATTTCACTACAAAGGGATGCATACCAAAATACCATGACTCTGTTATTGTGACTTCCTTAAAAAAACTTTTGCAACATATCTCAATATATAGTACATGAAATATGAATGATATCAATGTAGGCATGTAGAAAACATATTGGAACAAGTGTTCCCATTTTGCATCACACATAGGCATCAAACAAATCATCATTCTACCTCATACGATGTTGTTGACAATATCAACAGATGTCAATGCACTACCACTTTCTCTGAAGTATTACACATTCTTCATCATATACATTTGGCATCAATGACAACACATCTTGAGTTTAAATCAATGATAAAACTTATTGCCAACAATCTCCCCCCTTTTCATTGATGACAACACAACATATTTCTACAAGCCTTCTCTCCCCCTTTGACATCAAGGGAAAAGGGCATGATACCTTTTATTTGTAATAGCCCAAAACTGTATAAAATCCCTCTTATTGTATATTTTTTACAAACAATACTCCCCCTGAGATGGAGATGCCTAAAAATAGATGTATGTGCAAACACAAACCCAAAAAGAATACTACAATCCAACGCAAAACTATACAAAGACATAATTATCTTATTTACACCTTTGTAACTTCCTTAGAAGGAAAAATATTTTTCTAAATTTCCTTAAGTTGCAACCCAATTGTTGAGGTGATAATGTGATTAGATGGAACTCAAACTGCATACATAGATCCTTAGTTGCATCCACATTACTTGGAGTCTTTATTTTCTTATAAACCTTTTTTTTATCCACAAGCAATCTAGATAGTGAAGCAAGTATCAGGTTGACTGCTTCCCTTAGCTAACCAAACTCTTTCCTCAAATGCTCTCTAGTCTTGAAGCAATATCAACTATAAATGAATATTTTCTATTTGATCTCTTATTGAACCATCCATATCCTTTGAAAAATCATATACTTTGGCCAATTTAGTGATTGGTGACTCAATGGAGTCAATTTGATTTTGATTTTCTTGGTGGAGCTTGGACACTTTAAGAAAAACTAGTACAAAGCAATAACTTCATTTATACATTCTTTAAACATTTTCAAATTTTCTTGTAATTTGTTGTCAGCATTGACACACCAGTCATATGCATCAACCATTCTTTTATCTTTTATTTTTCTCAAGGCCTCTTGTTCTACCTTTTCCTCTAAGTGAGAGGAGTGATCCTTGAAATAATCCATTAAAAGCTTTAACTTTTGTTTCGAAGGCAAGGAAGAGTCTATTTTTACCTTAGGTAAATATTCCTGAATAATATTCATAGCATCATCAATCAACCCACTCTTCTTCACATGTTCTTGTTGAATTTCCTTCCTTGTGGAAGCATGCAGAATATTCCCAAGTTGTAACTTATGGAGAGGATAAATACTTGTAAATTCAACTTATCCTTCATGAGTGAGAATCTAAAAAAGCTAGGGTGTTACCACATGTTGAAACTACATCTCAATCCCTAGCAGGTCTTTTAAATAATGTAAAGATGAAACCCTTGACCAATATCCACATAAGCATCTTGCTTCTCAACTGTCTTTTCTTCTGCATCCTAAACTTTTTTCAGGATTGTCCCCTTTTTTTGTTCATCATTTATTGAACTCTCTAGAGGGGGAATGTTATGACCTTCACCAGATACAGTGTTCCCCAGAGTAGGGACACTCACTTTGCCTTGATCCCCTGCATATTGTGCACTAGTACTCATCGGAGGAGCAAACTCATTATTTTTCTTATCATTTTCATCTGTCTCATCACCTCTAGTAACATTTTGCTCAAGAACTGATGAATCTATGTCATGGGTAGGAACATTAGGCATACCTATGGTATCTAGAGGAGCTTGAACTTTAATTATTTCAACATTCTTCAATTCTTCTAATATTTTTGTTGTACTTTCTTTTGTTTCTTTCTCCATCCTCTTTATTTCTTCTCCATCTTTCCCCATTAGAATATGTATTCTTTGTTTGATTCTGAGTTCTTGTGCTTGATATTGAGATTATTTTACTACTTCTTCATGAGAAATAGATACACCAACCTTCTCTAAAGCTTTTTTCTCTAGCTTCTTCTACAACAGCTTCATTTCTCTTGTTAGTACATATGACAAGCTTATTGGAAGTTGATCAATGATTTCATGTAGTTCCATATTAAAATTGTTCATATACATAACTATTACCTTTTCAATTATGGTCTTATCAATAGGGGACATCCCATCATACAAATAATCAACCTCTTTTAGTGCATCATGTTGTACAATTGCATTGATAGTAGCCTCAAGCTATAGAGGCTCATATTTAGGTGTTTTTGGAGGAGTCTCCTTTGTTTCCTTTTCCATTTCATTTTTATGGATATTTCATCTTCTTCTTCGTATCTTGTTCTCTTTTCTCTTCTCTTTAATATGCATATTTCATTTCTTCTTCTTCACCATCCTCTTCATCATCATCCACATTGACTGGATTAAAATTTTCTCTTGTTGCTTTCTACTTAGTTATTGGTGTTTGTGTTGATATTTTAGTAGTATCTATTTTTCTGTTGGGAGGAGTTTGAACAAGTCTTGGAGTTGTGGTAGAGGAAGAATTAGACCTACTTTTCCTCCTATGATTTTTTGTAGCAGTAGTTGCTTGAGATGCATATGTAGGTCCTTTAGGAGAACCAAACACCTTCTTCAATTCAGGAATTATCTTCTCTACATCTGATGTCTTCTTCATCTTTTCTTCTATCTTCTTGATTTGTTTGTTGGTTATTTCATTATTTGTGTCAAACCTTTCGACAGTGGGATCCCTAGGTTTGTTGAGAAAAAATTCATCATATGCAATCTAATTATCTCTGGGAAGCTCATAGGGCAACCTCGTTATCCATGAAATCCTTGGTTACGTTGTCACGAAAGTTTGCATCCTTTGTTAAGCTAACTAAATCACTTAGCCACCTCATGAAACATGGGATGATCTCCCTGAGTGTGGGCTTAGATTGTGGAGATCAACCTCCAAAGAGGGTTGGTTCCCTTAGATTTATCACTTAAACTAAGTAAACTAATGATGCTTGCTAAGAAAAGGGTAAGAAGGAAACATGAAAATGAATGCTAAAACTAAAAGGTGATGCACCAAATGGTTTTTTGAGACTTGCACAACTACCTTTGCACACAAAATTGATAAAAAAAAAGCTAGTTCATACTCAACTTAGAGCTTTAATATGCCCATGCATTAATATTTCATATGAAGGGTACGATGTTCATAATCCTAGAAGGAAAATCTACTCTCTTCACAAGTTTGAATTGTTTGCATCATATACACAATCTACAACCTACAATAATACATATATCTTGTACCTAAAGGTGTTGATAATCAGAAAAATATCAAAGGAATTAACATAACTCACATAAATATTCATCAATCATTTGATTACACATAATAAGATAGCTTCTAAGAAGGCCCAAAATGCTTAATTTTATTGATAAAAAGGTGTTACAAGTAGTCGTACATGCCTCCAAAATGAGTTGCAAGGTTTTCCCAGCTTCAAAGAACCTTCAAAAAGTTACAATACAACAACTAGAAGAGAAAGAGCTAACTCAAAATTGCTCCTAAATCTTGTTTACATGTTGCTCAATAGCTGCTAGATGATAGGGACATGTGTTTGTTGAGTCAAACTTTCCTTGGTCGTCCAAAACTGAAATCCCTATTTTACAACCCTTAAAAGTGCTCCAAAAAGGTGTTGGGATGAACAAAAAGTCTTCCTTTGACCTTTTCCCCCATTAAGGCTCCTAAAATAGCTCCTAGATGCTTGGGAAAGCTTCAAACTTGGTCAAAACTACCTTCTACATTCCCTCCATTTGTTTTTACAACTCAACAAACTACCCTATATGCTTGGAAGAAACAATAACTACACTTCACCAAGCTACCACTTGCATGATAATAGGGCATGTGGAAGAATATATGAATCATTCAAAAAGTTTTCTAAAGATGTAGAAGAATCTTAAGGTTCTCTTTTAACACATGGTAATCCAATCGTAACCTTTATACCTCCTACATTTATCATCATTTTGACTACTGATGATTGTTCCTTACTGTATAGGAGTAAAATTGCACCCCTCACAATTTCACATACATTCTTGTACCCACTTTAGTGTCCACTCCATTAGCATCTTGAGTAGGCTCATTTTAGCCTTTGCATCAACCTCTTTCCCTTCTCAAGCTGCTCCAATGCCCCTTTTCAACAACTACCCTCATGCATTAGATTTACATCGGACTTTGGGCTTTTCTTGCACATGTTGTTTTGTAGCGTGACATGTCTAGACACTAGCACGTCGCGCGGACGTCTACACGCCGCGCTAGCGTCCTGCGATGTTTCAATGCTCAAATGACCATTCTCGAGCATGCTTTCCACTTGTCACCTCCTTTGGTCGGTGGTAACGGCTCGAGATGCTTTGTAACCACCCGAGAAGCTTCTTTTTGCTCTTTTCTCTCATTAAAATTTGTCTTTTCACTCCATTGGCATCTTCTAAGTTCTTCCAGCTTCTTCTAGCTCCACTCTTCCACTTCTAGCTTGTCTCTTGCTTTGGCTCCAACCTTCTTCCATCTTGTCCCTGCTTGCATAGCTCAACATAGCTTGTTATAGTAGCTCCAATCTCCCTTAGCTTCTCTTCTTGCAACTTCATTTCCCTTATTACATGCTTGTGAGAATCTTGGGACTTCACATCTCCTTCTTTTGCATCTACACTTTGTGATACAGGTTCTCCTCCTTGAGAGGGGATTGCATTTATCACCTCTTTTGTGATACGGGTTCTCCTCCTTGAGTTGGGTTTGCTTTTATCACTCTCACTTAGTGGTGCAGGTCCTACTCCTAAGTGGGTTTTGCTTTCACCACATGCTTTATTCACGCTCTCTCTTTCTCTATCTTCTTGGCTATCCGTGGATGTGAGAACACAAAAATGGGGGTTTGACTGAGGCAAACCCTTATACAGCCCCAATAATTTCTCCAGATCTTATAGATGCAGATTTTGAAGACATTTGTTTGGTGGAGGCTTCATCACTCATGTGATTGTAAGTATTTCTTTCCTTTCTTCTCGTTATCTCTAACATTTCTATTTCACTTTATTTTAGTTCTATTGTATTCTACTACTTTATCACATTCTATAAATTCTTAGCAATCAGATAGCTAGCAATCATTTAGGCATTTTCTGTGATAAACTCATTCTCTGGTTCGTACGAGATGCCAGCATGCCCTGTTGCCATTCGTATTATGCACTAACATCCTTTGGCCGAGAGCTTGTCAGTTTGTCCATAGAATCTTTGTGACCTGCTTTTTCAGATTTTGAAACTCTCGCCGTTGTTCCTTGAGGTAGTTAAGGGAAATTCACCTTGTGGGGCTCTCTAAATGAACAGAACTCATGAGTTGTGAATCCCCCTCTTCTAAATTTTGGTCAACCCGACGTGAAGAACAATGTTCTTCGAAAAAACTAGGAATTTATTTACCCCCACTTGGCGGGGTCATAAATTTTGACTCGGTGCTCAGAATTTAGAACTGTTTGCACCGTTGGAAAGGTCTCCTAGAGAACTAGTTCAGTTCCTAAAATACAAGTGATTTCAATAATCAAATTTTAGGGATTGACACAAGTTCCAAACTCAAATTCCGCTCCGAAGACCTCCGAAAACGCAAATTATTAGGACATAGAAAATACCGAAAAAAATCATAATTAATTTAATATCTTTGTGTATTAGCTCAGTATCTAATTTTGTTCAAAATATTAATGATATTTCATTTCATGCATGTGATGGTGACTTGGCTTTTCCCATGTCACTCGGTATCTTTGATCCTTCTCATGAGATTCCTCTTGCTTCAGAGGATATCTTATTGCAAGAAGATGAAATCATTGATACACTCTCTTCTAGAGAAGATGCATTTGTGGATGATGAACCTTCTCTTCATTCCAATGCACTCTCCTCCAGAGATGATACATTAGTGAATGATAAATCTTATTCCACATTTGATCTTGTTTGGATTGATGTTGAGAATATGTCTTCAAATAATTATTCTACTAGTTGTCATGAATCTGTAAATGTAATATGTGTCTATGTTTCCCCTCAAAGGCCTAAGAGACTAATCATTTACGTGATTCTAGCTATTCCTTCCCCTAAAAGGATTTGTTCTATTGATGGTGTTCCATTTGATAGTAACTCTCCTAATCTTTCTATGGCTCCCTCTTATAGAGCGATAGCCCACACTTTTGAGAATAGTATGAATAAACAACCAAGCCTTCCTCAAGCACCTAAACCTATAACTAAGGCACCCAGTGATTATGATCTTGTCAAGCAACCCCATGTTACTTCGACTAAGATCTCACTATGGGACTTGCTTTAGTCTGCTTTGGTTTATCAAGGTATGCTTTAGGAAGCCTTGCAAAAGATCCTCTTGCCTTCTTCTACTAGGCTGGTAGATGTTGATGCGTTGATGGTGTATATTTGTGCGGATTCACCGAATATTACATTCTATCCATAGGAACTTCCACCTTTGGAAGTACAAAAGCAAGTGGATCCTCTAATGATTATAGTAAACATTAATAAAATTGGTATTAGACGTACTCGCATTGACATTGGTTTGGTGCTCAATGTATGTAGTATTGATCTATTGCCTAAGATTAATATTGAATCATCTTCTCTTAATGCTTCTTTTGTTGTTATTTGTGGGTTCAATAATGTCAGTCGACAAGCTCTAGGAACAATAGTATTACATTTGCATCTTGGACCCATTACCATACCTACCCTTGTGTATGTTATGGCAGAAAAATTACCATATAACCTTCTTCTTGGTAGACCATGGATTCATGCTATGGGCGCAATCTCATCTACCTTGCATAAATCTATTAACTTCATTGCTAATAATAAAGTAGTCATAGTCAAGGCTGACCCTGATGCTATGCACTTATGTGAGATGGCATTTTTTGGTCGAGCTTCATTTGTGCCTACTCTTATTCCTTCAGTGTCTTCCACTGTGTCAATGTTTACTCCAGCAGTACCTTCTACGAAGGATACTCTTGAGATAGATGTCCCTAAGGAAGATCATTTTGAAGCAAAAAATCTTAAGTTTGCTCCTTCCTCTTCTCAAAAGAATGCATGTCTTGGTGATGACTGGGGTTCTTTAGACTTTATAGATTCCTTTATTTAGGAATATAAAGTCAACTTGATCCACTCATACCTTCCAATAACATCATCCAAACCCACTATCGAAGATGGTTACTCTTCTATATCATGGGGTAAGGTGAATGCAAATTGTAATGTTCTTGGTGTTGATCCTCCTTTTGAGGAAGATGATCGCACTTCTATTAAGGAGGTTAATGTTGGTAGTCCTGTCAAGAAAGATGATGGTGATCTCATAAAAGAGTATGATCCCCTTTGTCGGAATAATTCTCTCCATGTAGATCCTCCTTCACTGTCTGCTACCTTTGTATCTTCTTCTTGTGAGCAGTCAAACTTTTCTCTACCAGAGAAAGGGTTGCTTCCTACTCCTCATCCTCTATCTGATCAATACTGTATCTTGTTGAGGCTTCTCAAAGCCTAATTGATTACTCTTCCTTCTCCTACACACAAGAAATTTCATAAGCATGATAAAGAAAAATATTATTTTTATGCATACCATCAAGTGTCTGACCATTCCACCAATTAATGTAAGTCCTTGAAAGAAAAAATACAACTTTGTGATTCAGGTACCATCAAAATCCCACTTGATTGATGCACCTGCCTTCCCTTCACATGACAAGTGATATCAAGGTTCACCTCTATCTTGTTCTAAGTATGTTTGCATGTTTCTCCTCCCCTATATGTTGGGGGCAATGATAACTCATTTCAGAGATGTGTTTCCTTCTTAAGGACCCCTCTCTTCGCTATGTCTTTCAAATGAAGTGTCCCTTGAGTGGACCCCTCTTCCTTTTGAAAGGTTCTTGAGGGACCCCCTTTGAAAGTCTTTATCTCAAATGGATTATTTCGCGTCTAGCTTAGGGGCAGCCTGACTAGACCTATTTCATATCTTCATGTCTAGCTTGGGAGCAGCCTGACTAGACCTGTTTCATACAGTCGCGTCTAGCTTAGGGGAAACCTAACTAGACCTATATTTTCTATGACTGTCTCACAATGTAGCTTGTAGCAGCCACAAGATTCTCTGATTTGTCTTGATCTATAGGACTGAGAACTTGTAGAGATCCTTTACATCCTATATTTTGTGATACGAGTTTTCCTCCTCGAGTGGGGATTGTTTTTATCACTCTTGCATTCATTTCATTTTTATCTCTCTTCTCAACATGTGTATACCGGATCGAAGATCTACATCTTCTTCATCCTGAGTATATGCCCTTCCTCTCTTCACCCAAGAATTCTTCTATGTGTAATTTCTTAATTTTTGGACAACACATAGTACTGAGAAAACCTTCTACATCAAGGTATCTTTACTTTGTTGACTCGAATCCTTTAGTTTTTTATCTTCTAACATCATTGTCGGGTGCAGGTTTTTCTTGTCTAATGCATTGGTTTTGTAGGTCTTCAACCTGGGGGCATGCTTTCGTGGTTCGAAGAGTTATCTTCTTCCTCTACAGTATCCTTTTGGAATATTATGTTAGAAAACAAGATCTGAAATGCAAACCAGAAAATTGCCTTCCATAGAAGAGAAAAACAAAAAATCAGAGATATTACAAAAAGATGTGCAACATAATATTATTTAGGAATTCTTAATTACAAGATATTATTTTCTTTATAAAAGAAAATATGCATAACCCTAATCTTATCTTGAGCAACAAGATAGCTCAACAAGATAAGGATGAGAATAATAAACCTAGGATTTAAATATTACCTAAGTAAAGTTATGCAAGTGAAATTAAATATTAATTACACTAACACCCCCCATAAGTGCAACTTAGGGAGACTAAAAAAGCATGCACCTAAAACTAAGATGAATGCAACAAAGCATGAATGAATGGGTCCCTGAAACAAGGCCTGATTAGGTACCCAAGTACAAATGCAATAATGAGGTAGAGAAGGAAAACCTAGTGGGAAAAAACCCCCCTACAATGAGATGACTTCTACAAAGAAGCACTGGAAGAACACTATGGAGTAACACTGGAACCACAATCCGAAAAGCAAGGAAAGATACTTCTATCTACAACTAAAACCAAAAATGGAATCATAATAATGTGACAACAAACCCAATGCGATGGAACACTAGAAAACTCACAAACTAGAACAACCTTGGAATCTGTGAAGCAACAGTAGATGAGATGATGAAAAAATATAAAAACTATGTATCTCGATGTCGATGCCAAACTAAGACTAAAACTCTTCCATAGGAAGGAGTACCATGAAGACTCTGGAACATTAACCATAAAAACATGGCCCTGAGAAGGATCTGAACCAATGCGGATCAAAAAACATAATCTCTCAACTAAAGTGTGAACCAATGTGAATCTGATGTGTCAAGAAAGACAAGATGTGGCCAAAAGAAACTAAGAAACTAGATAACCCATGTGAGTTGCCATCAAATCAAAATGGAGATGGAGATCAAAGTGCATGCACACTCTAATTAGATTATTATGCAAGAAACCCCCCTGATGGAACTTCATCTCAGTTCATTTATTACAATAACCAAATGATTGTAAAAGGAGAGAATGCTAAATGTGCATAAACAGAAAATAAGATGATGTGGTATTGAAATGAAGTACAAATATTCAAGTTTCACCTTTCCAACTGCCAAAACATCCAAGTAATCTCCGAAACACCCATCGGGAAAAATCTAGAATAACAATAAACATGGGATAGATACAGAAAAAAGTGCATGGATAGAAAAATAGAGCTCCTCAATACCTTTCCAATGCCGCAAAGAAGATGAAAAACGGAGATCGTGGAAAAAAGTTATGAGCTTAGAAGCCATAAATAAACATCTGAATTCAAACAGAAATAAATGCAAATAAATAGACAAATACTGAAAAATAACCTCCACCACTATAAAGTGCTTAGAACTAGCTTTCCGGCGATATCTTGTTTGCCCGATTTTGATACCGTATGCCCAAGTTATGCCAAAAAGAAAAAATGTGCTCCTTTAGGGAAAATTGGGGTTAGCAAGGGGCAAAGAGGGTCGGCCGTACGCTAATGTCAGCACTTCACGAGCATAAATTTGATGGCCATCTAGCTGTCACAGCAAAAAATCTCCTCCCCTGCCAAAAAAATTGATGGCCGTCGGAGGAATATCTTGTTTGAAAAGGCAATATTCCCTGTCTGCGGTTGGAGGCTAGGTGCAAACCCCTGGTCATGCATATGACTACGGCTGGGGCAGGGTGGCCAAGCGGGAGCTGGGCGCATAGCACCCGATCCCCCATAGAACCGGCACTGGCTGCACATTGAGCCCATAGGGGCTGACAGAGGTGGCGATTCTTTGGTGGTGGAGACCGGCGGGGGTGGCTCACCGACGACCACCTGGTGGCCGCCCGATGGCCGCCGGGTGACAGAGCCCTTTAGAACTAGAGGCACCACACAGTTTTCAAAAAAACATGTTTTTTTTTTGAAAATCGTGCCTCAGGATGTGTGCAGGGGTCGCTGTATGGCCCCCTAGGCAAAAAAAATTTGCCTTCCGGACCAACTTCACCAAAATTGATGAAATGACAGGTGTGTAAGGAAAGCAAGAGGTGCAGAAGCAACTTTCCTAATGTCAAAACCATAGGGGAGAAAGCATACAGTACCTTTAATTTTTCTAATTACAATCCAATTAAGACACACATGAAATAATTACATAAATAGAGAAGATACTCAAAAACAATGAACAATAGATTTACGTGGGAAACCCTTCCGGGAAAAAACCCACCACACCAAGCTGAATCTCTTTGTATTACAGTAACAACAATTACATACAATCAGAGATACAACTCTCTGGTATTAGTTCATAGTAGCTTCATTCACTATTCTTCCTCTTACAAAAAATGCTCTTAACAAAAAACTGATCTCTTTTTTTTCAAACTCAGAATGCTCTTTCTTAAAACTTAACACGTTCTAATTTTTGTCCTCTATTCATCCTTATCCGCCATTGCCCCATCATAGAAAGTTTCCTCTTGAGTGTTGATTTTTCCCTGCATGCAGTTCAGCTCCAGCGTCGCAACTGTTGCAGAAATCTAACTACCATTCATTTGAAATTCGCTTCCTCTAATTGGTCCACGAAGCTCCACATAGGATGGTCAATCTGGTCAAGGGCATTCGACTTTGTTGGCATATCAGTGAGACACTAACAGTGTCTCTCCGATGCCACAAAGTCTTCATATCGATATCAGCGTAAGTCCCAAATAGTCGGCAAGACGATATAACAAACACCATGAGTCATACCGCAACCACTGACACCAAATGCATTCCTATCGGCAAGAGATTTCTCATTAGCTAGACTCATACTGATGCTCACAAAGTCACAACGACTTCAACTTTTCCATCGGCAAGACTTTCCATTCACCAAGAGGTTTCACTGAGTCTTCCTAAAGTTTCACTAAAGCACTTGACAGTCGGCAAGACATTCATCTTTCACCAAGAGGTTTCCCCGAGCCTCCTCAAGTTGTTCCGAAGCATTCACCGGTCGGTGAGACTCATCACTTTCGCCAAGACTTCATACTGAGGTCCTAAGTCATACTGATCACTCCAAACACTAGTCGGCAAGACATTGTCTTTGCCAAGACCTCACAGCGAGCGTCGAGACCTCACATCGAGCAAACAAGTCTTACCGAGTCGGCAAGACTTTTGTCTTTCGCCAAGACCTCACAACGAGCGTTGAGACCTCACATCGAGCACTCATGTCTTACCAAGTCAGAAATACATTTGACCTTCGCCAAGACCTTTCACCGAGTGCTCTTATGTTACTCTGGACTATCGGCGAGACTCTCCATTGGTCGCCAAGACTTCATACCAAAGTCTTTGAGTCACCACGAAGACCACAAGTGAATACTCCTGTCGGTGAGACCTTTCCTTCATCGCTGAGAGTTCTCCCTGAGATCCTTGAGCTACTCCGTCATCCACTTTGACACCCGATAGAAACCTTTGTTGGCCAGAGGTTTCTTTCGACAAAAGGTCACACCGAACATAGAAAGGTCACAGCGATAGACTTGTCGGCAAGACATCAACTCTGTCTTGGCGACATGATCATTTCAAGAGAATTCATAACAGCTAGTCATCCAGACATGAATAATGTCACAGTGAATTTTCCCTGCAGGAGTTACATGTCAGTAAGAATTGAGGCACATATTCCAACAAGCTCCCACTTGATGAAGATCTTACTGACACCTCTAGAGCATAATAAAACTACTGAAATTCATGGGCCAAGAGGCCCATCGAACTGGCACACCACCTGTATTTTTTTGTGCTTACAGGCTTCGTCAATGCATCTACAACATTTTCTAGAGTATCCACTTTCTCCAAAGATACCTTCCCATCCTCCACCATATCTCATACAAAGTGATACTATACATCTATATGTTTCATCTTGGCATGGAAAGTAGGATTCTTTGCCAAACATATAGCACTCTGACTGTCACAGTAAATAGTAATTTTTCCTGCATCAAAACCAATGTTAGAGCACAAAAATTTTAACCAGATTGCTTCTTTATAGGCATGTGTAGCTGCCATGTATTATGCCTATGTAGTGGACAAAGCGACTACAGCCTGTCGCTTGCTCATCCAACTCACTGCACCACCATTCATCATGAAAACATATCCACTGGTGGATCTTCTGCGGTCAATGTCCCCTGCCCAATCAGAATCCACATAACCTCGAATACTGAGATTCCTCTATGATTCAACCAAGTTACTATGGTAACACAAAGCATAGTCTGAAGTGCCCTTCAGATATCTAAACACTCTCTTCACAGCATCCCAATGTGTCCTTCCAGGATTAGCCATAAACTGACTAAGTACTCCCACTGCTTGGGCAATGTTTGGCCTTGCACAGACCATTGCATACATAAGGCTTCCAACTGCACTAGCATATGGCACACTGGTCATGTCCTCCATCTCAGTAGGATATTTTGGACAATCTTCAACAGATAGCTTCCTTCCCTACGTAACTAGAACAACTAGTTGCTTGCAATCAGTCATACAAAATCTCTCTAGAACAGTCATGATGTACTTACTCTGACTGAGCCAAAGTTTTCTATTTTTCTTATCCCTAGTTATTTCCATTCCCAGAATATACCTTGCTGCACCAATATATTTCATTTCAAACTTTGCAGACAACTGAGACTTAAGATCAGAAATCATTATCTTACTATTGCCTACGAATAGTATATCATCAACATAGAGAGCAATAATAAGAACTTGATCACTTTCAGCTTTGTAATACACACAACATAGAGAGTAATAATAAGAACTTGATCAAATTTTGATCTTACAAATCCTAATGAAAAAACAAAAGTGTCAAACTTTCGGTACCACATTCTAGGAGATTGTTTTAACCCATACGGAGATTTCTTCAACTTGCAAACCAATCTTTCCTTACCTTTTTCCACAAAGTGCTCTGGCTGGGACATATAAATTTCTTCTTCAAGATCACCATGAAGAAATGTTGTCTTCACATCCAACTATTCAATTTCTAAGTCATACGCTATTGCAAGTGACAAAAGAAATCTAATAGATGTCAGCTTAGCTACAGGAGAAAAGATTTCTCCATAATCAATTCCCTCTACCTAGGAATAACCTTTTGCAACCAGCCTCGCTTTATATTTTTCTACACTGCCTTCTAGACCAATTTTCTTTCTAAATACCCATTTGTAGCCCATAGCTTTTTTGCCTTTAGGAAATGGCACCAAACTCCAGGTATCATTCTTTTCTAATGATGCCATTTCTTCATTCATGGCTTCCAACCAAGAGTTTGAATCAAACATTTTAAATGCCTCTTTCACAATCCTAGGTTCATCAGTGCTAGAAATTAAAGCATAGGCACAAGTAGACTCTATCAAAGAAAACCCATACCTATCAGGTTACTTTCTTTCATGAGTTGACCTCCTCACATGCTGAGGCTGAGGTGTTTCTTCATCTTGATCAGAACTTTCAGAGCTACTTGAACTTTCCTCAGTATCAGGTACATTTTTATTTTTCAACTCCTCTTTATCTGGTGTCAAAGGAATTTCTGCTACATCCTTTTCATTTTCTGATTTCTTCTCTAACTGTAGATCCAATGTAGAAGGTTTCAGCTCACGAAAGATAACACTTCTGCTATATGAAACCTTCTCAGTCTCAAGATTCCAAAGCTTGTATCCTTTTATTCTAGTGCTATAGCCAATAAAAATACACTTCACATCTTTGTTTTCCAACTTAGATCTTTTTTCAAATGACACAAGCATATGCCTCACAGCCAAAGACATGAATATGTCTCAGAGAGGGTTTCTTTCTAGACCATGCTTCCAAAGGTGTCTTCTCAACAAGAACAGAGTTAGGAGAATGATTTACCAAGTAACATGTTGTAGAGACTGCTTCAACCGAGAACTTCTCTTCCAAGCCAACACTGCTCAGCATACTTCGTGCTCTTTCCATTACTATCCTGTTGAACCTTTCAGCAACTCCATTTTGCTGTGGAGTGTAAGGTGTAGTCTTATGTCTTTTAATCCCATGATCCTTACAGTACCTTTCAAATTCATCTGAACAAAACTCACCACCATTGTCAGTCCTTAAACATTTTATTTTCCTATCAGTCTGATTTTCAACAAGGTTTTTAAATTTCTTAAACTGACTGAACACTTCTGATTTACTTCTCAGAAAATATACAAATGTTCTTCTTGAATAATCATCAATAAATGACACATAGTATCTTGATTTAGACAGAGAAGGAACATTCACTGGACCAAAAACATCAGAATGAATATAATCAAGAAAACAGAAGATTTGTGAGGACTAGAATAAAATGAAACACGGTGTTGTTTACCATATATGCAATGTTCACAAAATTCGAATCAAGGTTACAATCTTCAAGCCCTTCTACCAAGTTTTTATTTTTCAAGGTTTTTAAACCTTTCTCACCAATGTGGCCTAGCTTATGATGCTAGAGCATATTCTTCTCTACTGGAAGTTTAACCTCCATGGAGTTTACACCATCAGGAACATTTTCCTTCTTTTCTCCATGAGTAGCTTTTAGTGACTTTGCAGAGATGCTATTGCATTGAACAACATGTGCATCCAGCTTGTACAAGGTACCAATTTGAGCACCCCTAGCCAGCACCATTTCACCTCTAGTCATCTTGCAGCCATTTCCAGAGAACGTGACCTGCACTCTAATATCATTCAGCTTACTTACAGAAAGTAAATTTTGAGCCAGACCTGGTATATGCATCACATCATTGATTCCCTTCACTCTTCCATCAGGGAATTGAATTCTGACTCTTCCACGGCAAACAATTTCCAAAGATGAATCACTTGCTAAATACACCTTTCCACCATCATAGTTTTTATACTTTGTGAACTAGTCTCTATGAGATGTCATGTGGAAAGATGCTCCAGAATCAATCAACCAGACATCATCAAATGCCTGTGTAGCCAAGGCTGCAATGAAGGTGTCTGCATCACTCTGAGAAGAATCATTTTCAGAAGAGTTCTTCTTCTTCTTTTTCTCCTCCTTGCAATCCCTTCGGACATGACCAGGTTGCTCACAATTCCAGCATTTCATCTTGGACTTCTTGCCAGGAGACTTTGATCTCCCTTTTGATTTCGATCTAGATTTCTTGTCCTTCTTCTTGCCTTTCTCCTTCGATCTGCCTCTGACAGCCAGAGCTTCCTTTGCCACCTCAGAATATTTTCTTCTCATCTCTTCTGAGGAAGCAACAACATCTTCCATCTTGAAAGTGGATGTCGTACTCCCAATAGCCATCACCAGATGATCCCAAGAATCTGGCAAAGAACATAGCAGTAGCATGCAACGATCTTCATCTTCAATCTTCACACCAATATATGTTAACTGAGCAATCAGCATATTAAATGCATTCAAACGATCAGCAATTGATCCTCCCTCTTGCATTCTCAAAGAGTACATCTTCTTCCTCAAGAACAATTTGTTCACTAAGGACTTGCCTTGATAAATAGATGTCAGTTTTTTCCACAAGGAAGATGTAGTTTTTTCTTCACGCACGTTCAGAAGAACAGAGTCTGCCAAATAGAGCCTTATCAGCCCCTTAGACTTTCTATCTACAAGATCCCAATCCTCTTGCTTCATGCCTTGAGGAATCGTTCCAGACACAGCAAGCCACAGATCACGATCCACTAACAGATCTTCCATTTTGAGTTTCCATAACTCAAAGTTGCTACAATTGAATTACTCTATTTCCATCTTTCCGGATGTGCTTGCCATCTTAATCTGTAATTAAATTATCAGACCTCTAACAAACTCCCACTGAAAAAGAATTGACACAAAAAATCCAACCCTCTCACAATGATAACACAACTGGCCAGGCTTTGATACCACTTGTAAGGAAAACAAGAGGTGCGGAAGCAACTTTCCTAACGTAAAAACCACAGGGGAGAAAGCATACAGTACCTTTAATTTTTCTAATTACAATCCAATTAAGACACACATGAAAGAATTACAGAAACAAAGAAGATACTCAAAGACAATGAACAATAGATTTACATGGGAAACCCTTCCGGGAAAAAACCCACCACACCAATCTGAATCTCTTTGTATTATAGTAACAAAAATTACATACAATTAGAGATACAACTCTCTGGTATTAGTTCACAGTAGCTTCATTCACTGTTCTTCCTCTTACAAAAAATGCTCTCAACAAAAAACCGATCTTTTTTTTTTTCAAACTCAGAATGCTCTTTCTTAAAACTTAACACAGTCTAATTTTTGTCCTCTGTTCATCCTTATCCGCCATTGCCCTATCATGGAAAGTTTCCTCTTGAGCATTGATTTTTTCCTGCATGCAATTCAGCTCCAACATTGCAACTGTTGCAGAAATCTAACTGCCATTCATTTGAAATTCGCTTCCTCTGATTGGTCCACGAAGCTCCACACAGGATGGTCAATCTGGTCAAGGGCATTTGACTTTGTTGGCATATTGGTGAGACACTAACAGTGTCTCCCTAATGCCACAAAGTCTTCATATCTTTATTAGTGTAAGTCCCAAATAGTTGGCAAGACGATATAACAAACGCCATGAGTCATACCGAAACTGCTGACACCAAATGCATTCCTATTGGCAAGAGATTTTTCATCGGCTAGACTCAACAATGCTCACAAAGTCACAACAACTTCAACTTTTCCATTAGCAAGACTTTCCATTCGCCAAGAGGTTTCACCGATTCTTCGTGAAGTTTCACCGAAGCACCTGATAGTTGGCAAGACATTCGTCTTTCGCCAAGAGGTTTCCCTGAGCCTCCTCAAGTTGTTCTGAAGCATCCACCAATCGGTGAGACTCATTGCTTTCGCTAGGACTTCATACCGAGGTCCTAAGCCATACCGATCGCTCCAAACACCAGTTGGCAAGACATTGTCTTTTCCAAGACCTCATAGCGAGCGTCGAGACCTCACATCGAGCAACCAAGTCTTATCGAGTCAGAAAGACTTTTTTCTTTCACCGAGACCTCACATCGAGCACTCATGTATTACCGAGTCAGCAAGACATTTGACCTTCGCCAAGACCTTTCACCGAGAGCTCTTATGTTACTTCAGACTATCGGTGAGACTCTCCATGGGTTGCCAAGACTTCATACTGAAGTCTTTGAGTCACCGCGAAGACCACAAGTGAATACTCCTATCGGTGAGACCTTTCCTTCATCGCTGAGACTTCTCCCCGAGATCCTTGAGCTACTCCATCATCCGCTTTTACACCTGATAGCAACCTTTGTCAGCCAGAGGTTTCTATCAACAAAAGGTCACACCAAACACAGAAAGGTCACAACGATAGACTTGTCAGCAAGACATCAACTCTGTCTTGGCGACATGATCATTTCAAGAGAATTCATAACAGCTAGTGATCCAGACATGAATAATTTCACAGCGACTTTGCCCTGCAGGAGTTACATGTCAGTAAGAATTGAGGCACATATTCCAACAAGGTCTTCTTAGGGTTTTTGGCCACTGCGAATGTGATGGTGACCTCTGTTTCTACTCAAACTACTCTGAAAAATCTGCTACCTCTAGAACTTGCAAAAAATCTCCCAGCCTAAAACCCTCACAGATCTGGCAAATGATGGCCAAAATATGAAAAACAAAAGCCAATCTTGACTTTTTCCACCACTTTGAATCCAATGGTGAAGCCTGATCTGATCCAAAATGCCTCATCAATGAACTCAAGGAATCATACCCTCGAGGAATCCCGAACGAACCTTTTTGTAATTAAGAATTCCTGAATAATATTATGTTGCACATCTTTTTGCAATATCTCTATTTTTTTGTTTTTCTCTTCTGTGGAAGGTGATTTTCTGGTTTGCATTTCAGATCTTGGTTTCCAACATTGTATCAGAGCCTTGATTTGCAGCCCCTTCTCTACTTTTTTGTTTTTCTCTTTCTAGAAGGTTATTTTCTGGTTTGCATTTCAGATCTTGGTTTCTAACATATTATGTTATTTATGTTTAGTATATTTCCTTTAGCATGCTTATTAATGTAGATTCATATGACCACTAAAGTGGGGGAAAAATGTATAGGAGTAAAATTGCACCAATCACAATTTCACATACATTCTTGTATCCACTTTAGTGTCCACTCCATTAGCATCTTGAGTAGGCTCATTTTAGCCCTTGCATCAACCTCTTTCCCTTCTCAAGATGCTTTAGTGCCCCTTTTCAGTAGCTACCCTTGTGCATTGGCTTTACATCAGACTTTGGGCTTTTCTTGCATGTGTTGTTTTGTAGCTTGACATGTCCATACACTAGTGTGTCACATGAATTTTTGTGCACTGCGCTCACATCTTGTGATGTTGCAACACTCAAACAACCGTTCTCGATCATCATTTCCACTTGTCACCTCTTTTAGTCAGTGGTAACAGCTCGAGATGCTTTGTAACCACCTAGGAAGCCCCTTTTGCTTCTTTTCTCTCATTAAAAGTTGTCTTTTCACTCCATTGGCATATTCTAAGTTCTTCCAACTTCTTCTAGCTCTACTCTTCCACTTCTAGCTTGTCTCTTGCTTTGGCTCCAGCCTTCTTCCATCTTGCCCCTGCTTGCATAGCTCAACATAGCTTGTTATAGCAGCTTCAAGCTCTCTTAGCTTCTCTTCTTGTAACTTCATTTCCCTTATTACATGCTTGTGAGCATCTTTGGACTTCACATCTCCTTCTTTTGCATCTACACTTTGTGATACAGGTTCTCCTCCTTGAGAAGGGATTGCTTTTATCACCTCTTTTGTGATACGGGTTCTCCTCCTTGAGCGGGGTTTTCTTTTATCACTATCACTTAGTGGTACGAGTCCTACTCTTGAGTGGATTTTTCTTTCACCACACACTTTATTCACTCTCTCTCTTTCTCTATCTTCTTGGTTGTCCGTGGAGGTGGGAACACCAAAACAGGGGTTTGACTGAGGCAAACCCCTATACAGCCCCAACAATTTCTCCAGATCTTACAGACGCATGTTTTGAAAACATTTTTTTGGTGGAGGCTTCATCACTCACATAATTGTAAGTATTTCTTTCCTTTCTTCTTGTTATCTCTAACATTTCTATTTCACTTTATTTCAGTTCTATTGTATTCTACTACTTTATCACATTCTGTAAATTCTTAGCAATCAAATAGCTAGCAGTCATTTAGGAATTTTTGTAATAAACTCATTCTTTAGTCTATACGAGATTCCAACGCACCTCTGGGACACTAGCACATTGCGCTATCATCTGTATTTTGCACTGACTTCCTTTGGCCAAGAGCTTGTCAATTTGCCTAGAGAATCTCTATGACCTGCTCTTTTGGATTTTGAAACTCTCACTGTTGTTCCTTGAGGTAGTTTAGGGTAGTTCACCCCATGAGGATCTCTAAATGAATAGAACTCATGAGTAGTGAATCCCCCTCTTCTACACTTACATTATCACAAACTATATATATATTGGAATAAAGGTTTGATTATACATTCTATTCATGGACTCAAACCTTTAACCTTATCATGCATTTCTTGAGAAGACATTGCTGCCTTTATAATAATGAATGGTAAAGCCACTATGAAGATCATTGCCACTACTTTTACATAAGACTACACTCTATCCCTATACTATCATCAATAGGTGTGCAAGGAATTGTTTGAGAGAAACTATGTGATAGGCTATGCAAATTCTCCTTGTGTCACTATAAAATCCTTGAAAAATTATCACTTATAGGTATTATAGAAAGTAGGATTGTTACCTTTATCCTTTGACCATCAAGCAATTGGACTTTCCTTTATGCATTTTTCCTATGGAGTATCTTGATATGCAACATAGACTTCATTTTCAATATTAACACTGTCCTTCTGTTACCATAAATTATCACTATTATATTATTACTATCCTTTCTTGGTCTTCTTCATAGACCTTAAAGACTACTCTACGAACAATGTTCAATGCCTTTTTGGTGACAGTAAGCTTATATCTTTCACTTTCCATGCCATCATTGCAGAGACAATAATTTCCAACCATCTCACTCCAAAAGGGCTTGCAAATATGATATTGCAGCAACTCCCAATGGATGACTTTTAATATTTCATTCAATTCAAATTCCATACTACTTGTCTAAAACATCTTCATATAGTTACCATTTTCAATGATCACACTCCATTTGTTTTTTTCCATCACTATTTTATCATGTTCATGAGAGTTCATAATTTATGATATGATGACTTCAAAATTTCATGTCTTCCACTTACTACTTGTCATGTGGTCTCTTCCCTTTAACCCTTATCATTTTCTATCTAGTTCCTATACTTTCCACTATATTTTATCTTGGTACAAACCCTTCGACTATCATCAACATGTGCTTAAATGCCTCATGTAATTGTAAGCTTATTTTGAAGTCTCCCCTAGCTCACTATCCTTAAACCGCTATTCTTAACATGGGCTCTTGGCAACATTTGGATTCAACAAGGTATAGGTCTCACATTGCTTAATACATTTTATCGGATAGACCACATACCTTATTCATTACCACATCCTCTAGTTACAACTCTCTTTCTATGAACTGGTGAAAGTGTTTTCACTACTTTCATGACAAATTTGCTTCTCTATAGACTTGTGTATCTCTCCTTTAGAAAACTCCATGCTAATACAGTTAACATAGAAACTAATGACAAATAATAATAAAAAGATAACTCATAATGGATTTATTTGGCAATGATTTTTGTCTCCATCTGAACCTGAAATCCTAGCACTACCTCATTTGTCATTCTTCATCCTCTTTAAATTATGTTGGGATAAATATTCATTGAAAGCTTGTTTTCTCTCCCTAAGGGTTTTTGAGAGCTCTATATTGCTTATATAATCCATGAAGATTCAACCAACCTCTATCACATCCTCTATTAAAAAATCAATTATTTAATAATATCCTTTTGTGTTGTAGCTTCAATCATAGGTGCAAAGCACTCTTGCATTATAGATACTACAATGAAAAACTTGTTATGATACTCTGCCATTACTTCATCAAAATTTTGGTCATAGGTTAGCACATCACCCACTGTTGACCTTAGCAATGTATAAGAGAGGCCTCCAAATAAATAATTAATTGTGCTCCAAAAAGGATCACACTTTCATTACTATCAACTATTGCACACTTGCACCTCTGTATACTGTAATTTCTACCTCTATGCACAATAACTCCAACAGCTATAGCCATTGCAATAACCTCCACTTGATTCATACAAAGTTGCGATTTTACCATATCCTTCTTAAACTCTCCAAACTCCTATCTCAAGGTAGAAATATCAGGAGGAAACTCCTACTACTTTAACAATCTCTATAAAACCAAATTATTTGTTGCAATGTCGCAAAATTGCGCCTAAGGGAAATTCCACATTTCTGCACTTTTGCCTAGCATATATGACACCTTAGGGAAATAATGATAGAAATCCTATGAGTCAAAATCTCACAATTTTGACTCCATGTGGACTAATGGTAGAGAAACAGAAGCTTGACGACACATTTCCTAAAAATATAGGCCTTGGACGCCTGCACAATGCGTGGACATCTGCATGACACGCTAGCGTCCTGGCAGTTTTCCTGAGCTTGAAATGGGGAATCTCAAATTTTGAATCTCACAACACATGTCCTAGCAGTTGGGATTTGGGTGTAATGACTCTTTTCCACCCTTGCATGCAACAAAAATACCTCCTTGGCTCTCATTTGGGGCTTCAAACCATTCAGAAAAGATCTCTCTACACTTTCATTCCTAAGTTCTCTTCATTTCTTGATAGCAGCACTCTCACAAATGAATCCATGCTGGACTAAGGTCCTTCCAACAGCTACAAATCTCAAGCAAGTGCTCAATGGTTCATCCATGCACTCCGGAGAGGGTCAAGGCCCATGGGTAACACTCTTTGTCTCTCTCTTTTACTCTCTTCTCCTACTTGTTCATTTGCTACTTTGTGGTGTGGATTCTACTCCTGAAGCAGGTTTTTCTTTCACCACACGCTTTGTTTACTTCATTTGCACTCCTTTCCAACTTTGTTGTCCATGGAGGTGGGAACATCAAAATGAGGGTCTAACTAAGGTAGACCCTTATATAGCCACAACCTTTTCCCCTTGTTCTTCTGTGTGTAGGTTGCAAAGTAGAGTTTGGAGTGAAGACTCGAACATTCGGTGGAAGGTAAGTTTTATCCAAGTTCTCCTTTTACTTTACTCTAAGTCTTTGCATTCTGTCTAGTTATTTCATTTAGCACACCTCTGACTCGAGCTAGTGGTACCTTGTCCTATCTACTTGAGTTCTTGAGCTTTATGTTGCTTAGGACACCAGTGCATTATTTGGATGATAGTGCGTAGTGCTAACATCTTGAATCCACGCTTCCATATTTTGGCTAAGAGCTCCTTTGTCTGAGGCATGAATCTATAAGTTTCACTCTCTCGGATTATTAAGTAGCTCCCTGTAACGGTTAGCATACACCCATCTCTTTCACAATTCCTTCATGTTGAGGTGGATAAGGGAAGTTCGTTCCCTGGTGATCTCTTGAGAATGAAGAGACCCATGTGCAGCGAATCCCTCTTATCTCAAATTTTGGTGAACCCGATGCAAACCATGTCGGATTTATTCTTACAATGTTTTCATGTTTATGGTAATGATTTCTCTAAGGAGGATTTTGATATGTTGGATGATACTCTAGATGACTTCTTAGAAGTGTCCTCCCATATCTATAAATCTCTCGAGCAAGCCTCCTCACCATCAACTAAGGAGTTAGTAAATGTAGTAGTGGTCTCTATGGCTCCTTCGAGCCCTAAGAAACCTGTCATTTATGTGACCCGGTTGACTCCTCTTCTAGGGAGGATTATTCTGTCTATGGAATCTCATGTCATAATAATTCATCAGACCTATATTCAAGGTTCGTGAAAGTTTCCAGCTCCCCTTCATACAATGTTGTTGGGCACACATATAATAAAAGAAGAAAAAAATAGAACTTGGATCAACAACCTTTTGTTCCTACATCTCAACCTACTCAAGATCCTACTTCTTTTCCACCTTCTCAACCAAGCCTTCCTGCAGCACCTAAACCTACTATCAAAGCACCAGGTGACTATGAACTTGTCAAGCAACTTCATATTACTCCAGCTGAGATATCACATTGTGATTTTCTTCAAACCGCTCTGGTTTATTAGGAGATGCTTCAGGAAGCTTTGCAAAATATTCTCTTTCCTACCTCCACTAGGCCCATGGATGTCAATGCATTGTTGGCTCATATTCGAGCAGATTCACTGAATATTGTGTTCCATTTGCAAGAACTCTCACCTCCGGATGTGTAGAAGCAAGTGGATCCCTTGATGATTATAATTAATGTTAATAATATCGGTATTAGGCATACTCTTATTGACATTGGTTCAACTCTCAATGTTTGCAGTATCGATCTATTACCTAAGATTAAAGTTGATTCATCTTCTTTAGTGGATTCTTCCTTGTATATTCACAGGTTTGATAATGTTGGTTGTTAGGCTCTAGGCACAATAATACTTCCTTAGCAACTGGGTCTCGTTACCTTACCTACCTTGGTCTATGTGATGCCTATCCCTTTACCTTACAATCTTCTCTTGGGGAGACCATGGATTCATTCTATGGGCATTGTAACCTCTACTTTACATTGTTCCCTAAAATTTATCACAAACAATTAGGTGGTTATGATTAAAGTGGTTCCAGAGGCTATTCACCTTTGTGAACTAGTAGATATCAATCACACTTCAGTTGTATCCACTCTCAATAATTGTATCCCATCCTTAACCATTGATGCTATGGCGTGTTCTTCGTCAATACCCTCTATGGAAGTTGTACCTGGAGTGAGTGTTGTTAAAGATGAACCACCTAAAGTAGAAGATCCTAGGTCTCCCCCATATTCCCCATGTCCTTCTCAATCGAATGCTTTACTTGGTGATGATTGGGGCTCCTTGGAATTTTCTTAATTCTTTATCGCAGAATACAAGGAAAACCCCTCTTACATAGAGTTTTTGTGTACTTCTAATGTAGAGAAGGATGATATTCCCATTGAGAAAGAGAAGTGTGACCCTATTTAGGAGACCACTCCTTCCTCTACTGAAGAGGGTAATCCCACTCCTACAAAGGATGTTAATGTTTGTGAACCTAGAGAAAAAGGTGGGAATGCTCCAGTGGAGACATTCAACATTTATTGGTGGAATGAAACACTCTATGTAGAGTTTCCACCTCTCAAAGTTTTGAAAACTTGTTATGATTTTGGATATGAGCTTGATTCTCGATATGGTTATGGATAGAAAGGCCTAGGGAATATCGAGCAAGGAATCCAATTCCCTATCCAGTTCAAGCCACACAAGCATTATCTGGGTTTGGGATGCTCTATCAAACAATCTAAGTAGAAACCTTGGTAGAGTGTTAACATGATTTCAGCTGAACCGTTGAACTTGGTCCATCCCGAATTGATAGAGGAAAGGGAGCATGCCAATAAAATCCCTTTAGATATCTTCTCTTCAGATGAAGCACTTGAGGAATTCCTAGGAACCTATTCCCTGTTACCTCCTTTTCACCACAAAAGATGATTCTCATATCACTTGCATAAGCAAGCATACTTTGGAGAATTTTTCTTGAGTATTGATGAGGAGGACCCTCTATCTAATGTTAATGATGATGTTCTAATATCCCATCCTAAAGATCGTAGTTCCCTCCTTAAAGGAGACACTACTGAAATCTCTATGGATCCTAAGTCCTCTAAAAAGGTAATTAAGATTGGGAAGTGTCTCTCTTCTCATGAAGCATATGAACATTTTGATCTCTTACATTCGTGTCCTAGTATCTTCTCTTGGATGTATGAGGATATGCTCAGTATCGATGAGTACATAGTGGTTCACAATATTTTCTTATGTCCTGACGTCAATCTTGTTAAACAGAAAATCCGAAAGATTAATCCCAGGGTAGCATATGGTTAAGACTGAGATAGAGAAGCTGTTGAAAGTAGGCTTTATCCGTCCAATCGATTACTCCCCTTGGATCTTGAATATCATTGTTTTTAGTAAACCAAATGGTCGTATTCGTATATGCATTGACTTTCATGATCTAAACAAGGCTTCTCTTAAGGATGATTTTCCGTTGCCTAATATAGACATAATTATAGATTCGACTACATGCCATGCATTGTTATCTTTTATGGATGGCTTATTGGGTTACAATCAGATCTGTATTAAACCAGAAGATTAGTACAAGATAGCCTTCACTACCCCTTGGGGTACCTTCTATTATGCGGTCATGCCCTTTGGGTTGAAAAATTCAGGAGCAACTTACCAATGGGCGATGACCCTGATATTTCACAATTTTATCCACAAAATCCTAGAAGACTATGTTGACGACATTTTGGCGAAGTTGATAACCTATCATGATCATGTAAAGAACCTTTGTCTTATCTTCGAAAGGCTTCAAATCTATAAGATGAGACTTAATCCCAATAAATGTGTCTTCGATATAGATGTCGACAAGATTTTGGATTTATAGTTTCTCACCATGGAATTGAAGTCGACACGAATAATATTGATGCCATTGTTAACATTCCTCCACCTAGAAATATTACTAAATTACAAATTTTGCAGGGGAAAATTCAAATGATTCATAGATTTATATCTCAATTGGTTGATCGTACCCTTCCTTTCACTTGTTTATTGAAGACAGATGTTTGCTTCATATGGGATGAAGAGTGCCAAAAAGCTTTCGAGTCAATCAAATCCTATTTGTTTAATCCTCCTGTATTGATGTCGGATATGGAAGATAGACCCTTTTTTCTTTACCTCACAACATCACCCTATGCTTTGGAAACTTTGTTGGCTCAATATGATGATGTCGAGAAAAAGAGAGCGGTCTACTACATTAGTTGTGTCCTAGTCGATTACGAAACTCACTATTCCTCCATGGAGAAATAATGCCTCACTCTTGTCTTTGCTACACAAAAGTTGAGGCACTATCTTCTCCATGCTTAAACACATGTCATTGTAAAGACTAACCTTTTAAACCATATTTTCTCTAGTGCTGACCTTGCTAGGAGGTTAGTGAAATGGGTTATGTTGCTTTTTGAGTTTGATATAAAATTCATTACTTAGAAATCAATAAAGGGTCAAGCAGTTGTTGATCAATTGGAAAATACTCCCTCATCTCACTCCTTCCCAAGGTTGGATTTATTCCCTGATGAGAATATTTTCATAATTAATTATGACCTTGAATGAAAAATGTATTTCAACAGATCGAGGTGTCAAACTGGTTCCAGAGTGGGTGTGGTCTTAATATCCCCTGATGGAAAACTGGTCCCTCTATCCTTCTGATTGGATTTTCCTTGTACTAATAAAATCATTGAGTACGAAGCTCTTATTACTGGCTTGCGTGCCATTATTGCGCTTAAGATAAAACATCTTTGCATACTAGGTGACTCTAAGCTTATTGTGAATCAGATTACGAGGACCTATCAAGCAAAACAAGATAAGTTGTCTTGATATCGAGACCTCACTTTTTCTTTGCTTGATCGGTTCTCCTCTTTCACAATAGAAATCATCCCTAGAAGGAAGAATAGACATGTTGATGCCATGGAAAGTGTTGCTTCCTTGGTACCTTCGGAAGAGGATATGAAAGAATACCACTTCGTGGTTCAGGTCCTACAAACCCCAACGGTTTCTGATCAATCAGAATCTGAGGCCCTTGTGTGTTCTCATGTAGACTTGAGAGAATGGTTTTCTAATATCTATAGCTACTTAAAGACTGGAAACTTTCCCGATGATGTGACAAAGAATGATCACACTCATATATGAAATCTTTCAGCATGATATGTCATTTTATCCAATGTTCTCTATCAAAAATCTTATAACGGGTTGCTTCTACAATGCCTCACTAAAGCAGAGATACCCCTCGCCCTTAAAGAATCCCATTCAGGCTTTAGGGGTGCACACTTTGGAGGTAAATCCCTAGTAAGGAAACTGATACAAATGAGGTACTATTGGAAAACGATGGAGCAAGATTCCTTAAATTTTGTTAAAAAGTTCCTTCAATGTCAACAACACAGTCATCTCATTCATGCAC
This sequence comes from Sequoia sempervirens, assembly GCA_007258455.2. Taxonomy (NCBI): domain Eukaryota; kingdom Viridiplantae; phylum Streptophyta; class Pinopsida; order Cupressales; family Cupressaceae; genus Sequoia; species Sequoia sempervirens. The sequence continues at coordinate 82,592,835 of VDFB02000002.1, read as the reverse complement.
CTGCCCAAGAGTTACAAAATTAGCCCTCTCCTTGGCCATTCGCAAAATGGGGGTTGGATATTATTGGAAAGATATCACCTCCTTCTTCCAAGGGACATACCTTTATCATTACCACCACAAATTACTTCACAAAATGGGTCGAAGCTATTCCATGAATGCTGAGGCTATTTGTAGTTTTCTCCTCAACAACATTATTTCTCATTTTGGATTGCTTGCTACACTTGTCTCTGATAATGGAATGCCATTCAAGAATAAGGAAGTAAAGAAATTCCTAGAGAAATTTCACATCCAGCATAGATTTAATGTGCCTTACTATCCACAATCCAATGGCCAAGCAGAAGCATCTAACAAAACTCTTGAGCTCATTCAATTACCATACACTTTATGGGCCTACCGCATGAGTGTCCATATGGTGACAGGAACAATGCCTTACAACCTCATGTATGGTGCCGAAGCTATCATGCCTTTGAAGTTGGAAATTCCATCTCTACAGATGCTCAATGAGTGTTGATTGTAGGCTCTCGTTCTTCTTAAAGCTTATCAATGGTTGTTATTGAGATAATATAATCAAAATGTGCTATTGAGGACCTTTAAGCTAGGAGACCTGGTTCTTTATGAGAATTAGAAAAATGTGAATATGTCACCTGATCAGAGAGGGAAATTTAGTCCTAACTAGTTAGGCCCTTACATTGTTGTCTCTATATATGATTCAGGTGCCTATGGATTATCATCTATGGATGGAATGCCTCTAAAAGAGCCTGTTAATGCGATGCACCTTTTTCGATACTATGCGTAGTGTCCCATGTGTCATGTATGCGGTGTTCTCTCCTTGAAAGGGTAGTATCACTACATATGTTGAAATTGTTCATTAACACATTATGAAAAAAAATTGTGTTATGATGTGACCACGTGTGTGTGTGCAATATACATACATGTATCTCACTATGCTATGTATCCATGTATCACATTACAAATTTTAAGGAAATTAGGTCATCATTGAATTTAATTAACATACAACCATGCATGTTTATTAAATCATGTTAGCATCTAATGTAAACATACATCCATATGATCATATAACATCCATAGCATCAACATACATGAAATAAAATGCATGAACTTTAAAATATACAATGCCATGATTTTGAAACAGTATATATATGTGTGTATGTATCAAATGTCATGTATATGTATTGGGCCACTACTATAAAAAATGAGTGGCTACTGAATATATTTCTATACAAAATATCTATAAATATATATGTGTGTGTGTGTGTCTCCCACTACAAAAATGATGTACAAAATCACAAGCCCCTATGGCTACAGCGCATGGCTCCTCGAGCCCTCCGGCTCTAGCTACTAGTGATGTGGTCTAGAGAGGGGATGCATGGTGGTCATAGAATGGGATCAATGTAAGTGTGATATGGATAGAGCCATCCACATCCCTCTGACCTCTCCCTACAACAAGCATATTGGCATCCGTGCATGTGTCAGCTCTTGCTGTAGCTATTGAACATCTATTGGGATCATAGTTGTTGGCTGCCTACTAAGGTCATCGGGGTGGCTCTAAAGGGAATCACATGCCTACTTAGCAGAATTGTCCCTCCTCACTTCTGCATCTCACTCATCAAGCACCATGTGCAGCTCCCCTAATAGCTGGTCACACTACCCCCAAACAGTGGTGAGCTCTACAATTAGTTGAACGATCTCGACTCCCCGCTCTTTGTAAGCAGTCCTCAAGCATGCTACCGGCTCAAAAATGTGGGCATGTTGCCCCACAGAAATTAACCAAAAAACCTTGAGGATCATCCCTTGGATCAACACGTTAGGAGCCACCTTTGAAATACATTGAGCCATCAACCCAGTCCATCCCTGTGCATCCTCTACAACCACAAAAGGAAGGAGAGAAATCAGTATCACATGGCAGATATCTATAATCATAAATAGAAAAACTAAAAATACTGAAACATAAACAACATGCTCTGTATACTTGGGTCCCCTAGCTGCCATGTGGGATCAAGTGAGGAGCGGCGCTAGGACCCATGTCGTTGATGCGTTGATGTCGGTAGTCACTCCCGAGGCCGCCAAGGCCACCACCACTGTGGTTGTGGGTGCAGGTGGCATTGATAAGATAAGAGTAGATTTTGGGGGGTCTGACCTCCTCCACTGCCCAAACATCTGTGGTGCTGCCTCCTCCTCCTTACCAACCTGCTACCACCCTCTTCATCATCCTGTGGGGGTGGAGGTGGCACATCCCCCTATGGGCCCAGATCCCCTCTGGGAGCACCCTCACCAAACACAGGAGGATGGTTCTTATCCCACCACCCGCTAAAATCTATAGCAATCTTGACATTATCCACCATCACCATGGTAGTAGATCATGGTCGGGCTCATCATCATCTAAGGGAACAAAATTGGTGATGGTGGAGTGGGGGAAATCCTCGAGTCTAACCGCACTCCTATAAGCCTTAGAGTATGTGGGCACATCTGGAGGAATAGTCTGTATACGACCATGTCGTCACATGACCCAACTCCAATAGTATGGCATGATGATGTGATCATGGCGACCTACTAGAAAATAGACCTGTTGCAAGTTCATCAGGTACCTACCATCATCTACCCATCAAAAAAATTGATAGGGTCTCCATCTGACCCCATCCACAGTAAGATTATCGAACTATAGCCGCCAAAACTATAAATTTCCAAATCTCCACTGGTCTGTCATATTGTAACAATGAGCCATAGGGACGCAATAAGGTTGTCACTGGGGAAAACCAACTAGCCTCATGCACATGATGTGGGTAAAGGCCCACACCTACAAAAGTATGCATGATGTCAGACTACAGATTCATATTGAGCGTACCGGCCTAACTCCTGGTAGAGGTGCGCTAGCATACTGCACCCCCAGGAAAAAATTGTTTGATGCTCTACCATCTCTCTGATAATGTGGATGAGGCCCCTGTGAAGGTGAGAGCTTCAATCATCTATCGTGATTTGAAAAGGAACAATTACAACCATCACCCGGTGCAGCAGTGGTGCAATGGTTCGTGTCTAGTCATATTAGTGTGTGTAAATATGGTTCATGTCATCGCTACCATCTATCTATCTCGAGCAATAACGAACTCCCTACGCTCGCTCTCCTACAGATCGAGTGTCATCAATGGCCACCCGTTGTCTATGGATGGGTAGTCTGAGGATCCGATAAACATCCTCCAATGTGGTGGTCATCTCCCCAGTAGGTAATTGGAAAGATGACATGGTGGCATCCCACCGCTCCACTAGCACTGTTAGAATTCGCTCATGGTAGTGCATCTCTATCATGGTGAATGCATGATAGAGACTGACCTACTCCAGATGGGTGACCTTGTATGTGGTGAGACAGTCCCTCTGCTCCCGAACTAGTCAGTAAGCCTGCCCTCTAGGATGCTTGCGAATCTCCCGATACTCCTGCAAAAAGTGAAAAAATTCTAAGTCAGAACATGGAATCTTGATATAAAGTAAAAAAAATTCCCAATATGTATGTGCACACGTAGACGTCTACACTCCGTGCATGCATACCTATCGGCCATGGACGCCTCGAGGATGACAGTGCATCCTTGAGACACTAGACTATACTAGGGACGCGGGCATGGAACGAAGATGACAACGTGCATTCTGGACACGAGCAGCCAAAATGGACATATGCGCACCTCGTCAAATAAAAAAATGCTAAAAAAGGATCTTAAATCGCAAAAAATGAGGTTTAGAGGCCTACCTGGTCCACCTCATGACCCTCAGCAATGTCGATGCATAGCTACTCTAACCTAGGCACCTTGTACTCCCTCCTGCTTAGCATTTTGTTGAATTTTCTCTCACAAAAGTCAACAATTTGCTCCCAGTGAATAGTGAAAATGACCCTTCTAGGGGCCCACCTAGGTATATATAGGCCCCCTAAGGCCCATTTTTCCTAGAGTTTGTGCCTCCCTGGTTTCTCCTGAATTTACCCCACCAAGCTAAGGGAAAACTTATGAGGGGGCATATAGTCACCTATTGATCATATTTTTCTTCCAAATCAACGACTTTTTTTTTTAGTTTTGTAGGATAAAGTTTTGTGCAACTTTTTACAACCGCCTTGTCGCTGCTTGTTGAGCTTGGTTGTTGGGGGAACCTTCAGTACTGGTTACCTTGACCTTGGTGGCCTCTAAGGTCCCCTTTTTTCCTGGCACATAAATCTGTAAAATTCAAATTTTGAGGTGAAATTTTTCTTCTCTACTTTAGTGTGGCTGATATTTTTCAAAATCGAGCCCACTAAAGTGGGGGAAAAATGTAATGTCATAGAATTGCACCTAAGGGAAATTCCACATTTTTGCACTTTTTTCCTAACATTTATGACACCTTAGGGCATTAATGAAAAAAATCCCATGAGTTGTAATCTCGCAATTTTAACTCCATGTGGACTAATGGCAAAGCAACAGAAGCCTGACAACATGTTTCCCAAAAATCTAGGCCTTGGACACCTGTGCAGTGTGCTAGCATCCTAGCAGTTTTCTAAGTTTTAAATGGGGAATCTCGAATCTTGACTCTCATGACACGTGTCCTAGTAGTCGGGATTCGGGTGTAACGACTCTTTTTTGCCCTTGCATGCAACAAAAATCCCTCCTTGGCTCTCACTTGGGGGTTCAAGCCATTCATAAAAGCTCTCTCTACACTTTCATTCCTAAGTTCTATTCATTTCTTGATAGCAGCACTCTCACAAGTGAAGCCATACTGGACTGAGGTCCTTCCAAAAGCTACAACTCTCAACCAAGTGCTCAACGGTGTGTCTGTGTGCTCTGGAGAGGGTCAAGGCCCATGGGTAATGCTCTCTCTCTCTCTCTCTCTCTCTCTCTCTCTCTCTCTCTCTCTCTCTCTCTCTCTCTCTCTCTCTCTTCTCCTACTTGTTCATTTGCTACTTCGCGGTGTGGGTTCTACTCCTAAAGCGGGTTTTTCTTTCACCACACACTTTGTTTACTTCATTTGCACTCCTTTCCACTTGGTTGTCCGTGGAGGTGGGAACACCAAAACGGGGGTCTGACTAAGGTAGACCCATATACAACCACAACCTTTTCCCCTTGTTCTTCTATGTGTAGGTTGCAAAGCGAAGCTTGGATTGAAGACTCAAACATTCGGTTGAAGGTAAGTTTTCTCCAAGTTCTCCTTGTACTTTGTTCTAATTTTCTGCATTTTGTCTAATTATTTTGTCTAGCACACCTCTGACCCAAGACAGTAAGTGATACCTTGTCTTGCCCACTTGAGTTCCTGAGCTTTTTGTCGCTTAGGACGCTAGCACACTATTTCGACAATAGCCTGCTGCATTGACGTCCTGAATCTGTGCTTGTCTTTTGGCTGAGAGCTCCTTTGTTTGAGGCAGGAATCTAGAAGTTTCACTCTCAGATTATTAAGTAGCTCCCTATAACAGTTAACATACACCCATCTCTTTCACAATTCCTTCATGTTGAGGTGGATAAGGGAAATTCGTTCCCTGGTGATATCTTGAGAACGAAGAGATAGTGTGCAGTGAATCCCTCTTATCTCACATTCACATACACACTATTAGCATTCCTTTTTTTCCCCTATGGATTCATACATTTCTTGGCAACATTTAACTTCATCATGACTGTAGATCAACTTTAGAATGATTTGTCTTCAACGTTGATTTCCACAACCACATTTTATGTAGTGTTTTCCTTTGAGAAAAGGTAAATAATAGACCCAATTTTTTATCAAGAAGCTTGATTAATGAGGAAAACCTTAGTTACCCCCCAAATTGTAGTCATTAAAAACTAGAGTAGGAACATCAAGACATCTGTCCTCAACCACCACGATTTTCTGGAGAAATGTTGAAATGAGCTTCTTCTACTTCCTTTTAAATGGGATACTTTAAAAGGTATTTTAGACCACCCTTTAGCTACGAGAGGGTAATGTACCCCTGGTAATATGGTCACTATGATACTTTGTTCTTCTTGTGAGTGATAGTATGTTTGGATATCCCATGAATCTATTGTACACCAAATTGTTCTATCAAAAGGTGGATTGACTAATACGTTATTAGAATGTTGAAGTCTAAGAAACCTTTCGAGCCCATTGATACTAGAACCTTCATCAAACTATCACGCATGCTTTTGTATGGAAATAATATGTTGATTCCTATGAACCTTTTTGAAACTAGGAATGAACATATATTAAAAAATGAGCATTCTTAGTATCCCATGAATGCAACCCGATCACCTCTTGGCTACCATGAAGCTTGCAAACAGTAATGCAAAGAGTCAAAAAATGATAAAACCCTAGAAATGCTAGACCTAGACATATTGGACTCAAACCCTTCCCAAAACAAATTCACTCCAAAAAATATGCATGTATCTTTGAAAGCATTAAATCCTTTTGACACTCGACAAGATAATGTCTCTTCATAAAGTCAAAAGAACTAACAAACTAGGACTCATTTTCAAATATGAATATATGGCATCCCCTTAATGATGGACACAACATCCTAGTAACCTTTTTTTTCCAAAAACTTAAAACATTTTAAACTCCTGAAATAAGATGACAAACTTTTAAGATAGCATAATCAATTTGTTTAAAGGATATTTTACTGAAAAATTAAAATAGACCAACATTTTCAGTGACCTCTGCTAATTTTTTTCCTAATAAAACTCAAAGACCAGTATCCTAGCTTATCCATTCAACATAGGAGTCAAGAAGAGCTAAAAATAAATCAAAACCAAACTTGACTATAGCTGATAACACCTCATGAATAGCTAACCAAATGCCTAAACTAACTGCACTTTAGCACTTGGAAAAAGATAGGCTAACATTGTGCATTAGCACTTATTAACTTGAAAGAAACCTATCCTAACCTACACTAGCTAGCAACAAGACCTACTGAAATGAAACCATTAACTAGTTCCTTGAAATAGCTTCCCTTTTTCATGAGTTTGCAATCCTTCGTGCATGCTTATGAGAAGCCAAGAAAAAGTGGAGATTGAACAAATGTCTAACCAATGGCTATAATGTCTCTTGAAGAATGAAATAAAATCCACTTACCTTTTCATATTGGTCATGCAAACTATTGTTTTGAAGTGGATAATTAGGCTGAATGTTTTCTTCTTTAGCTGCAACTTCATGCTTGGGTGCAAGCATGACTTGTGATAATTTGGTGGCCTCCACTCTGGCTAGATATCTGATAGGACATCCTCTTGAAAGGATAAACTTTGATCTTTCCTTTTTGGTTTCTTGATTGTGGGCTACTTCTTCATCATTTTTCTTACTTTTAAAGACAACCTCTTGTGACTAATTTGGTGGAGACATGAAAATTTCTTCCTTATGCTCTTGCTATTCATGATTTTCCTCTTCCATTAGTGTTGGCTTGGCATCTAGATTTGAACAAATGCCTCCAAATCATCCTAAAATAGGTCTTCTTCAACCTCCTATTTACTTTTTGTATGGGAGGACTGATTTTGAGCTCATGACAACTCTAACTAGCAACCTTGTGTGTGCCAACTTCTCCATTTTGTAAAACAAGATTGTCTTCATTTGTCTCCTCAAGGACCAACATTTTTTCATGCTCATTCTCATCTTCTATCTGCTTCAAAAATTGTGATGATATTGAAATTTGTATTCTCTCTTCCTCTTTCTCATTGAAAGAAGGAATTTCACCAAATAAGAATGTCAAATCCTAATTTTCACCAACTCTTTCTTGCTTTTATCTTGTTGTCCAAAATAATTTGTTAACATAGACATTAGCATATTCTCCTCATCTCTTTCTTTTCCTTCAACCTGTTATCCTAACTGATCATGCTCATCATCCCTTTGCAACAAATTTTATTTTTTCATTTTTTGCACCATGTTCAAGGGTGTGAACAACAAGAAACTCTTCTTGTTCTTCCCCAAAAACCTCCTCTTCTTGTTCACTAAACCACCTATCTTGGTAGACAATGGGACCATTTTTACAAAGGCAAATGGTGATAGAAAAGGAAGCTGATTATAAAGGTCTTTTTGGATTTCTTAAGAATGAATGAATGTCTGAGGGAGCTTCTCATGAGGAATAATTGACTGATTTTGTGCATGTGCAAGATTTTGTATGAAAAGAGGAAGCTAACTCGAAGGTTCAAATGACTTTTCTTGCTTAAAACTTGGCACAAATAAATTTGATTGAACCTTGTATTCTTGTGATTGGGAAAGTAATTGACTTAGCTACCCCTTGTTAGCCAAATTTTGTTTAAATAAGTATTCTTATTCATGTCTCTTTTGTTCTCTCACCTCTTGTTAATTGCAATAAGTTTTAAAAGAAAAATCTTCTTGTTGCAAGTTAAATTATTTATCTCTCTCAAGTTCAATAAGTTGCTTCTTGAAGTTCAACAATATGTCTTTGATGCCACCAATCTCTATATTTTCAGCATTTTGGAGCTTGCTAGGAAGGTAACAATGATGATTTAGAGAAAAATGAATTTCACAAGGATGATTGTAAGCATAAGAAGGATTCCAAGAGGGTTCAACCAAGCTAGGAGGATCGCAAGAATTAGGAAAACACCAATAGTTTCTTGAAGCCAAGTTATTTGGGATAGTGTTTTTCAGATTGACATGACTAATAAGGAGGCACATAAGCTGATTTTTCAAAAAATGAAGGGGAAAAAGACATATCTCCATAAAATTTTGACATGCTAAAGCATTCACACAAGCTGAAAATTTATTGAACTATCTTAAAACTAGAATTATCAACACTAATTTTTTGCAAAGAATTGAAAACATACCAACACTTGATCTTCTTGAAACTAGTAGAATAACTTGGAGTCACTAGGTGTGTGAATATTTTTTTCCTCCAAAGGTAGAGATTACAAATATACACACCAAATATCAACAATGAAAGGATGATTTTTGAACTGAGATAGTTCAAATAGTCCCATCGGGCATGCCAAAAACTATTGTCATGAAAGTGTGCACCCTTGGTTGAGCTGATTAAATCACTCAACCACATTGTGAAACATGGGATGATCTCCCTGAGTGTGGGCTCTGATTTTTTAGATCAACCTCCAGAGAGGGATGGTTCCCTTCGAGTTATCACCTAAACTAAGTAAACTAATGATGCTTGTTGAGAAAAGGGTAAGAAGGAAACATGAAAATAAATCCTAAAACTAAGAGGTGATGCACCAAATGGTTTTTTGAGACCTAAAAAACTACCTTTCCACACAAAATTGATCAACAACAAAGTTGTTTCATACACAACTCAGAGGTTTAATATGCCCATGCATCAATATTTTATAGGAAGGTTATGATGTTCACAATCCTAGAAGGAAAATCTACTCTATCTCTTCACAACTTTGAACTATTTGTATCATTTACACATCCTACAACCTACAATAATGCATATATCTTCTACTTAAAGGTGTTGATAATGAGACAAATATCAAAGGAATTAACATAACTCATAGAAATATTCATCAATCATTTCATTACACACAATAAGATAACTTTTAAGAAGGCAAAAACTACTTAATTTTATTCATAAAAAGTAGTTACAAGTAATTGTACAAGCCTACAAAATGAGTTACAAGGTTGTCCTAGCTTGGAAAAAAAGTCAAAAAGTTACAATATAATAGTTAGAAGAGAAATAACTAACTCAAAACTGCTCCTAAAGCTTGTTTATATGTTGCTCAATAGCTACTAGATGATAGGAACATGTTTTTGTTGAGTCAAACTTTCCTTAGTCATCCAAAACTGAAAACCCTATTTTGCAGCCCTCAAAAGTGTTGCAAAAAGGTGTTGGAATGAAAAAAAAGTCATCCCTTGACCCTATCCACCATTAAGGCTCATAAAATAGCTCCTAGATGCTTGGGAAAGCTTCAAACTTGATCAAAACTGTCTCCTACATTCCCTCCATTTGTTTGCACAACTCAACAAACTGCCCTATATACTTGGAAGAAACAATAACTACACTTTACTTCATCAAACTACCACTTGCATGAAAATAGAGCATGTGGGAGAAGATATGAATCAATCAAAAATTCTTTTAAAGATGAAGAATCATAAGGTTCTCTTTTAGCACATGGTCATAAATTTGTAACCTTTCTATCTCCTACCTTTATCATCATTTTGACAACTGCTGATTATTCCTTACATTATCATAAACTATATATATTGGAATAAAGATTTGATTATACAGTCTATTCATGGACTCAAACCTTTAACCTTATCATGCATTTGTTGAGAAGACCTTACTACCTTTATAATAATGAATGTTGAAGCCACTATAAATATCACTGTCACTACCTTTACACAAGACTGTTACAGGTGTTACAGGTAAAATCATTGACAAATTATCACTTATAGGTATTATAAAAAGTAGGACTGTTACCTTTATCCTTTTACCATCAAGCAATTGGACTATCCTTTATGCATTTGTCCTATGGAGTATCTTGATATGCAACATAGATTACATTTCTAGTATTAACACTATCCTTTTGTTACCATGAATTGTCACAATTATATTATTATTGTCCTTTCTTGGTCTTCTTCATATCCCTTAAAGACTACTCTACGAACAACGCTTCAATGCCTTTTTGGTGACAATAAGCTTAATCTTTCACTTTCCATGTCATCATTACAGAGAAAATAATTTCCAACCATCTCACTCCACAAGAGCTTGCAAACATGATATTGCAGCAACTCCCAATGGATGACTTTTAACAGTTCATTCAATTCAAATTCCATATTACTTGTCTAAAACATCTTCATATAGTTACCATTGTCAATGATCATACTCCATTTTTTTGTTGTCATCACTCTTTTGTCATGTTTTTGAGAGTTCATAATGTCTGATATGATGACTTCAAAACTTCATGTCTTCCACTTGCTACCTATCATGTGGTCTCTAGCCTTTAACCCCTTTCATTTTATATATGGTGCCTATAATATCCACTGGATTTTATCTTGGTACAAACCCCTTGACTATCATCAACTTGTGCTTAAAGGCCTCATATAATTGTAAGCTTATTTTGAAGTCTCCTTTATCTCAATATCCTTAAACCGCTATTCTTAACATGGGCTTTTGGCAACATTTGGATTCAGCAAGGTATAGGTCTCACATTGCTTAATACATTTTATCAAATAGACCACATACCTTATTCATTACCTTTCAATGTTGCTACAATAGTCTCAAAACTAGAGAAATTACAAAATTATCCTCTAGTTACAACTCTCTTTCTATGAATTGGTGAAATATTTTCCACTACTTTCATGACAAATTTGCTTCTTCCTAGACTTGTGTATCTCTCCTTTAGCAAGCTCCATGCTAATACAATTAACATAGAAACTTATGACAAATAATAGAAAAAGAAAACTCCTAGTGGCTTTATTTGGCAATGATTTTTGTCTCCATCTAAATCTAGAATCCTAGCACTACCTCATTCATCATTCTTCAGCCTCTTCAAATTATGTTGGGATAAATATTCATTGAAAGCTTGTTTTCTCTCCCCAAGGGTTTTTGAGATCTCTATATTGGTTATCATTGATGATTATCTACATACCCTACTTTTCTAGTCCAACATCGCACCTCCATCTATTTTGTACATTGGTTGATACCTTTATTTAAGGAAAAACCTTCTTCCTTTCCATTCTTTTCATTTGCAATGCTAGAAAAACATTCCAAATCCTTGGCAAGATCAAACACATCCTTCTAGAAAATCAAAAAACTCGTGCAAAAAATCAAGTCATAAATTCATTTTCCAAGGCATCCTTCTCTCCTATAGTCAATAACAGCTTCTTCTTGGGAACCTTGGATAAATCATATATGGAAAAGTCTCTCGAACCATATTTTATCAAGTTCTACGACAACCCATAATTGTATCTCTGGAACTTGTCTATTCCATACATCTGAGCTAAATGGGCCAGATAATTGGTCAAAGTAGTTTGGGTCTCATATTTCTCATAGAAAGCTCTCTGGTTCTTTTGCATACTAGACTATGCAAACTTGACATTTAATTCCTTGCAATGGGCTTCACTCTATAGTCTGGTGAACAACATGGAAATGAATCTTTGTGTAATACAGTTTGCTTGAAACCACTATGATGTGGAGTTTCAAGTGGCATTGTTGTAATATTAGAATCCCTATGTGAGCATCTATTTTTTGTTGACAATTATTAAATCTGTTACATTGCTTTGACATCTCATACAATTATGAAAAATACTGGCCCTCAAAATAATCTTAAGCTCATACAAAATGACAACCTATGCAAATGATGGTTTCTTCCACCTTCTAGGTAGCTTGGCCAAATGTAGGACACATCTCTGAAGTGTCATTCAATCACCAGCTCGAATCTAGGAATTAGCAATACCTTCTCCTACTACTACCAAGCTTATCACAATCTGAGCCCACACTCAAGGAGATCATCCCATGTTTCACAAGGTGGCTAAGTGATTTAATCAGCTCATCAAAGGGTGCACACTTCTGTGACAAAAATACCATAGTTGTATTCTCACATACAAATCTTTTATAAATTAGTTTCATTGGTTAGTAGTTCCATATCATGTTTTGCGGGTTGAAAAAGTAACAAAATGCTATAGAAATTGATGAAGGGTACTACCCTTACAAACTAAAACTCACCACAACAACATAGGTTTGCATAGAAAAAATTCAAGAGATGAGCGAAGCTTTCCTTTATTAATGAAATGGCATTACAACATTGCATGCCATCATTTGGGATTTGATTACAAAAGCATCAGTCAAACATGTAGCTCAGCCTTCAAACTCAGATCCATGATCTCATATCTTTGACCCTATTCTACCACGTCCTCTCTGTCTGCTCTTTATCTCTAGCCCCTCTCTCTCCTTCTAGTTGGCTTTTCTTATAGACATTCTTTTCCCCCATGTTGTCTTAGTACCACCTCATCTTCTAATGAACATCGAGATCCCACAGGAAATTACCAAATTATTAGTTACTTTAATTCCATTCATTCACTTCCAACCATCGGCTTCATGTTTTAAATCATTTGGCCAATGATCTCATTGATTCACAACAATGATGTGAAATAAATGAATTAAATTGTGCCATGTGTCACCACCTTACTCGTCCATCTATCACCATCAATCTACTCACATCTTCGTCCACCTTCCCGCCATCATAGTGTCGTGGGGACTTCAAATCCTCTCACCCCGACATGGCAAGGTCTCACCGATGAAGCTCCTATCGGGATGTTGAACAAACTCCTCATGACCTCTATTTGAAAAATGTTTGTTTCCATGATATCATAATATTGAAGGGACATGAAACCTTGTCATCCCGAAATCCCGTCATCACCACGATGTAGTTTCATCACTCCATCGGAGGGACTCCCAAATGACTCCTAATAACATAGAGCCTCCTTGATGTAGCTTGTTGGAATTTCTACAGTTCATTGGAATGTTGAAGGGACTTTGAATGTTTTCCTACCGATATATGAACCTCCCTCTAATGTGAATTCTTCGCAACCATTTACTGTTGTTTCTTTCGCCATCGGTACGTCAGAGAGACATGAAGTAAGCTCTCTGTGAGATCTTCAGGTCACACCAATAAGCCAATCCACTAAACATAGAATGTTGGATGAATTCAAGGTGTAAACCTTAACATTGTAGTCAATTCCCAACTATTCATACTTTGAAAATTTACAGTCATTAGCCATTATTTGAAAGAGAATAACACAAATTGATGCAAGATCGCTCATACTCCCTGGATGCTCCTGCATCAGACACCTAGGGTAATTTGAAAATTGACCCTTTCACTCCTTAGGAGTTAGCAGAAAACCAAGATGGCTAATCTCTAACTCAAATAGCCATGTTGAATCTTTGACATGCCTTCCTCTCCATTTTACCAAATACTCTGCATATTGTCTGTTCCTTGTGCTCCTTCCCACACGACTATCCAAAATTGCTTCAATCTCTTATTTTCTAAAGTAGGTGCTAGAATCGACCATTGTGCCTCTGTCAACTCATTCTCCTTATCCTCTTCATGATATTCTATCAAATCAGTAATGTTAAACACAAGTGAAACATGAATCTCACTCGATAACTCTACCTCATACGCATTTCCTGAATCAGGCTTCTTTAGGATCTTGCACAGTCCAAACTTCTTCATCTTTAACTTGTCATATGTTCCAACTAGAAATATCTCCTTCTACAAATGAACCATGACTTCATTACCTACCTGGAACTCCTTATACCTTCTTTTCTTGTCTTCCTTAGCCTTATACTGTGAATTCATCTTATTAATATGTTTCTCCACCTCTTCATGCAAATTCTTTAGATGTTTAGCAAAATCCTCAGCTTCAACACTGTGCTTCTCTCCCTTAGCCATCTTCCTCAATTCAGAAGCAATTCCAGGTCTACTCCCATACACAATCTGGAATGGTGATTTATCAATGCTCTGGTTGATGGAATTGTTGTAAGAAAATTATTCCTATGGTAAAATCAGATTCCATCCCTTTGGCTTGTCACCTACCAAGCATCTCAGCAATTTACCCAAAATCCTATTCACCACCTCTATTTTTCCATCAGTTTGTGGATGGTCTATTGAACTAAACTTCAAATTAGTCTTCAACTTCTTCCACAACATCCTCCAGAAATACCCAACAAACTTGGTATCTCAGTGTAAAACTATGCTCTTGGGTAGACCATGTAGTCTCACCACCTGTCTAAAAAATAATTTTGCAATATGAATAGCATCATTGGTCTTATGACATGGAATGAAGTGTACCATTTTCGAAAACCTTTCTACCACCACAAATATGGAGTCATGACCTCATTGTGTCCTCAACAAACCAAGAACAAAATCCATGCTAATGTCCTCCCATGGCTTCTCTAGTACAAGTAATGGTTGATATAACCTTGTATTCTAACTTGTCCCTTTTGCCATCTAACATACTCTTCAACCTTGCACAAACTTCTTCACATTCTACTACAACTATGGCCAATAGTAATGTTCACCAACAATAGTAATGGTCTTATCCTGACCGAAGTGTCCAGCTAATCCTCCACTATGTTTCTCCTTGATCAAGTTCTCTCTCATGGAAATCCTTGGAATGCACAACTAATTCCTTCAAAATAACATACCATCTTGGATCATAAAATCCAACCATATCATCCTATCCAGAGTAATAGGCTCCATGCAAGCTTTCCAAACCTCTGCAAAGTAAAGATCTTCAGGATACAAACTCTTGAGTTCATGGAACCCAACAACTTTGATCTCCAATTTTGTTAACAAATTATGCCTCCTGCTCAAGGCGTTTGCAACTCTGTTCAATCTTCCACTCCTATGCTTCAAAATAAATGTGTAACTTTGCAAAAATTCAACCCACTTCAAATGCCTTTGATTTAACTTCCCTTGATTATTTAAATACTGTAAAGCCTAATGATCAATAAATAAAACAAAATCCTTTGGCAACAAGTAATGTCTCCATTTCTTCAAAGCCTGAACTATAGCATAAAATTCTTGATCATAAACAAAATATTTCTTCTTTGCATCATTCAATTTTTCAATGAAATGGGAAACAGGTTTACCTTCTTGACTCAAAACATCTCTAATGGTGTTGCCACTAGCATCACAATCTACCTGAAATACTTTGTTGAAATATGGAAGTGCCAAAATAGGTTGCTTCATTACTTTCTTCTTCAAAAATTCAAAACTCTTTGTTGCTCTTATACTCCACTTAAACTCTTTTCTATCCCCTCTCATTGTTTCCATCAGGGGTGCACAAATACTATTAAAACCTTTAATAAAGTTGCTACAAAAACTTGCTAGACCATGAAAATATCTTACCTTTGTAGCACTCCTTGGTGTAGGTCATTCAACAATAGCTCTTACCTTCTTTGGATCCATCTTAAGACCCTTTGTTGAGATCACAAATCCTAGGTATACCAATTCATGTTTCACAAAACTACACTTCTTCAAGTTGATTAACAACTTTTCTTCCCTCATATTCTCAAAAACTTTTTAGATATGCATCAAATGCTCATCCAAGGCCTTACTGAAAATCAAAATTTCATCCAAATAAACAATAACAAATTTACCTAGAAATTCTTTCAATACCTCATTCATGAGTTGCATGAATGTGCTTGGTTCATTTTTCAGCCCAAAAGGCATGACTAACCACTCGTACAAACCTTCTTTATTTTTGAAGGCTATCTTTCATTCATCTCCTTCTCTGATTTAGATCTGGTCATAACCACTCTTCAAATCTAGCTTTCTGAAGTACTCAACTCCACTCAAACAATCCATGATTCCATCCATCCTTGGCAAGGGAAACCTATACTTGATAGTAATCTTGTTGATGGCTCTTGAATATATACACATCCGCCATTCCCCATCCTTCCTATGTGCTAACACTACAAGTATTGCACATGGACTCAAACTCTCCTTGATCAATCCTTTTTGCAATAGCTCTTGCACTTGTTTATTCAGATCTTCATTTTCTACTGAATCCATTTGATGGGCTGCCTTATTTGGAAAACTAGCTCCAGGAATCAAATCCATTTGATGACTAATCTTCCTTACTAGAGGAAAACCTTCAAGTACATTATCAGAAACAATACCTTAAAACTCATTCAACAAATTTGAAACTTCTGCAAGTACAACACTATCACCTTTTTTATCAACTCTAGGGATTAATACAAAAGAAATATGCTCATGTCTCATACCTTCTAGGAACTTCCTTCCATCAACTAAGAAAATTATTTCATTACTACATACCTTTTCTTCTGCCTCCCTCCTAGATTTTAACTTATGTCGAACACCATCCTTTGTCAATGAATAAGTGTTAGCATGTCCATCATGCACCGCTTTCCAATCAAATTGACATGGTTTTCCTAACAACATGTGACAAACATCCATAGGTATGATATCACACAAAAACTCATCCTTATAATTACCAATCTTCAACTTTATCCAAAATTTCTCATTGACCAAAGCCCTTTGGTCCTTCTGTAACCATGCAATCTAATATGGATTTGGATGCCTTCTCCTTTCCAACTATAACTTAGTGACCATTTCCTTTGACACAAGATTTTTTGTACTACCTCCATCAATGATAATATTACAAACTTTACCTTCACACTTACATCGAGTGCAAAATAGGTTCTTTCTTTGGTCTAGCTCCTTCTCCTTATTCAGCAAAGCTCTTCTGACAACAAGGGACTCACCCCTTTCAGCATCTTTAGAATGTGAAGACTGAGCATCTTCATCTACATGGGAAACTCAAGCATTACCTTCTAGTCTTTTTTTTGTCCTTCCTTAATGTTGAGGATGCTCAAAGTCTCTATGTCCTTCTTCACCACATTGAAAACAGGTTCCTTGGAAGCCTTCTCTTCCTAGTCCTCATCCAGATCTTCCTTTGCCTCTTCAATCTCCACTATTCTAATCACGAGGTTGATATGAGTAATCTCTTTTCTAATCTTGATTGGTACTGGATCCTTCAACCTTCCTTTGATCTTCACTTTGGCCTCCATATGGCCATCTACCAGCCCTTCCACCATGGCCTCCATCTCTTTTTTTACTTTCAAATCTTTTGTTTAGTCATTCTTCAACTTTTAAGTAAAGTTGATAAGCATCCTCGATGGTGGTCATTCTTACTAGTTCCAATTCTTCTTGTATGTTAGGCTTTAGCCCATTAATATAACAAGAAAATTTCTCCTTATTTACCTTAGAATTTCTTGTTTGAATTAGGACCTTGTGAAAGTCTTCTATGTATTCTTTCACCATCCTCGTTCCTTGTCTCAATCTCTACATCTTCTTAAGTAACTCCAACTCATAATCAACTAGAATAAATTGCTTCTTCACTTTTTCCACCATTATGTCCCATTTAGAAATCTTATCCTTCCCTTGTATTCCTCCATATCATTGATCCAATCTATCAACTCTTCAGGATTCATACTTCCACTAAAAGTTGAAACCTCCATTTTAGGTTTCTTTCCAAGGCTGGATATTTCTCTCAACAATCTCATTTCTCCAGGATCCATTTGATCTTGTTCTTCCTCTTCCATTTCCTCTTCAGTTTCATCTTCACTGTCATCTCTTTCTTGATGCACTTCTCTCCTACGAACCTCTTCATCCAAGGTTTCTAATTTCCTTCTAAGGGCTTTGATTTCATCTCTAGGTGGATCTCTTCCTCCACCACCTCGGCCTCTTCCTCTACCATGTTGGGAAAGTCTAGGAGGAATTTTTATCTCAACCCACACTTATAGGTCCTGCTGCAAACTACCTCACATTCGGTGATCTATTTACAGACTCAAGACAACCTGATCTGATACAACTTGATGAAGGGTACTCCCCTTACAAACTAAAACTCACCACAACAACATAGGTTTGCACAACAAAAATGCGAGAAAAGAGAAATTATTTCTTTTATTACAACATTGCATGCCATCATATGGGCTTTGATTACAAAAGCATCAATCAAGCATACAAATCAGCCTTCAAACTTAGCTATGTGATCTCATATCTCAAACCTTATTCTGCCACTTCCTCTCTATCTACTCTCTATCTTTGGCCCCTCTCTCTCCTTTTGGTCAGCTTGTCTTATAGACATTCTTTCCCCCCATGTTGTCTTAGTACCACCTCATTGTCCAATGAACATCAAGATCCTGCAAGTAGTTACCAAGTTATTAGTTACTTCAATTCCATTTGTTCGCTTCCAACCATCAGTTTCATGTTTGAAATCGTTTGGCCAATGATCACATTGATTCACAACAATGATGTGAAATCAATGAAAAACACCACACCATGTGTCACCACCTTACTCGTCCATCTATCGCCATTGATCTACTCACATTTCCATCCACCTTCCTACCATCGTAGTGTTGTGGGGACTTCAAATCCTCTCACCCCAACATGGCAAGGTCTCACCAATGAAGCTCCTATTGGGATGTCAAATAGACTCCTCATGACCTCCTGTCGAAACATGTTTGTCTCCACAATACCAAAATATCGAAGGGACATGAAACCTTGTCATCCCAAAATCATGTCATCACCTCGATGTGGTTTTATCACTCCGTCAGAGGGACTCCCAAATGACTCCTTCTGATAACCCAAAGTCTTCTCGATGCAACTTTTTGGAATGTCTACAGTTTGTTGAAATGTCGAAGGGACTTTGAATTTCATCCTACTAATATATGAACCTTCCTCTGATGTGAATTCTTCAAGACCATTTACTGTTGTTTCTTTCAACATCGGTATACCAAAGATACATGAAGGTCTCTTCAAGATCTTCAAGTCACATTGATAAGCTAGTCCACTAAACATAGAATGTTGGATGAAGTCAAGGTGTAAACCTTATTGTTGTAGCTCAATGCCTGATTGTTCATACTTGGAAAACTTATGCTAATTAGCCCTCATTTGAAATAAAATAACACAAATTGATGCAAGATCGCATGTATGCCCTGGATGCTCCTGCATCAGAAATTCAGAGAGAAATGTTGTGTTGATATAAACTTCTTTGAAGGATTAATTAATGCAAGCTAGTGATGTTTTTAGTGGCTAATATTTTCCAATCAACTAATAGTTGAATTTTGGGATTCAAAATTTGGCTAACATTACAAGGTGTAAGGTGGAATGAATCACCACATTTTTACAAAATTTTATTTTAGTCTTGGTTAAATTTCCAAAACATTTATTTTATTAAACTTCTAAACTCAAAACAAAATCATAATATTTGATACCTAATTAGATCATATTCACCTAAATTTTATAACTTATTATAGAAAATAAAATTAATTCATCAATAATATTATATAATTATTGGTTAATTTAGGGACACATTGCCAATTTTTAATTGCCATCATTGATTTTATTTATAATATAATGGTTGGGGTTGTATTTCATGGGTTAAAATGTACCTATGGAGCTCTAATACCCATCGAGGCTAAAATTTATTTGGGTTATTGAATATTTAGAATCTAATGGTTGAGGTTAAGCTAAAATGTACCCCAAGAGGTCCAATGCCCATAGGGCCTAAAATATTCATTTTTTTATTTAAAATATTAAGGAATTAAGGAATTATAGACATGAGCACTACACCTTAAACTAGTCAACCACTACCAGCATTAGACCCTTACTTTTCCACATGATATTTTTAAAGGATGGATTCACCAATCACCATGTTAATTAATGCAAATTTGTCTATTTTTTGTCAAGATTCACCAATATTTTATACAATTTTCTATGGATTTTTAAAAAATTGCTAATAAAAATTGTAACATGCCCATTGTTCTACCTAGTAATTTTTATATGTTTTTACTCACAAGTGAATAGTTTATGCATCTAATATTATGAGCAAATAAACAAAATCTTTTCTTTTCAATAATAAATGCACCATTTGAAACATAACCTTTCCAAAATTTTCCATTGCATAATCAAAGAATATTTTCAATAATATAAATATGATTTCACTTTACATAAATATATTCAAGATAACATTTCACATTTACAAATTCCATATAGATGGACACATGATTACATACATAGCCTCAACAATATTACATGAACTAGAAATACCAATGGTTCAAAATGTCCTCCCAAATCTTGGCCGCCAACTACATGAGGAGAAGCATCACTCAAGAGCTTTTTTTCCAACCATGGAATTACTGCGATCCCCCACACATCTACCAAAACTTGGTAAGATGGCCCTCCCTTCGATGGCGAGATTGGTTTGGAAACCTCATCCTCCATATAGCCTTTCTCAATCATAGTGATGTGTCCTACATATCTAGAGCTTACCATAAAGTCTACTTCTACATGTATGATATCCCTAGCCTAGTGTGTACTTGGATCATAGTGAATTGACAGTGTAAACAGTGGCACTTACACTACTTTGGCCAAAGATTCATCACCCAGTAGTTCAAGTGAGGGTCATTTATTTCACCACAATAATTGCTCAATTTGTATTTTACCATTAGTATTTTATTCTAATTCCCCTTTCTTTTGGATTATCACCTTAGTCCAATCGGTATTCTCATACATATGGGTAATCCATCCATGAGCATGCGTAGATACATCTATCTACGTATACTCATATTTACTCATGCGTATGAGTTTATCGTAGACACATACATATATACATATGTATTTTATGTGTATATCTCATCAATATAAATATGAACACATAAGGAAATACTTTCACTCGACATCAAGACCTTAATCACATTCTTCAATACAAACATTCATAAAACAAGATCATAACCCAATACAACATTCGCATCCAAAAGATCACTTACCTTTATCCCAAACTGACTTGACTCAACATAGACCAACTAGGGTGTGAGTGTGTGAATGCTCAATAAGGCTGAATTAAAGGCTACCAGACCAAGTTCTTCTCCTGAGTGATACTTCCCCTCTCTTCTAGAGGTTTGAACCTATTCCTACATCTAGCTTAGTACATCATAATAGTAGTTAGCCAAATCAATACATTCATATGCATTACATATATTTCAAATAAAGAATCATTATAAAAAATTAAATTGAAACAAACATTCATTCATCATATTTCCATCAAGATTAATATATAAAACACATTCACATATATTAAAGCAAATTTACCAAACACGGTAATTGTAAATAGGTAATAACACACAAGGTGTAACAAAAATGATATTTTTTCAAAATTAAGGAAAGATATGTCAATAGAAATTAATATATTTTTCTAAAAAATGAAAGACCCACCAAAATTTTATATCTTTTTTCAAGGAGGGTTTCTTAAAGTTATCATTGATATAAGCATTGGATATTTTTTGGTGTGGATTTCTTTTCCGCAAGGATTTCTCCATACAAATACTATGTCACTTGTGTGATTATTTCTTCATTTATTTTTGTTGAATGTGATAATCACATAAACATAATTGTGGGTAATATTGGAAATCAATTTTCAAATTTGCATACACTTCATTTAAGTTAATATTGTATTATTTTCACCTTGATTTCCAACATCTGGTATCATAACTAATAGTTATTTTGAGAGAGGGATGTCTTTATTTTAAGTGTTGAAGGTTTTTTGGCTACAATGAGAGCTTTTGCATTGTGGGTTTTGTAAATTTGTGAAGAAGATTGTATACCATGGCTTCCACCTCTTGTATAGATATTGAGAGTTCAATGGATTTGGCTGTGAGATATCAAATTTGAAGACAAAAGATCTCATAGAAGAAAGATATTAGTGGTTGGAAGTTTCCAATTAAAAGAATCCATATGAAATGTCTGATGAAATTGGTTGAATCTTGATAAGAAGGAATAAAGAACTGTACGTTTGTGTCTCATAGATTTCGTCCTCTTGAATATTTCCAAGGAAGCTACTACATATAAGTTGTGAACTTGAGGATAGGTGATATTTACCAAACTAAAAGTCTCACTAATGATGTTTATGTCAAAAGACATATATTTATTAAAAATGAAGAATGGTGATTTTGTTGCAAATCATTTAACTTTTTTTAATATGTTTTTAAGTCAACTTGCATCTATAGATGTTAAGTTAGAAGAGGAAGATAAATTCATCTTGTTACTTTATTCTTTGCCCGAATCTTGGGAAAATATAATTGTTTCTATCAATGGTAGTGGTGTACAACCAAAGATGGATAATCTCGTTTCTACATTTCTCTTAGAATAAATGAAAAAAATCCATGAATGATGGTTCCCAAGATGACTTTCATGTGTGAGGAAGGTCTAAAGATAAGGGTGGGCCTAAAGGGAACAAGAAGGATAAGTCAAAAGGATGTTCTAAAACCCTTGGGAAGAGAAGAGTAAAGTATTATAACTATGGGAAGTGGGTCCATGTGAAGAAGGAATGTAAGAACAAGAAAAAGAGTAGATTCCTTCATGGAAAAGTCCTTGAATGGTGGTGATAATGATGTTTTTTTTTTTTAATTTTAGCTAACACTATTAGTAATGATTCTTGGCTCATTGATTTAGGTTGCTCCTACCATATGAATCCTCACAAGTAGTGGTTTTCTACATATTCAATTTAATATGGAGGAGAATTTTTCCTTGGTGATAACAACACTGAGAAAATTGTTGGTAAGGGAAAGGTATAGTTGTGTTTCAATGATGGAATATTTTTTCATATTCTAAGACTTGCAAGAATTTTACTTTTTGTATTGAAGTTGAATGATTTTGGAATGTATATGATATTTGATAAGTTTGGTTGTATGTTGGTAAGAGGTAATTTGGTGGTTTCTAAAGGATCTCAAATAGGGACTTTATTTTTTCTTAATGCCTCCACCTTTTTTAATTTTGACAATGTGTTTGGCACTGAAAATGCATGTATGTTATAGCACCATATGTTGGATCACATAAGTGAAAAAAATTCTTTGGACCATTCTTAGTAAAAAGTTGGTTGGCAATATTTTTTATTATTCTATTAATAAAAAATATTTTTGTCAATATTGTGTGTTTGGTAAACATAATAGATCATCATTTCCTATTGAACTAATAAAGCTAAGAGGTTATTAGAGATCGTTCATTCATATGTGTTTGGACTAGTGGATGTTGACTCTTATAGAAAATTTAAATATTATGTTGCATTTATTGATGATGTCTCAAGATACACTTGGATTTATCTTATGCATGCAAAATCTAAGGTTTTCACTAAATTTAAGAAATTTAAAGGCTAGTTGAGAAACAAACAAATTATAAGATAAGAGTGTTGAAATTTGACAATGGTGGTAAATATTGTTTAGGGAATTTGATTATTTTTGTAATCATGTAAGTATTGTTTGGAAAAAAGTTACTCCTTATACTCTCCAAAATAATAGGGTTGTAGAAAGAATGAACTAGACCTTGATGGAAAGAGTTATGAATATGTTGAGTGGTGCTAAGCTAGATCAATGATTTTGGGTAGAGGCTATAAGTACTTATTTTTATTTGATTAATATATCTCCTTGTTCAAATCTTGTTGATAAAACTCCTTATGAAGTGTGGATAGGTAGAAATCCTTTTGTTTCACATTTGACGGTCTTTGGTTGTGAGGCTTATGTTCATATGCCTCAAGAAAATCTAGATCTAAACTCAATTGGAAACCTCAAAAATTTATCTTTGTAGGTTATGATGAGAATGTAAAAGGTTATAATCTTTGGAATCCTCTAACTTGAAAAAAATGATTTATTTTAGAGATATTATTTTTACGAAGTTTAGAGCTTATTCAAGTGGAGAATAACCAAATGAGAAAGAAATGACTAAAATAGTGCACTTCGAGATAAAAATAGAAAATCATAAAGATGCACATGTAGAAGAACAATCAGATGGATCAAAGGATGGAGAAGAAGAATATGGTTCAAAGAGTTCAATGTTCCATGTGTAGGATAAGCATACAAAAGGACAAGTAGAGCCCATTAATCCTTTGTTGAGAAAGACAATAAAATCTAGTTAACAAGTATAGCCCAACATATTTCCATTGTGTGTGTTCTTTGTTAAGTACTGATAATGGACCTAGATATTTTAGGGAGGCACTCTCTTTGGAGGATACTGATTCTTGGATGTAGTCCATGTAGGAGGAGATGATGGATTTGGATAATTGTGATAGTTGAGATCTTTTTAGTTTTTCGAAAGGAAGAAATCTTATTGGTTGCAAGTAGGTGTATAAAAATAAATTTGGTTAGAGTGGTACAACGCTAGATTGGTGGTCAAGGGATACTCCGAAAGAGAGGGAGTTAATTTTGGTGAAATTTTATCTCTTTTTGCTAATTTAACTTCTATTAGTTTCCTATTATCTTGTTGTTGCTTGTGATTTTGAGATTGACAAAATAGATGTTAAAATTCACTAGTAGAATTTGGCAAATAAATTACTACGTGACTAAAAATTTTAGTCATGTAGCTAAAAATGACTAAATTCTACTTTTTTTTTTGCAATTCACAAGTATAAATGACTGATTTGGTCATCGGGTATAAGCACAACTAAATAATTGGTCAGACAAATAAAAATGACTAAATAA
The DNA here is from genome assembly GCA_007258455.2 of Sequoia sempervirens. Taxonomy (NCBI): domain Eukaryota; kingdom Viridiplantae; phylum Streptophyta; class Pinopsida; order Cupressales; family Cupressaceae; genus Sequoia; species Sequoia sempervirens. Next base: position 82,567,883 of record VDFB02000002.1, on the reverse strand, counting down.
ATGACTATTACTCCTCTATTCTTTTTTCTTTCGAATTTGATCATAATCCATAGAGCTTAAGCCCCCCTCATGGGACCCCTACCTAAGCGGGCCATTTGGCCACCTAGGTTGCTTGGTGCACCAAAAATACCTATCGCGTGGAAGGCATTGCTTCTCGGTGCAGTGTTAAGGCCTTCACATATTTTATAAAAATAATTAACATTTACATTCTTTAACTTTTATTACTCATTATGTTAATGAATCATTAATGTTTTTAACTATGATTTGAAGCCAATTTGATTTTCTTGTTGTGTTAGCATGTCAAATGCATCAAAGAGCAATTGTGGTCAATTTCACTAATAAAATATGATTTAAAAGGTGGCATGAAAAGAGGAAAGCTAAAGAGTCCTCTTCTCTTTGACATACATTATACATCTCCTTCATTTTTTTGCATTGACATGATAAATATTAAGATAATTAATTATCATTAATATTTATTTACATTGTTTATTTGTCAATAATCATGCAAAATAACATAAGTGCTTCTTCACTATAACATGTAATGATATTACATTCTCCTTCATATTTTTCACAAAAAACATGCCTTAGTGTCAAACTCTTCAAAAATCAAATGGTAAAGGTAAAGTTAGCACTCCAAAATCCACAGGCTCTCCTTTTGCATGATTAGGTCAATTGAATTCACAATTCAAGACCACAACAATAATATGAAATGATTTTATTTGTAAAATATGAGTCAAAAATCCACTCCAAAAGAGTTAGGGCGAGTAAAAGGCATCAAACCCTAAAGCATTGTCATTTTTTACTATGCAACTTTGCAAACAATTGTTGCCGCCATGCTCTGGTAAGGGTTTGAACTCAAATCTTCACATTTTCAGCATGTTTCATGTCGATTTCTTGAGATATTCTGTAGAAAAATAGTGGTAAGTGTTTCTTCATCACAAAACTGGGCATCGATCTCAGTATTCTCCATTTTTGAAGCACTTTCTAGCCTCCTTAGTTGTGGCCATGACACATTTCTGATGTATTTTTATCTCTTGTTTTCATCTATGGATATCTTCTCCATTTTGAATCTTCCATTATTGACTTTGGTTAAGCCTTTGCACTATGGGAGAGTCACAAACTTGGGTGCATTTTCACCAGTAAACAATGGGTAAGCTTCTCACCATTTGAGCTTTTGCATCATCTTTTGCTCTCTGTTGGTAAAAGATGAAAATGGTTTGATAAAAGCATAGTGATGGAAGTTGGTGGCACTCTCAAATTTTGCAAATTTGAAGTTCCCATTTCAAAAAAAATTCCTTTGTACATTCAAAAGTGCACCTAAAAAATCTGCGTAAGAGACCTACTTTGGAAGGTCATAATTTGGAGCCTATTGATTTTCATGCATAATCCTTTTGTGGACACACTCATATGACATATGTGAACATTCATGTCAATTTTCAGCTTCCCATGATGAGTTTTGATAGGGTTTTGAAAAGTGAAGCTGGAGGGTTTTGGCACTTTTTTGTTGTTTGTGAACTCTCAATTCTGCAAAGTGACCATTCGCGCTGATGTTTCACAGCTGGGTGATCGTCATGTCAAAAGGTTTGTTGCTCCCCATTCTCCCTACATTCATGTACTCCCCTGTCTGATTTTAGAGCCTCGGGATTTGATTTGCTATTTTTTCTAGATCAAAAGCAAATGCAGTTTGTTCAATTTTACATCTCCATTTTTTACAGTGTTTCAAGCTAGTCAACTTTGACCCCTAATATCTCGTGAAGATTGATGATTGAAGAAAATTCCTCTTTCAAACATACTCAGCATACCTAAATGAGCTTATGTTTCCAATGGAAGCCCCTCAAATTTTGATTTGGTATTTTTTCAAAGTGGCAACTTCGTGAGCCTTGATTGGTTCTGAGCATGGAAAAGTTGTAGAAATGCCTGAGTGAGTAACTTTGTCGATTAATATCTTTTACCTCGGGATCCATTTTTTCGAGTTATTTTTTGCACTCCATTCTTGGGTAAAATTTCTACACACTTGTTCAATTTTGCGCCTCCAGGATAAGTTATGATGGGTTATTTAATTGCTTTCTAATCGCAACATGGTCAAAAATGGTGTTCCAGAAAGTGTCAAATTTTGCAAATATAAGGACAACCCATTTCTTATTTTGGTTTAAAACATCTACAAATCCATTTTCATCAAGAACGGAGGTCAGTTGATACATTAATTTAATGTACTTTTGTTGCGGTGAACACGTCCCGAGGGCCAATTAACAAAGGAGGTACCTGAATTTTAAGGGTTGGGAAAAATTGAAGGAAATGGATTTTCTCTAAATAATTGATTATGATTCTACGCAAATTTTCATGGTTCTAGGTGTCTCCTTTTGCCTACAATAAATTTCTTCAAACAGCCCGCAAGCGTAATTAGAAGTCGCAAATTTCTTCTAATAATTCATATGTTAATATTTTAAATATTTAAAATATTTAAAATATTGTGCAAATGAAAAGGGGCAAATATAAATGCATTTCAAATGTTTTTGGGGACAAACAAGTTTAATTCTTAGCTCATCTAGAGGTGGCTTTCACGACTACAAAACTCATCTCCCAGATAAAAATGGAGGAAGAAATCAGCAATGCAATGTTTCCAGTGATGAGGGCTTGATTTGACAGATCCGTTTAATGTTTCTTTGGTTTCGGAAAAATTTCTTTCACTGTTTCTGTCGCAGATTTGGATTGCTTATTTCATTTGCAACGAGATGGGTGATGTTGCTTCCATTCCCATTGAGAAGCCATCACTCATTGTCAGTTATTTCCTCCATTTCCCTCAGCAACGTGCGATGGGCGATGGCTTTTCATTCCCATCGGGAAGCCATCACTCATCGCCAGTTATTTCCTTCATTTCCCTCGGCAACGTGCGATGGGCAATGCATGGTAAAAGTGTGTGAGAAGAGCCTTGTGGGCCCGAGAAGAAATGAAAGGCACGGGCAAGGAGGTAAAAAGCCCGATATCAAAAGTTTAAATACTCATAAATATTTTAATTATGAGGTGGAAAACAAAGGGGTGCGGGTTAAATTATTTTGTCCTTGAGAAGAATTTTAAGGGGGAAAGCATTAAAATTTTAAATGCTAAATGTTGCTCGATAAATTTCAACTTTGGCTGCATATCGTTGGCCTTTGCACTGTCACCAGTTGATGCTTCTATTTCTCATTCCAACCCGCGATGCCCGATGGTGTGCTATAGAAAAAAGTTTGGTGGGCCCGAGATTTTTGAAGGCAAAACATTTAAAAATTAAACTGTGTCGTGCCCAATAAAATGGTTGAATAATTTCATTTTTAAGGGCAAAGAAAGTAATTGGCCCGAGGTAAAACATTCACAGATTTTTACTATTTAAGGGTAAGTTTTTTAAACTTAAATGTTGCTCGAGATTATAGTGTTGAAGCCCTCAAATATTTAAAAGCAATGATTTTAAATATAAAGAAATTTTAAAGATGGGGAGATATTTTATGGAGTGAATAAAATATTTAGATGTAGGGTTTTTATTTTTCAAAGGCACAACATTTTAATATGCAATAAAAGGCATAGGTAAAAAATGAATGGCCCAAGTGAATACTTTGAAAGCCTTCATAATTAAATAATGAATTTGTTGCTGGAAGGTTTTTAATGAGAAAAGGAAAATATTTTGAATGAAATATTTAAAATATTATGTGCATAGTGAAAATAAAAATAAAGACCCCCCATTAAAAGTGGGATAATTATATTAGCTTGGGAGATGAAAAATGAAAATACAGCAAAGAAGAGGGATATTTTATTTGCTGAAGGTGATTTTCTACAGCAAGACAAGGGCAGAAATGAAGATTTTTCAATGGAGCAGATTTTTTTCAACTGCAGGGTAAAATGGTGATTGATTTTCATGGGCATATGAATTTTCTGATGAGGGCAAGATTCAGAGGCAAAGTTCGTTGCAAAGGAAGAGAGAAGAGAGAGGATTTTCAATTTTCTTGTTGCAGATTCACGGAGATGAAGTTGTCGGGTGTTTTCTACAAATTTATTTTAGGGTTGCTTCTATTTCTTCTGGTTTTCTTTATCTTCTCATTCTCTTCTCATTGTAAGGGGTTTCATTCTTGAGTCCTAAAAATTTGGTTTGGGTGAGTAGCTAAGCTCAGAAAAATGCATATTAAAAAAAAATGATGATAAATAGAATAGTAAATTGTCTTGGGTCAGAATCATGTTTGTAATGATTTTAAAATGGTTTTACATAAGCCACAAATTATGAGAGCAAGTCTTAATTCTGGGATATATACTCTCCTTTGTAATTTTCTTGCAGATTATGAATAAAAAGGTTAATGATCTTTTGTTTGTCTTCAGTTGTTTTGATTGAATGAGTGGATTTGTTTTGGCTTCAATTCAATGAATTGATTAAATGCTTAAATGAAGTCACAAGTCTGTGAGGAAGGAGCATAGAATTTATTAAGAAGTTGTGTTTCAGATACAGTGAGTTGAATACTACAAGGTAGTATGACAATAGTCCACCCATTTCTGAGATAAATGGCTAATGTATTATTGGTTGTTGCCAATTTGACTCTGTTATCCCAATTGATGAAGCATTGGTCTCTTTATTGTGTTATTTTACAGATATTTGTGTAAGTGATGTTCCTGGCTAGGGATTCAAAATGAGAATGAAAATTATTAAATACTTTCAATTACAATGTATGAATCTGAAGTCCCACTTAATTCCTAGCAATAGGTAGTTACTTGTTTAAAAGGTCAGCCAAACCTTTGATGAGTAATGTCCATTTGCACTCAGTAGGAATAAATTTGTGTTGAAGTGTTCTTGAGGAATTAAAATATCAAATGAACACAATAAAGAACACCCTCCTTGGTCCCACAAAGCCTAAAGAGTAGGGGTAAGAGCCTGAAACTCTTTGCCTGTTAGTTGGCCACTGGCTTTGAAGTTTCTTGAGTATAAGGGTTGGCTGCCCTTTAGAGAATTTCATGGCTTAGCTGGAAAAAGAACCAACAGAAGTATGTGCTTCTTTTTTGTATTCCATGAAAGAATTGTGTAATCTTTGTACATTTTCTGAAATCTTTGTACATTTTCCTCTATTGAAGGCCACGACCATCAGTGGCTATTCTGAGTATTTCTTGTTCTCTTTTGTTGTAAAACTCCACTGTAGACCGCGGCTTTATCTTGTATTTTGAGGGTTTACTATGCTGGTCATGGGTCTCCTTATCTTTTGTATTAAAAACAAAAACAAAAACCCTTCATATTTAACCCAAAACTAGGTTTCTTTCCACTTGTAGGCCACCATGGTTATATCTCCATTTTTTGGGTTTCAAAACCTCATTTGTATAGAGGCCTTGTTTTTGTTCTATTTGGGCATTCTCTAAACTCTTTTGTCTTGGATTTCTATGTAAGATCTACAATCCACAAGTGACTATCTCTTCATGCTTCATCCATGATTTGTAATGTTATTGAGCATACTCCTGCAACTCTTCATTTCATGAATTTGAAGGACTATTTCCAGAAGAATATTTGCTTTGAATAATCCTTCTCTCTGTAAGGACCTAGCATCTAATCACTAATAAAGTATGTAAATTAGTGAATAACCACTCAAATAATCACTCCTTAAGTATGGAAAACAATGAAATATATGAAGCTAATGTAGATCCAATCTAAAGGATTGAAACCATTAACATTTTATTTTCTAACATATAGAATGATTTATAACTATTGTCATTATCACAAGCCCATTTGCAATACCTCGGTGTACATATAAAACTCGAATCATAACAAGTTGCAATTGCTAGTATGCATATGTAACAACTATTGCATAATCGCTAATAACTTATGATAATTAATGGTTATATTAAATACAAGAAGAGTTACAAGAATCAATCACTTTGAATAGTTGTTTTTATTTCACCAAATTATATAAACATTTTTCTAATTATTATCATTAACTATGTAAAATCCATTTACAATTATAGGTTTACACTTTTGAAACCAGGTTGAAAGAATAATAGCCATGCTCTCCTATGACAATTCAGAACTATAAAGAACAATAAATGCAAATATGTAAATACATTAACACTTGCATTACAAACCTTTCTCTATTTTCTTCCTTCATAATTTAATGTAGAAAAGAGGGAGAGAGAGAGAGAGAGAGATCGTCATCAAGGTGATATCCACCCTACCACGAAGCATTAGCTTCCCCATGCTACTCCACTAGAGAAGCCCGACCCATCATAAAAGATCTAGCAGTATGTAGCCAACATGCATGATGGAATTTAGTTCACTGTGTGAATCTTTGCAAGCATACCTATATATTCATGCAATGCTTATTTAATATACTCTTCCATGGAACATGTTATATGATAAATACGGTAGGCCAACCCAATTTACTATGTGAATCACTGGCAAGCTAGCACACAGAGTGTAAGTCACTCCAAACAATGCATTTATGAAGGTAACCAATGACAATCAAGGGTTTAACATAGAATGTTTTGATCATCTCGCTATGATGTCTTGGAATTCTACAAGAAGAACCAAACAACATCTCCAAAAGACAAGCCCATATGGGAATTATTTCAAATAATAAACTCCCAAATTTTCTTACTCTAATTCATAAAGAAGCCAAGTGTCTTACCCCTTCTTTGCTAATTCCTCAATCCTAGACCTCTTTCTAGAAATTAGTGGAAGGGTTACAATTATTCAATATGTTCCCCTAAATAATACATTTAAATTTAGCATGAACACCTATTAAATTGCATATTTCCATCATATAATCTTATAACAATTTTCAATCTATTGATTCCAGCAAAAGAGGACAGCGGTTAAACAGTCATAAATTTTATGTTATTGGGCCAAATTCAAAAATTCAAAATGTTTTGGAAAGGTGGTAAAGAAAGGAACAAAACCCAGAAATATTTTCCTAAAAATCTCAACCATTTAAGAACAGTTCTATCTGCAACACAGCTCTCTCACTTACCCAAAAATAGCAGTTTGTCTACAGTACAGTCTTATAGTACATTGCTAGCTATGCTTGAAATATTTATTGACAGCTAATTTAACTTTTTCTCTAACTTTAGGTTCAAAGATATACCTACAATTATCTGGTTTGTGAGGTGTCTTTTAATGCCTTCAAATTTAAAATTTTACTTCTTAAATTAGAAGATAAACTCAGTTTCTAACTAGCTTGTAAATAGACTTCTTACTAAGGTAGCAGATTAACACGAAAGAGAAACAATAAAAATATTTAAGGGCACAAATGCTTGCAACACTAATTTCATATTACTAAATTTAAAGCACAAGTTGTTGGAAAGGATTAAGCAAGTAGAGAACACCCCGTCAGCTTGCAAAGATACATAAATGTGCAGATTTCTAAGACAATAACAATAATTTCAATGGCAATGTCCAGGGAATTGTGGTATCTACAATTAGAATAATTTAATATGGTTGTGGTACACTAGGCACATTCAAGCATGATCCCAGCTTAAATTAATAGCCTATCAATAAAAATATCACTTGTGATTTAAAAGTTGATAGAATTGGCATTTGCTAAATTACCATTCACACTCAGTATTCCATATTTTAGGCTTAAGGATTCTCATTGAAATTGGGAAATATTTGTTGGCATCCTCCCTACCTACGCCCAAATGGGAGCTTACAAATGGGTTTCTTAAAATGTTTCTTGTAGCCTCTAACAATTTTTATTGGTATTGCCAACAACATGAAATAATTCATGCAAAAACTTGAACTGTCACTTACCATGGTTCAGTGAGATTAGTTTTTGTGATATTTTTTTTTTATAAAATATTAAGTGAGTATTAATTAGATACTGCTGATGCTATAAATGGGATGGCTGCCAGCGCTATCTTTGCATATAAGGAATTGCAAAGGTCAGTCCATCTTCAAAGGTTGAACTTGTTACATCCCTCTTCACAACTTTATGCATTGTTCATTATATTTCTTCACAATTTGATTTTGTGTAATTAAAATAGCTCTTGTATTTTAAAGACCAAGATACAAAGGCACAAATGAGGCATGTGAACTGTTTGAATGAATGCCTAAAGAAATATAGTCTCGTGGAATGCAATAATTGTCGGATAAGAACAACTTAATCAGGCTGGCTTGCAAAACATGGAAGAAGACAAGGAACTGAAACTATCTCACAAAATCCCTCAAGGAAAAATTATCTCATGAATTCATTGATTGCATAATGAAATTTTGTGGAAGACTGTAGAACTTACACAATGATGCATTTGGCAGCTGTAACTCCTATATCCACCAACATCCTCATCCTTTGTGCCTCCAAGAAAAAATCCAAGCTCTCTCCCACAAGGAATGGATATCCATTAGAGGCATCCATAACTATATTCCAAAGGACCATGACATATTGATGGACTCCCTCCCCTAAATTTTCTTCCCCAAAATAATAGTAGTCATTCCCCCTTAAAAATTTGTTGAATAGTTTTTTTTAAAGCAACCCTGCAAAAACTAGCAGGCATTCATTAAGCCAAGTATAATAACTTTTTTCTTTTGGATGCCTTTACCAGGCATGTGGAAGGAGGAGACAACAAATTTTTATATTTACTTTATATTTTGTCTTATAGTATTCCCTTTTCAAATAATCTTTTCTTTAATTTTATTTATTAAAGTATAAGATTATTTAATAATATGAGATTTATTTATTTATTATAGTAATATAAATATTAAAATACAAGTGATATTTACTAATATCAACTCAAGAAGTACCTTTTTTTTTTAGGTCTTATAGTGCATATATACGGTTTCTTACAGTATGTTAATAATGGTGAAATTGTACTCTCATGCCAATTCCCATTTGGTTTGGGGTCCAATTTGGTAGAAAATCTAAATACAACTATATATCAACAAGTAGCACAATCTTGTACTCAATTTGGCTCAAGACCTGATGTTGACCCAAGGCCTCCAAATAACTTGGTCAAGATTTATATAAAGATATTTTATTCTCATACAAACATATTTATGCATCATTCATAAATCAATGTAATTATAGTTTGTATTCTTATTAAAATGCAGATGCAACCTAACTACATGAGTCTAGGTGAGTGTGTGTGTTGATTACATCATAGCCAATTACCTCCATCAGCTAGAACCTTCTCCTCAATGATATTCTCTCTCCAATATGAGAAAATACCAATATTTCATGATGTGCTTATGAAATAGAAAACACAATTAGTCATCATCGTTATAAAAAAAATTCTTAGTTATACTTCAAGTAGTAATTAGCATAACCAAATTGTTTTTCCCAATCACCTGTTATTAAACAATTAATATAGTAATTAAGTGATTAAGCTAAGCCAATCAAATGGGTTGTGGTGCTCTCTCATTATTTGCATTGTCCTGAAGAGGTATAAGAAATGATAATCACACTTAACTGTTTCCTTCTTGTTGTCCCTGTTTGGTGAGATATATATGGAACTTGATGTAAATTTGTTGTTCTGGAACATGATTGTTTGTTCATAATCTTGCATCTTTATTTTATCAGTCATAAGAACTGTCAAACACCCTTGTACTATGCATTGATTGTGATATCAGTGTCACCATGACAGTCCTGTAGTTGTCTTCTTCACCTAATGGATAACCCATGCCCGATACGCTCCTCATAGTGTCATGGTAGTTGTCAGAATGCACCTTATTATGTTTTACCTGTATCATATTTTCTCTTTATCACCTTAGTGTAAAACAGCATCATACATGACAACTTATGAGTGTGGATGACACTATGGAGGCACTGTCAAATTATAATGTGACTATCCTTACTTTTCTATTCATGTGAATGAATTTTCCTTGAACTCTGTACGTGCACCTTGTCCTAAATTTTCAAATTGGCAATGATTCAAATAGAGACTCTCTTTCGCATATCCTTAAATCTTTGACATAATAGGAGCTATTCCTGTGTGAGAATGGTATGTAAGGAGAAGTATGATGCCTTTATATGACTGTCCATTCCTCATTCAGTCCATGCAAATAATGTTATATTTCCTGTAGTTACTGTCTTGAAACCCTTTGAGAATGATGTAAAAGAGGAAATTCCTTTCTCTCTTTGTTGTTTCCATAAAAACTGTGATTACCTGTAATTGCTCCTTGATGTTTTGTGACAGCAATCTCATTGCATGACTTCTTTTTTGATCTTTTATATATGTTCCATGTGTTAATGCATACTGAGAGAGTGCTTCCTTGGTAACACACAATTACCAGAGCAAGTGAACTTGTTTTCCTTGTTAAATGATACAAGACCACTTGTTGTTATTCAATGATGATCCACCTTTCTAATTAGATGAATAGTTGCTCTACTCTGGTAACTGTATGCTATCATTGCATGCATCTTTAATGCATTATCATATGAAGATTGCAGTACCTTTAGTATGCTGGTCTCGACCCTTGTGGGAGCCACATTTTTTCCCACATGATGAACCAATAATGAAACATGTACCTGTACCTGCACAATGAACAAATAAGTTAGATAAAAATAGTGAAATTCAACATTCTTTCTTATGCTTTCCTTTGGATATCTTGGATTCAGCTATTCATTTTTCCTTTTTTGATCAGTTATAAAGTAACAAGTACTTGCTTGATTAGAAATACATGAGATTTGTATGGAACCTCAAGCTCTAACATCTCCTATTCTTGCATATTTCTTTTTGGAGCAGCAACTGGACAACTTCGATGATGCTAACACAACCTCCAACAACTGGATTCGTCATTCACTAGGCAATGACAGGTCCCATATCTGATTTTATGCTTCTTCTTTTCCTTGTAATTACTTGTTATTTTATTTTTTATAGAAAATTTACTCCCACGGCTTGTGTGGGATTATATAAATATTGATTTATCTTCAAAGCATGAAACAGTAATTTTTATACAATCTTGTATGTTCTTCCATTTCAAAATGAATAAAATACAGCATTTCTATGCAATTTTGAAGAAACTTCTATGTTGTGAATTTTGCATAATAAACTAAATCTTATTTGAAATCCTTCATTTGCAAATGAACTATCAGCATAAAATGAATGTACCTTTCACCTTAAATGTAGCAAATAATTCGAGCTCTACCAAAATGAGCTGAAGGTAAAAATTTTGGTAATAATACTCATTATTAAGATCTTGGTCGTAGTTTTCGTTTTAATGACATACTCTAAAACCCTCATTGAACCTTATTTTTAGGTTGCAGCTTGTCATATTGGAGAAGCGAAAGGTGAATACCGGCGAGGAAGAGTTGGAGGAGACGAAATCAATAGCGGCGGGGAAAGCAACAAAAAACACAAAAGCAATCAAGTTTCATTGACCACATCGTTCTTGATTTTCAAGGTTTCATCCCCTAGTTTTAATGGCTTCATCATCACCCATAGATAGAGTAGAACTCGTAAGAGGCGATCATATTTATTCGTGGAGGTGCAGGGAGGCCTATGCGTGTCACGGTAATGTACATATTTCTTTTTTAATGCTCTATTTTTTCAACAAGATCTCTTAGCAGAAGTAGCATAATGTTTTTGGGTTTCTATTATTATGATGGGGCGGATCTCGTACTTACTGATTTTTTGGTTCTAATATCATAGTTGGCATGGATTTTTCAACTTGTAGTGAAGATTTTCTTACAATTCAAATAGATTTCTATTGGTTTTTCCTTTAATTTTAAATTACTTCCTTAAGTTGGACAGAGTTTCCGATGTTTTTTTTTTACTATGTCAGTTTATTCACTAGTATTAGTTTAGCTTATGGAGGTATATTAACTACCTCATGAGGATTTCATTGTAGAGATTTTGTTTTTCATATTTCAAATTTTCATAAATCTTTTTAAAATATTAACAAATTTTGAGTTTTTTTATTGTGGACAAGTACAGAGCAAGGAGAAAATACAAAACCAGTGCCTTTTTAAATGCATTTACAGCCCACCCCATGTGCAACAGTGGCATCATTGAAGACATGCATTCACATCGATGGCTTTTTAGCTTTAGTTTTAATTTTTTCAATTTTAAAAGTATAATAAATCAACAATTTGCATACTACGAAAGATTTTATCTTCAAAACTCTATATATAGAGTTCTTTGTAACATATTTTATATACAGTTTGAATATAAGTGAATTATTTTCCAACACTTTCAATTCTTTGAGCAAATTTGTTGAAGTTTTATGATTGTTTCCAGTATAACATAAGAGCTTTAAAGTTTTATATCTTTCAAACACAACAAAATTCATTTTTGGTTTGTAATTTCATAGGTTAGTTATTGTAAGAGTATTTTCCAAACATAGGAGTTTACATACTCATATGAAAGTATTAGTTCATAAATGACTAAATGAATGACTACCATGACTAAAAAAATGACTAAACTATGACTAAATAAATGGCTACAATGACTAAATAAATGACTACCATGACTAAATAAATGACTACCATGAATAAATAAACAGCTACCATGACTAAATAAATGACTACCATGACTAAATAAATGACTAAATTAATGACTAAATATATGAGTAAATAAATCACTACCATGACTAAATAAATGACCAGTTAACAACAATCAATGACTAAATTAATGACTAAATCAATGACCAAATCAATGACCAAATCAATGACCAAATCAATGACTAAATCAAAGACTAGATAAATGACTAAAATAGTTTAGTCATAAATTTGGTCACGTTATAAATGACCAGCAATAAACTACTAATAGTCACGTGACCAAAATTAGTCATTTATATGTAATTTTTAGTAGTTTATTTAGTCATATATTGTTGTTTGTGTACTAGTGATTGTTTTCTTGTGTGAGGATCTTAAGGAGGAGATTTATATGTGACAACCTAATGGTTTTTTATGAAATTAAAATAACACTTGGTTTGTAAGTTAAAATGATCATTGTGTAGTCTAAAATTGTCACTCAAGATGTGGTACTATAATTTTGATTCATTTGCATTGAAGTTGGGTTTTTTTAGGACTAAGGAGGATCATTGTGTTATGTTAACATTATTGATGATCAAATATTGATTATTATTGTATAAGAGTGAATTTGCACCCCCTTACAAATTCCTTTTTTACACCCTTCAACTTAAGAAAATCAAATCTGACCATATAATTCCACAACACCCATCTAAACTCCATCCACTTGGTGCTTGTTTTTAGTGTCGATGGGGGAATTTATGTTGAGGACGTGTGTGCGGCATGTGGACATCTGCATGGCATGTTGTTGTCCTAACAAGATTCCTACCTCTAGAATTTGCAAAGGCATTACATTCTCCATTAGTGATGAAACGTAATGCCCCTACGCATTCCTGGCGACCTTTGAATGGCTCTTTCCCTCCCAATTCACCCTAAAATTCCTGTCTTTCATCTTCATTCCATCTTCTACGCACTAATTCGATCTCACTTCACATTCTTGGCATTCTTACTCCATATTCTTGCAACTTCAAGCTACTTGTTGCACTATTGGCTTCACAATTCCAACATCACAACATTCTTCACATCTACCACAAAAGTTGCAACTTGGTGTCTTGTGAGATTGCTTGCGGCGTTGTTGTATCTTTGTCGACTTTTCCATGGTTGTAGACTTGCATTCTTCTCTCATTGGACTTGAGTGCCTTTGGTTGAGGGCGGTATTGTTTACTTAATCTTATATTTTTGTTGGATTTGAGTAGCATAGTGCCTCTTATAGTTTTTGGTTTTATTTCCATTCCAGCATCATTTCTTTATCATATTTCTACATTTATATCTATTTGGTTGTTTGTGGACGTGGAAACACCAAAACAGGGGTTTGACTGCGACAAGCCTCAAAACAGCCCCAACATTTTTCCCCGCTTTGTTGTGTGTAGGCACTCATTCGTGCAGAGCTTTCTAGCGAAAAGGACTTCTCATGAGTTAAATCTTCACCACCTTTGTTCTTATCATTTTCATATCATATTTCTTGTTATTTCAATTACTATGTCATTTATCATTTTAGTTATCACTTTAAACCTCGACTTCTCTAAGCTGTCAATAGGTTTCTTACAATTTTGACTATTCTCTATCACTATCTATCCATATGGACGCCAGCGCACCGCACTGTCATCCCTGATCTACACTTTTTTCCTCTAGAAAAGAGTTATCTGAGGTATAGTTTGGGTTCCAGAAACCTGCTCGTTTAGCCCCATTAAAACTCTCGAATTAGCAGTGATAGAAGCACTAAGAGTGCTCTTCATTCTCTATCCCTAGCATCAAACACTTGTCCAACTTGAGGTAGATTAGGGCAGCCTTCCACTCTTGGCTCTGATGGAGGTTCTAAAAATTCTGAGGAATTTTCTCTTTGCCCCATAAGCTTAGTCCCCTTTTAAACCCTTGTCCCCATGAATGAGTAGGATTTTATTTGCAAAGACATGCAAACGTTATAATTTCCAGTTGACCTGCTCCATCGATCACCGATCTCTTAAGTCATCTCTTGAGCCATAGTTTCACGTTGTTTTACCAGCCCCTCGAGCTCGAAGCACCGATCATCAATTATTCTATCGACTTTAGCTTGTCCCCTAGCTCGGGTTTTAAATTTTTCCCCAATGATTTAAGCTTAAGTCACTCACTTTCAAGGGTCATATCGTTGTCGTCTAAACCAAGTCTTTTCCATTAAATTCTAACATTGTCTAGAGTGCAGGTTTAGAGATTCAAAGATCTAGGATGAGATCTTAGTTGTACCCCGCTAGCTCATAGGTGGTAGGTGCCAGCAGATTAAAAGCAGTGAGGCTGGCAAAAAGCAGACATGTGTCCTATACGGATGTGGGTCCCAACCTCCACTATTGAGCTCGTGGCCCGTGGTTCTACACTGACGGTCAAGATCAAAAGCAAGGGTCAATCTCCACCATTCCCTGCTGGCTCACAGGAGGAAGATGGAGGCTAGTTAAAAGCCACAGGGTTAGCAAGATTGCAACACGTGGCTCGAACCTTTCAATTCACAAGATGCATGGGACCCGCTGACAAGGAATATGGTGTTTGAGATGGATTAATGTTATTGATCGAAGATAATTCAGCAATGCTTTGCTAGATTTCAAACCCAGTTAGCCCAGGGAGAATCGTTTGATTTTCCAGCTCTTCAGGGGATTTCAAAGTTGGCGAACGACACATGATAGTCATTTTACTCTTTAACCATCGCGCATTAATGGCCAGATTTTTGCAGGAGTGATCAAGTTGATCTCAATTCATGTGGAAACACAAATTTTGGTAATCATGAAGTATGATCTACGGATTTCCATTAAATCGGGAATTAAATGATGATAGTACAAATACCAACGAGTTTCCCGGATTACGCATGTGTTTTGCTAAGCATTGATTTTGGGTGCCATTGCTTCACACAATAAATACAGAAGGAATAGCTACTATTTGTGTCATTCACACTTAGTTGTTAGAAGTCTCTTGATCAAGACAAGGTGAGTTTGAGCAATTTTCAAACAAGGAAGATGAGTGAACTAGTGAGGAGGTCTGTTCGCCTGAGCTCTCAGAAGCCTAGTGTTGGTGTACTAGAAACTGTCTCAACTATCGAAGTTGACGTTCCTACTGGAAAGCATGTACTTGCACCCACAAGGTGCAACCGAAGGTTGCAATTTCATAGTGTAGTTGCGAAGAAGGCTGACGACAAAGGAAAGAATCCAATGTGGTCCATTGCTAGAGCCAGAAGAAAGATAAGGTATGGGTGTGGCTCCTTTGGACGCCAAAATTCACCCATTAAGCTCACAAGAAGCTTGTTGGACAGTGAGATAGAGACCGACTCTGACTATAGCCGGTACCTCACAACCTTGGGTCAAAATTTGGCTCCTAGTGAGGGAGTATTATTTTTTCCGCCTCTGGATGCTAAGACTCCAAGCAGAAGAGATGTTGTGATGAAGGATGACAAGGTCAAAGAAGGGGTTGAGGTTTCATCCCCAACTCTCACCACTACTCAGAGTGGCCGTGTGTACCGGGGTCAGTGTGCAAATGACAAAAGGCCTTCTAGCTTGTGAAAGGTGATGAAATTTTTGGTGTTGTTAATGGTTGTTGTGGTGGTGGCTTTGTTTTTGCATGCGTGGCACATTTTGGTGTTGGACGTCGACTATGTGCCCTCGTGGTGATGTAGATGGCGACAAAAGGGATTTTGGGAGGCACTTTGTGTTTCCCTTTTCTAATGGCGGTTACAATTTTGGTTTTCCCCACTTGCACCGTGTTCTTGTAAATTCAACACATGGGGAATTTTGAAATGCGAAGAAAATGTAAGATGAAATGAAAATGTCATATTTGAAATTGCATTTGAGCCTAAAGCTTGTTTCTCCCTTACTCTATAAAAGGGAATTCAGGGCTCAATTGCAAGAGGATGAAAAAATTATGGTTAAGTTTTGAGTCGGATGTACATGGGTAGAATGATAGGAATAGAGTAGATAGTCTGTTTTGAGCTTTTGGAAGAACATATGAAAATTATCTTAAATTGTTATGCATATATGACTGATAAAGATGAATGAACATATAATTCTGATATATTTTTTCTCCTTGTGTGAATTTTGAATGGAATGTTAATGATATTTTCATTCTTCTTTGAACATCTGTTCAAATGTATGTCTTTGTTTCTGCTCTGATTCAAGTAATCAATTAAATGCTTAAATAGAGTCATAGATTTATAATTATTCGCAAAGGGTTTGATAAGTACTTATGTATTAGAGAGAGTGAACTCTGTAATGCAAAGTTGTTATGAGAGCAATCTATCCCACCAAATTCTAAATTCATTTCTGCGTTACAGATTCTTGTATATGTGACTCTATTTCCCAATATAATATGGCACTAGCCTATTCCTTAATGATTCACCTAAAGGGTTGATCAAATAATTGTCTGATGACCAACCTAAAGTCAGGGTTTAAATGCATTTTCGAAATTTCATTAATCTTTATACAAGTTTCTGTTAATTACCATTAGGAAAACCTTTTGATGAATGGGTAGCAAGTTACTTAGAAACAAGCCAATTTTGCAAAAATTGTTGCATAATTATCCTTCATTCAAATTGATCTATGAATATGATGTGTTCTATAAAGCATATCTTCAAATGTACACGGTAGGAACACCCTCCTTGGCCCCACAGAGCCTAAAGTGTAGAAGATCTCAGTCATTGACTAGATCTTGTTAGTTGGCCAGTCATTTTAGAAGTCTTAAACATAGGAGTTGGCTATCCCTTAGAGATTTCTTAGGTGCACTGGAAAAAGAACCAGTAGAATGGCGACTCTGTCAGGGATGCACTCAGAAGTCCAGTTACAAATTGTCTTATCAAGGAGTCATTCCAATCTTGAGCTATTGTTTGTAATTGGAGGTTGAAAATTATTGTGATATCTTATTTAAGATTCATTACATAGAGTCATATTATTTTCCATTCTAAACTTAGTATGTCTAAGCACCTTTGTTCAGATAATTGAGAAGTTCTTGAAGTTGGAAAATATTTTGTTACAGCAAAGATCAAAGGATATGAGTGTGACTCTGCTATTGGAGAAGACCCGGAACGTGATTTACTCTTGAAATAACTTCATACTTTTGAAGTTTATTCCTCTGTGAAAGGAGGTGGCGACTCTATCCGAAGAACCAGTCCAATCGTGAAGAAGATTTCTAGATTTATAGACTTTGCAGTAAGGAAGAAATGATAACAGTTGCTACAAATTTCCAGGTATTCTCATAAATCTAGAAAGTGTATTACTCTGTTTGAAAGAAGTTTATGAGAAATACTCGATACTTGAGATCATAGATGGTTCCCTATTATATGAATTTGCATTAAGACAGGGAATAATAGGAGTTATTTTCATACTTCTTATGTGCAAAGTTTGTAATTATCTGAGAAGTATGTTATTCTATTGAGTACTACCTTTTAGAGAATTACCCTGTAAAGAATCAAGCAAAAGTATGCAGGGTGAAGAAGCTATATCATGCCCTCAAAGGGATTCTATTATTGAAAGGTATATACCATTGGTTTTTAGTGGCATCAGAGGTTTCTGAAACTTGATTCCTCAAAAGGTTAGGAAACATTTGACCAAATTCATAGGGAAAAGTTCAGAATCAGCCTCTAAACATCTGCAAATATTCATGGATTTGATGGGGGATTATGAAGTGAATCATTCATGAGGACGTTGTCATAAAGCTCTTTGTTCAATCCTTGAAAGATGATGTCAGGGATTGGTATTCGTATTTTCCAGTGGATTCCATAGCTTCATGGAATCAGTTCATGACAAGCTTATTCGACGAAAGGGTGAATCCAAGTGTGATAAGGAAGAATTTTATGGAAATTCATATAAGTGAAGGGGAGTTAGTTCTTGCTTTCAATCTCTGATTTGCAAAGGAAATTAGACAAATTCTAGAAGAAATAAGGCCAAGTGATGTAGAATGTTTGGTTGTATATCTAGGAGCATTTGATAAGAAGATGAGTTTCTTATTGAGAGACAAGGAGCCCACAACCCTGCATCAGGAAAATCAAATTGCAATTGACATTGAGAACAATTTGAGATACTCAATGATGAGAGGGCCTATAATTGCTAGAAGTAATTCTAGCAATGTTCAATATTTTGAACCAAGTAGATCAGAAGGTAAAAGGATTTTTCAAGGAGGAGATCTCATAGATGTCATATCCACTTTACTCCCAAGAAATGCAGAATGTGAGCAAGCATCAACTTCACACCAGCCAAGGTTGGGAAGGCCTAATATAACCTTTTCTATCAAGAAGCTACATGAGATAAGGAGACATGCAAATGAGTCTCCATATGATTTATATTCATGATTCTTGGATGTTTTGATGGAGATACCCAAGAGCTTTAGGCCTAATGACCTAGCCTGCATCAATTTTTTTTGTGAAGTGTACATATCAGGATTAAGCCAATGGTCTGAGGACCACTAGAAACCTCATAGTCTAGGTCAAGTAGTAGATTGGATATATATTGTTGAAAACATGGAACAAGGTCATATGCCCTTGTCTATTTCTCAAAGTATGGGAAATAGTTGCCATGTTGAAGGAGGTCAAAGAGAAGCATCAAAGTCAGAGCAATTGACTATTGAGTGTTGCCACTTCACTAGCAACATAGAAGTAGATGCATGTAGTAATGATGAGGATGTAGAGATAGAATATGAAACTAAGGAGGTAGTGCCTAATTACCTTCCTTGGGATGTCATCAATTGTGAGCAAACACGAGAAGAGAAAGGTGAAACCTCACAAGTTGATTTAGCTAGCAGCCATCATGCACCATTCAATGAAGGGAATACACTTGTTCTCAGTGATGTGGTACAAATGAGAAACCAAAATGAGGAGAACAAAGTTGGGAAGTCCATAGTTGAGTATGATTCCTCATATGAGGTGGAGATGGAATCCCTTGCTTCTAGTAGGGGATATGTTAATAGCCTTGAAGGTATATGTTTCCTAGGCAGTGAACAATTCTCCTCATGTGAAGAATTTTTTGAATGTGGATCAATTGTTGCAGACATAAATGATGAGGAGAATAGTGAGGTTGCTTCTCTATGTTCTTCCAATGTCTTCATTGATTTTGAGTACAATGATAATCTGAATTGTTGGAATCTTGATTTTAAAGATGATGAGATACATCCAATTAATGTATGGAAAAATATTTTATTTGATGAAGAACATTTGGGTAGTGAGGTTGCAAATGACAATCCCCATTGGTGTAGGAGAAATCCTCTTTTTGAGGATACCTCTAATGATTATCAAACAAGTACTACCCATGGATGTGTCATGGATGGTCTGTATAAAGATCAAAGTGATGTTGATGTAGGTCATTTTTTCAATGAAGATGTCACTTATGATGTGCCAAATTTCCAACTACATGAAGGGTGTGGAGATGTAGATATCAATAAAGATGTCAATCATCATGTGACTGAAAAAATGTTACTTGGCATGTATGCTTCATATTCTCTGGAACCTAAGTGTGACAACAACCTGCAGGGTGCAGAAATTCATAAACATGATGTCAGTTCCGAATATAGTGTGGATATCCAAAAGGATGCAAATGATTGCATTGTCCTTCCCATGGTGGAGAATTGTGCACTTGAAAAGAGTACTGAAATGTCAGTTATTTGTGTCCCACTTGATTGCATGGATATTCCAACAACACTGCCCTATGATGAGAAGAAGCAATCACTTGATGATTTTGCAGAGTATGCCAATATTGTAGCATTCTTTCACCCATGTGAGAAACAGTCCAAAGACATGGGTAACCATGAAAGTGGTACAGGGCAGTATGAAGCTACAGTGGAGTTCTTTGTAGATACCCCTTATTTGATGGATTTGATTATGGAACTTCTTTCACCTCATGGGTTTAACACTTGAGATAAGCATGTTGACAATAGACCTGGTCATGCTTTCTTTCCTGAATTCACTGAGGATTGGCCTAGTTTGAGCCAGAGTGTATATGAGTTTTTCAAGTTTGATGAGCAATTAGAATATGATTATACACCTCATGAAAATGTGGAATATGAGGGATTCTTTTTTCCTGATCAATGGGATGAGCTTGTAATGGAGAGGGACAAATGTGGTAGTGTTACTTCAAGTATTATAGGAAATGTTGGTCAAGATAGTGTTGATAACTTGGGACCACACAATGCTCATATGAATTCACCGCAGGATAAACAAGCCACAGTCTTTGATAGAGGGAAGAATTGTCCCTAAAATTTTGGGGGCTTGGGGCCTCCATCTTGTGGAATTAATTCAC
This sequence comes from Sequoia sempervirens, assembly GCA_007258455.2. NCBI lineage: Eukaryota > Viridiplantae > Streptophyta > Pinopsida > Cupressales > Cupressaceae > Sequoia > Sequoia sempervirens. Next base: position 82,547,191 of record VDFB02000002.1, on the reverse strand, counting down.
AATGTATATTATGTAAGTAGTGTACATATGTTGGTCTAGTTTTTTTTTTTCTTGTTGGGTCTGCTTGCCTAGTCCTGGTGAGTATCTTGATTTTGGTTTTCTACCCTGGTCTGCTTCAACCAGAGATTATGTCCTCGTCATACCCACCAGGAGTATGTGTCCCCAAGAATGAGCCCCTAATGGAGCTTCTAAAAAAATTGAGGAATTTTCTCTTTGCCCCATAAGCTTAGTCCCCTTTTAAACCCTTGTCCCCATGAATGAGTAGGGTTTTATTTGCAAAGACATGCAAATGTTATAATTGCTAGTTGACCTGCTCTGTCAGTCACTGATCTCTTAAGTCATCTCTTGAGCCATAGTTTCAAGTTGGTTTACTGGCCCCTCGAGCTTGAGGCACTGGTCATCAATTATTCTATCGACTTTAGCTTGTCCCCTAAGTCGGGTTTTAAATTTTTCCCCAATGATTTAAGCTTAAGTCACTCACTTTCAAGGGTCATATCATCGTCGGCTAAACCAAGTCTTTTCCATTAAATGCTAACATTTTCTGGAATGCAGGTTTAGAGATTCGAAGATCCAGGATGAGATCTTAGCCATACCCCGCCAGCTCATAGGTGGTAGGTGTCAGCAGATTAAAAGTAGCGAGGCTAACGAAAAGCAGACACGTGTCCTATATGGATGTGGGGCCCAACCTCGACTACCAAGCTTGTGGCCCGTGGTTCTACACTGACGACCGAGATCAAAAGCAAGGGTGAATCTCCACCGTTCCCCGCTGGCTCGCGGGAGGAAGATGGAGGCTAGTTAAAAGCCGCGGGGTTAGTGAGATTGCAACATGTGGCTCGAACCTTTCAATTCGCAAGATGCATGGGACCCACTGATAAGGAAGTTGGTGTCTAAGATGGATTAATGCTATTGATCAAAGATAAGTCAGCGATGCTTCGCTGGATTTCAAACCCAATTAGTCTGGGGAGAACCATTTTATTTTCCATCTCTTCAGGAGATCAACGGGCGATATTCAAAGTTGCAAACAACACGTGATAGCCATTTTACTCAGTAACCATCACGCATTAATGGCCATATTTTTGTAGGATCGATCAAGTTGATCTCAGTTTGTGTGGAAACGCAAATGCTGGTAATCATGAAGTATGATCTACAAATTTCCATGCAATTGGGAATTAAACGGTGACAGTACAAATGCCAATGAGCTTCTTGGATTACGCATATTTTTTTCTAAACATTGATTGTGGGTTCCATTGCTTCACATGATAAATACATAAGGAATAACTGCTATTTGTGTCATTCACACTTAGTTGTTAGAAGTCTCTTGATCAAGACAAGGTGAGTTTGAGCAATTGTCAAACAAGGAAGATGAGTGAACCAGTGAGGAGGTATGTTTGCCTAAGCTCTCAAAAGCCTGGTGCTGGTGTACCAGAAACTGTCTCAACTATGGAAGTCGACGTTCTTGCTGGAAAGCCTATACTTGCACCCACAAGGTGTAGCCGAAGGTTGCAATTTCAAAGTGTAGCTGCGGAGAAGGTTGATGACAAAGGAAAGAATCTAGTGCAGTCCACTGCTAGAGTGGGAAGAGAGATAAGGTATGGGTGTGGCTCCTTCGGATGCCAGAATTCACCCATTAACCTCACAAGCAGCTTGTTGGATAGTGAGATAGAGATCGACTCCGACTACAGTTGGTACCTCACAACCTTGGGTCAAAATCTGGCTCCTGGTGAGGGAGTATTATATGTCCCACCTCTGGCTTCCAGGACTCAAAGCAGAAGAGATGTTGTGATGAAGGATGACAAGGTCAAATAAAAGGGGTTGAGGTTTCATCCCCAACTCTAAACTCTACTCAGAGCAGCTATGTGTATCGGGGCTAGTGTACGAATGACAAAAGGCCTTTTGGCTTGTGAAAGGTGATAAAATTCTTGGTGTTGTTAATGGTTGATGTGGTGGTGGCTTTGTTTTTGCATGCATGGCACATTTTGGTGTTGGAAATTGACTATCTTCCCTCATGACGATGTAGATGCCTGGTTCATTGCGGTGTGGATGGTGACAAAAGGGATTTTGGGCAGCACTTTGTGTTTCCCTTTTCTGATGGCAGTTACAATTTTGGTTTTCCCCACTTGCACCGTGTTCTTGAAGATTCAACACATGGGGAATTTTGAAATGCAAAGCAAATGTAAGATGAAATGAAAATGTCATATTTGAAATTGCATTTGAGCCTGAAGCTTGTTGCTCCCTTAATTTATAAACGGGAATTCAGGGCTCAATTGCAAGAGGATGAAAAGATTTTGGTTAGGTTTTGAGTCGTATGTACATGGGTAGAATGATAGGAATAGAGTAGATAGTCTGTTTTGAGCTTTTGGAAGAACATGTGCAAATTATATTAAATTTTTATGTAGATATGACTGATAAAGATGAATGAACACATAATTCTGATATATTTTCTCTCCTTATGTGAATTTTGTGTGAATTTTGAATGGAATGTTAAGTATATTTTCATTCTTATTTGAACATTTGTTCAAATGTATGTCTTTGTTTCTGCTTTGATTCAAGCTGTGCGAACCCCAATCCTACTACCTGCAAAACAATAAGAACAAACACATTAGATGGTGAAATGCAAGCAAGAACAAGGATTCCCCATGAAATCCATTCACAAAGCTTAAATTAGGAAAAGAGATGAAGAACACAATAAGAAAACAATAAAATGGAGATTGAATCCTAATTAAACTAGCAAACTCATGATCCCATGGGGGAATTGGTGCCAATTTGATGTGAAAATTGGCCCTTTCCCAATTCCTATGATGCAAGCTTGATAAATGTTGATGAATGATCCACTTTGTTGATGCTTGATGATGAGTGCTCTAATGGAAAAATTTGCATAACCTAGCTAAGATTCAATGATAATGGATGGATATGGCTAAATATTTGAGCATAGTAAGTTTACTCAAATTGTGGATTATAAAATGAGGAGATTAGCCTCTTATTTATAGAATGCCAAGATGGATGAATGTCCAAAATAGAGCAATGTGGGACTAACATTCAACCAATGGAAAGATGCCACTTGTCAACCTATGAGTGGATGGAGGATGTGCAAGTTTTGAGGATTGTGCCAATAAATGCCTATTTTTGAATTTTGAATTTGTTGAAATGACATGCAAGAGGGAAGAGAGAATACATTGAATGCCACTTGGCTCAAGGAAAAGGACATGTAAGAGAGAGTTAATGCCTTGTTGGATGTACATGTCAACTTGGATTTTGAATTCAAACTTGGAGAATATTCCCAAAAGATGCCTTGTTGAGGAAAATAGAGATTTAATAAATCAATTAAATCTATTTTCATGTGCAAATGGTAAAATCTGGAGGATGGGACATGAGGAGAGATTAAATTAATCAAAGTTAATTAATTTAATAAAGGGGGTTAAATGATGTGACCTATTTGACTTAAATTTGTGGATTTATTTAAATCAAATATGAGAGGAATGTGATAAGAGGTTAATTAAATAAAGATTCATGATTTATTTAATTAACAGAGATGATGTTAGATTAAATTAAATAAGGTTTTAATTTATTTTATTTAATAGATAGACTATAAGAGATTTAATCAAATCAAATTAATTATTTAATTAAATCAGATAATTAGATCAAAATGGTTAATTTAATTATCGAGAAGAGGTGACTTAATTGGATAACTAATTTATTCAATTAAGAGAGGAATATTGATGAATTTAATCAAATAAGGGTATTTGATTAAATGGTTAGATCAAAGGATGATTCAGGATGAAACGATGTTAGTGGTCAGGATCATATGCACAATGTCAATCGGTACATTTTGCATGTCTACACAAGAAATCAATTAAATACTTAAATAGAGTCATAGATTTACAATTATTCACAAAGGGTTTGATAATTAGTTATGTATTAGAGAGAGTGAACTCCATAATGCAAAGTTGTTATGAGAGCAGTCCATCCCACCAAATTCTAAAGACATTTTTGCATTACAGATTCTTGTATATGTGACTCTGTTTCCCAATATTATAAGGCACTGGCCTATTCCATAATGATTCACCTAAAGGGTTGATCAAATAATTGTCTGATGACCGACCTAAAGTCATGGTTTAAATGCATTTTTGAAATTTCATTAATCTTTATACAAGTTTGTGTTAAAATTCCATGAGGAGTACCTTTTGATGAATGGGTAGCAAGTTAATTAGAGACAAGCCAATTTCGTAGTAATTGTTGCACAATTATCCTTCATTCAAATTGATCTGTGAATATGATGTGTTCTATAAAGCATATCTTCAAATGAACATGGTAGGAACACCCTCCTTGGCCCCACAGAGCCTAAAGCGCAGAAGATCTCAGTCATTGACTAGATCTCGTTAGTTGGCTAGTCATTTTAGAAGTCTTAAACATAGAAGTTGGCTATCCCTTAAAGATTTCTTAGGTGCACTGGAAAATGAACCAACAGGGTCTTCATGACTTGGATCCTTGATGTGATTGGTCCCCCTCCTCTACATTTTGTTGAACCCGACGTGAACCACTTTGGTTTCTTTTGGAAGTGTTGAAAGACCCTTTCCTTGTATCCTAGGAGTGTTGTGGGTGTGAGTGTTGTGAAGCACCTAGCCTTGAACCTACGACCCCTAGTGGCATAGCTAGAAGGTTCCCTAAGCATTACAAAAGGAAACCCTGAGTGGGTTACCATCTAACTGCAAAATCCTTGGGGGAATCTATGAAAGTTTCACTTAGTGTACGTAGAAATGGCCTCCTTATTACATCTACAGATCCCATCTGCATAACCTACGAGTGAATATCTTGCCATAACTTTCACCTCGCAAAATTTGTTGATGAACTCCAACAGAGAACCATATCCCTTATACATCCCCACACGTATCAATGGAAACATTGTAACGAGTGTTCTCGTTGACCCTACATGTCATGTGAATGTCATTATAGAGATCATGTTAGTCAATTTCTTACACAAGGATGGATATGACAAATCTAGGAGCACTATTTGTACACACGATGGGCTTTTCATTACTCCCATCAGTTGCATCACCTTGTCAATCCTAGTTGGTCCTAGAACCGTAAATGCACTTTTTGATATCATCATGTGGTCTAAACTCTTCAGGGTAAAAGTAGGCATCCCCTGGTTGGTTGCTATGAATGCAATTCCCTTGGTATTCCATAAGTGCTTGAATTTTTCCCATGAGGGTTTGGTGCATGTAGTCTGACATCGGTTACAAACCATAGATTGTGCATGGGGGCTACTCATTGGATCAATTATGGTCTGCCCCTATTGGTCCACTTCCTCCTAGGATAGACCTCTTGTACCAAACTTATGTAAAGCACAAGAGTGGCAGCATAATGCCTAAGGTGAGATACCCTCCTTCTCCTTATGTTATTTCGTATAGAGCTTGCTTGAAGGTAGACAATGAGGCTTCCTTGGCTTGAAAAATGGAAGGGAAGCACACCCATGGCCCTTCTTCTTCTTCTTCTACTATTCTTCATGTCGCTTCCTCTCACACTGTTGTGTTTCCATTTCCTTCTACTCCTAGAAATTTACTAGAGAGTCTGATGGTGCCTGCTTGGTGAAAGCCCAAGCGTCTAGTGTTCAAACTTCTCGTCTTACCCACAGTGCCTCGATCCATTTTGTATGGTAAGGGGAAGGGTCCTCATGGAGCATCCTCTATGTCTCAGCCTTCGTGGCCTCCTACTACTCTTTCCTCTAAGGTAATGAATGGGAAGAGGCCCGTTGTTGAGGCATTGGAGTCTTCTCCCCCCATTGTTGTTTTGTCATCCTCTTCATCTCTTCCTCATATTCCTATCCAAGAGTCCCTCCCTCTGCTGGAGGTGGTTGTCATGGATACTTCGATGGTAAAATAGGAGTCTTATGTTCCTTCTTAGGCTACAGCCTCTAGCTCCTAAAGTCATAGAAATTGCCTTGCGCGTGAGCACAAGCATTGGAGGAAGGCTCTCACCGCTAAGCAGGCTTCTTTGTAGAAGAATGAAGATGAGATGGTAGCTCCTGCTTTAGCATCTTCTATTGTGTCCTCCTCTTTCATCCTCTCTACTTTAGTTCCTTTAGCCTCAGTCTTGCTTCTAACTCCTATCATGAGTGTGAATGATCCTCAAGTGAAGAGGGTGTAGATGTTAATTTCTCCTTCGATTGAGCCACCCCTTATGATGTCCCTTTCAGACATCCCATCATTTTTGAAACCTGTGGACATATTGAATTCCTTGGTGGTGTCTGTCACAGTTTTCTCCTCTTCCTCCATGCCCTATGCTTCATCTGTGGGGATGTCACATCCCCTGATGAAGTGGAAGATGGAGGACAACCTTGCTAGAAATGGGGGTCAGAAGAAGGGTTCACCTTCTTCAAAGGGTGGTTTTGTGTTGGCTTGTGTTGTCTTAGTGATGGAGGAATCCCCAGCATCCCTGAAGTTCATCACTGCTCTTGATTCTTTCAGTGATCCTAGCAGTGGATCTTGGGTGTCGCCTCCCTCGCCCATTGAGTTAATGCATGGCACTCCTATGAAGTTCATGTATAACTCTATTGACGAGGTCTCGGCCCTATTAGCAATTTTTGTGAGATTACTGACATTCACTCCACAAGAACTGAGTGGAGAAGACCTCAAGGGGCCTTCTTCCTTGGCTCTTGTTGCAGGAGGGTCGGAGGGTACCCCCCTTGATATTCCACCCTTGCAAGCTTGTTCTCCCTCCCCTTACAATGATCTATATAGGGATAATGACAACCTCTTAGTTGATGAGGACTAGGGGGTGCCTCTTCTTTATTTGTAGATTAGATTGTGTTTGTGTTTTTGTTCCCCCATGCTTGTGTTTTATGTTCCCGGATGACCCTTTTCACCCTTGTAGGTGCTTAGATACAGGAGTGTTTTTTATGTCATAAAACTTCTTATATTTGTCACATCATTCTTCCTCTGTTATGTATTGACTTTCAATATTTGGGGATGATGCAAAGTGTTGGGGGAATTTAGGCCTCCCTTCCATGTTGATCCAATTTTTATTTTTTATTGTCTTCATGTTCCTTCTTCACATGGTCTAATATAGTAGGGGGTTATGACAGTTCATTTATATACTATTATATCTATTTATCTATATTTATCCCGAAATATCATATCACCCCTGTCTCTTGTTCATTATGCTATTGTCTTTTCTTGCATCTTGCTCTCTTCTTTTGCTTGTTCATGATGTTGTGGTGCCTATGTGTTGTCCCTCATGTGTGCGACAACATTACCACAATTACATCTCATTATGTTCTACGGGACACATCACTTTTTCATTCTTTCTTTTCTCTCCTTAGGATGTCACGTGCCTTTATGGTTGGAACTTACCATCCTAAGGGGGGCTATCATATCACTTTGATTTTTGGAAAATGAATTCGATAGCCAACGAATCTTTTATTGAAAATATTTTCAACATATTTTTTTAAAAATCGCATTTGTCAACAAGGACTCCTAGCGGAATACTTTTCCTTCATCATGGGTTTGTAAAGAAATAATGTGAAAAAATTTCCTCCAAGGAGGGAGCACCTTCTCGTGTGGGTGAATTTTTGACCTTCCCCTTGTGAGGGGACTTTCTTCCTTTCGAATTCCTTGATGTTGAATCGATTTACAAAAAATATTATGGAACTTTTAAATAGTGTGTCGCTTGAGTGGACCCCTTGTCTTTTAAAGGGTTCTTGAGGGACCCCTTTGAAATCTCTCCCTTTGATTGTTGAGTGTCTGTGTGACTGTCTACTTGCTTTCCTATGTGGCCTTTTTTTTCTAACATGTTTTGTCTATAGATTAACATTTTTCTTTGCAGGTGCACCTATGAAGTTGCTTTCCAATCTGACTCTACGGAGTCCCCCTCACATTGGGCATCCTTCAGGAGAGAGTACCTGGGGGCACCTTATTTGCAGGTCCAAGGACCTATGAAGTGCTTACATCCAGTGAGATCTTACCACTGTTGGTCTACAGGCGTCTGGTGCACTTTGTTCAAGCCTCCTTAAGAGAGAGTACCTATGGAGCCATTTGCCTGCCCTGTGCTTTTGAGCATGCCAAATTTTGGTCTTCTTCCTCAATGGTCCAGGTATATTTTCTTGGAACTCCTTTGACCTATTTTATTGAACACTCATTCGCACTCATGTTCACTATCATGGGGGGAAATGTATAGGAGTGAATTTGGACCCCCCTTTGCAAATTCCTCTTTTACACCCTTCACCTTAGAAAAATCAAATTTGACCATGTAATTCCACATCACCCATTTGAACTCCATCCACTTGGTGCTTTTTTTTAGTGTCAGTGGGGGAATTTCTTTCAGGTACACATGTGGCATGTGGACATCTATGCGGTGAGCTATCATCTTCAAAAGATTCATGCCTCTAGAATCTACAGAGGCATTACGTTCTCCATTGGTGAGGAAATGTAATGCCCCTGCAACTTCCTGCCGACCTTTGAACAGATATTTCCCTCCCAATTCATCCTAAAATTCCTATCTTTCATCTTCATTCCATCCTCTACACACTAATTCAATCTCACTTCACATTCTTGGAATTATTACTCTATATTCTTGCAACTTCAAGCTACTTGTTGCACTATTGGCTTCATGATTCCAACATCACAACATTCTTCACATCTACCATAGAAGTTGCAACTTGGTTTCTTGCGATACTGCTTTCGGCATCACTGTGGCTTCGTTGACTTTGCCACAGTTGTAGACTTGAATTCCTCTGTCATTGGCCTTGAGTGTCTTTGGTCGAGGGTGGTATTGTATACTTACTCTTACATTGTTGTTGGATTTGTGTAGCATAGTGCCTCTTGTAGTGTTTGGTTTAATTTCCATTGTAGAATTATTTCTTTATCATATTTATACATTTCTATCTATTTGGCTATTTGTGGAGGTGGAAACACCAAAACGAGGGTTTGACTATGGCAAGCCTAGAAACATCCCCAACATTTTTCCTCGCTTTGATGTGTATAGGTACTTGTTCATGTGGAGCTTGCTGGCGAACTGGACTTCTCGTGAGTTAAATCTTCACCACCTTTGTTCTTATCATTTTCATATCATATTTCTTGTTATTTCAATTATTCTGTCATTTATCATTTTAGTTATCACTTTAAACCTCAACCACTAAGCCGCCAGTATTTTTCTTGCACTTTTGATTGTTCTCTATCACTGTTTTTCTGTACAAATTCCAGCACACCTATGAGACACCAGCAATCCACGTTGTCATCCTTGATTTTCTCTATTGTCCTCTAGCACAGAGTTGTTCGAGGTACAATTTGGGTTCCAGAAACCTACTCATTTGGCCCCATTAAAACTCTCGGATTAGCAAAGTGGTAGAAGCACTGAGAGTGCTCTTCATTCTCTATCCCTAGCATCAAACGCATGTCCAACTCGAGGTAGATTAGGGCAGCCTTCTTCTCTCGACTCTTCATGACCTGGAGCCTTGGTGTGGTTGGTCCCCCTCCTCTACAATTATATTGTAGGTTGATGACATGTTGTTTATAGGTACCAAAAAGGTGATGATTAGGGAGATCAAGACTCAAATTTTTGGCATATTTGATATGAAGGGCTTGGGGGATACTAAATAAATTTGGGACAAAGATCAATAGGGATCAAGTACACAAAAATATTTGGTTAAGTCAAAGTACATATGTTGATACCATATTTTGAAGATTTAATATGCATGACCATAAACCAATGAGTCTTTAATTTTTGGTTGGTACTAAGCTTAGGTTAGACATGTGTCCTGATTTTGATGATGATTTAAAAGAGATTTTTGAGGTTCCTCATGCTAGTGTAGTTTTTAGTTTTTGGTATGTTAGAGATTACTAAAGCACTCGATATTGACCAAATTTAAATGGCTATGGGTTGGGTGACCATGTGAAGGCCATGGGATCATGGATTATTTTTTACTATGTTTACATGTTGTCCAATATGTGAGGCATATGATTTTGCATATGGTTTTACCACTTATTTTGAGATACCATATGGTATTCTCACATCCAACTCTTTTATAAATTGGTGCCTTTGGTTAATAGTTTCATATCATGTTTTGTACGTTGAAGAAGTAACAAAGTGTTGTAGAATTTCAAAGATAGGTATTGTATCAATGCAAAATTCTTTGAAGGATTAATACAATAATTATATCTCATTGGGTGTGGAGATTTTCCCACAAGAGTTTCTCCACGTAAATAATATGTCACTTTTTGTGTGTTTATTTCTTCATATTATTATTGTTGAATGTGGTAATCATATAAACATCATTGTGGGTAATCTTGGAAATCAATTTTTAGATTTGCATACACATTTTTAAGTTAATATTTCAATAGTTTCACCTTTATTTATAACACCGTATGGGTACAATAACTATTTTTGTACATGTATTTACTATTTTGAAAGGGTTTATTTTTTAAAATTATTAAGTTTGGGTGAGGAATAATTATATCTTAGTTTTTTTTTATCTACTCAAATATGTTGTTTGGTCATTTGAATCAATTGGATGAGAATGGACACATGTCAATTGGTGTTTGGGGGTATGCAGAGATTAGGTTTGAGTCATTTGATGTTAGAGGAGGTTAAAGATATGGGTTGATACATTTTGGATTCATTCTTCACTTTGTGTTTTAATATTTAGAGATGTGTGAGGATTTTCATGCCTAAGAAATGAAATTTTAGCTTGTGAATGCTTACCTAAACTAGTAAAAGGAAAGAAGAGCTCTTATCTGATGAATAAAAATCTTCAAATCTTAATTTAGAAAAGCTTGAGAGTGAGAAGGTATTTATTGGAACTCGTTTATCGTTGCACAAAAATATTGACATGTTAATGCCCGATACAAATGCCAAAGATAAGTGAATCCACGGGAGGTAGTTAGTCCATGTCCTGAATATGAAGGGAGATGTTGGCGATTAGTCCAAAAATCCCCCCCTCAATGTCACCCGAGGGAATTCAAACCTATGACCCAACTCTAATACCATTTGTTGGAACACATTTATCGTTGCACCAAAAGATCGACCTGTTAACGCCCAATACAAACACCAGAGATAAGCGGATCAATGGGAGGCAGTTAGTCCATGTCTTGAATCTGAAGGGAGATGTTGGTGATTAGTCCAACAATATTCTTGTTTTTTATGATTTTCCTCTCAATTTTTATGTGTTATAAGATTGAATAAATGAGTATCTTACCTTTTTTGAGTGCATAAATATATTAAGATTTTTTTTATCAATTTTTTTCTTTTTATGGTTGAAAAAAAGATTGAATAAAAGATTGAATATGCTTTAATAGATTTCTTTACTAATTCTTTGTGAAAAAATTGAGTCTAGTTTACTTGTAGGAAAAATATGAATTTTATTTATTTTTATGTTTATGTTATTGTTACCTATTTTTCACTACAAGCTCAAATAGGTAGAGTTGAATTGAATTCATCATTGAGAGGTACATAGAATTTAAAATTTTGCTACTAAAGTATTCATCATCATGTAAAAATCTGATTACATTTGGTTTTCAGTTTTTATTATGCAAGTACTTGTAACAGAAATTTACACATTTGCATAACAAATGTTTTTTTATTCATATTCTAAAAATCAAGGTCCCACACAAGCCATGGGAGTAGCTTAATTTGATTTACGTAATCAAATGATAGGTACAAGAATAAATTGTAAACTATACAACTATGGACAATGTAAACATAGAAAGGAGGGTGGTTCATCATTGTTTGTAATGATGAAGCCATTGATACTTGATATCTTTGAGTAGTATTGTTGAAAATTTTCAATCTCCTTCAACTCCAGTCTCCTTGATTTTTTCTACAGACTGATGAAAATGATGTTAGAGATTGACTCTAAGCAATGATGAATCAAGATCAATCATATGCCTACATTGCCAATAGGAATATATTCTACATCTTTTCAAGCATATATCAAATGATTAAGTAATCAAATTGATATGATCAAAAGGAACAAAACTCAATGAAGCTTTCAGCTTCATTTATTTTACTAACATGTTTGTTTAAGTGTGCAGGTACAGGTATAATCATCATTCCAATCAATAGATATGCTTATGAGTGGTGTAAAATGTGGCTCCCATGAGGGTTGAGCCCAGCTCATAATAAAAGAAGACAGCTATATTAAATGACAGTGATTCCAAAATTCCAGACAGTGAGCTCAAAAAAGTAATCTTACTGAAGCAGTTACAAGGTCCTGTCAAGATAGTGCTAGGAATAGATCAAACTATATGCATTGATAGCTATACAATGTTTCTTGTATTTTTGCAAGATAGAAGTAAAGATACAGTCTACTAGAAAAATGAATATCATAATACCTGTAGACTTTATTTTCTGAATTCAGACATTGTAAGTAAGATACATGATAAAAATAATAATGGGAAGAATTATAAGAGAACAATCATAGCAAATCAAGTAGCGCAGCCATATAACTATTAGCAACACAAAGGGATAGTCTTAATAGTAAACTACGTTTTGGATGAGATCTTTGGTATATTCAGTTGCCTTTTGTATGCCTTGGTTGTTGTGCTTAGTTTTTAGTTTTGATTACTATGGAAGACCAGAAGGAGCTATATCATTTATGTCATCTGCTAAGAAAGGGTTTGTATTGGTGATTGAAGGTGTTGACATTTCCACAACCATATTTGGTTCATCTTCAAAATTTGGTAAAAATTCTCCAAGGATCTTTGTCGGGATACAACATCTAATGTTACAAATGATAGTCTTGATATTGATACAGAAAGCATGCTTAGTGATCAATGTAAAGGTGTGTCATACCACAAAAGGGAGAAATCTGAAGTTGGTTAAAAATAAAAAATGAGTGAAGCCCACGGCTAAGTGAAGGAAGTCTCACGGTGGCCATGTTTCACAGACTGAGGCCTAGTAAAGAAAAATCAAAGCATGCAGAAATGGTTGAGGGTTATACACAGAGAATAAGCAGAATATACTAGAGACTTCATAAAACAATAAACCCATCTCATGGCGGCCTGCATAAGAAAATATTATCCACAAATGAAGGACCATATAAGACAAAGAGGTTGTAGCCATAGAGCAAGATAAGAGGAAAACCCAAAAGTTTAAATAGAAGACCTGCAGCATGTAGGAGGACATTAACATGGAGGGTTTGTTTTACTGTATTTCCAGACATAAAAAAAGGAGTTTCAAATTGCAAGGAAAAAGCAAGATACAGAAAGGATTCCCACGACTGTAGAAAATGGAACCCTTAACAACAAATTTGCAAGTGTTTTTTATGAAGAAACCTTAAAACGTTATCTTCATTCACAGATAATGAAACAAAAGGGTATTGCTTACACAGACAAACGCTTACCACGCATAGCTGCATTTGGATTTTGCATAGATTTTGCATGAAGGCTACAGGAAGATTTACAGATCCAGTTTGAGCCCTAGTTCTCCATGGTGGCCTAAGGTTTGACACATCATCAATAGTAGAAAGAGGCATTGAAATTGTGTCAAGTCGCTGCCACCATTAGCCTGAAATTTTTTGCAAAAAAAAAGAGAGTGCTTTGATTGGTGTGTAAAGAACTTACCTTGTTCTTCCTTGACAGAAGTTCTCAAAAAAATCAACTCAAGAAATAATAGGATTTTTTGCAGGTTCGAGCTTCAAACCCTACCTAGGTCGGCGGCCAGCTTCTTGATGAAGCTTCTCCAAAAAAGTCAAGTGTGAAATGATAATGATTTTAGGGTTTCAGTGCTTATGTCGAAATCCCTAATTCGAGTGGAGTGAATTTTTTACTAAGTTTTAAAATAATAATCACTTCATCATATTTTTTTCGTGGTATTGACCCTTAAGTCAAAGAACCTAACAATGTGCTATGAGGATCGATCAAATATATGTCAAGTGTGGTGGTCGATTATTAAAATATGCCAATTTTATAATATGCAAGAAGTCGTGAGTTATGAAGCCAAATTTCTAATTTGGCATTAACTTTAATGTTTTAGGTTTGCATTATACCATGTGAAGTTAATTGATTAAATGATAAATTATAAATCATTTAATTAATTCAACTATCTTAAGGTGCAAACATAGAACATTAAGTTGCCCCAATCATGCATGACTTACAGAGGCATGAGGATGGAGTTTGTGTGACTTCAAGTTGATGATGCATGCAAGATGCTTAATTTAGATTGTGCATGAAGGAGTAAATATTGAAAATACTAAAAAAAAATTTGCTCATGCACAAAGTGGAACTTTAGTTTTCAATTATGCAAATAGTGAGGCTCTTCTTTCAGTTCCATGTCAGTTCACGAGGTGTTTTGATCATGCGCATGGAGAGGTGGAGTTTTCTAGGCACAGAGTGTAGTTTGCTTCAGTTTTGGGCTATTTTTATCAGGATTCTCTCTTCTGCTCGGATTTCACATTGGAGATGCATTTTTCACTTCAGTTCTCATTCAGTTCCTTTTGGCTGCTTTGTGCATGCCTTTTGTATATATTGGAAAAAGTTAGTCTTTTTCCTCTAGTTCTTATTTTTTCAGACTTTGCATTTCTGCAAAGAGAAATATTTTGTAACTCAGCTTTCAATTTCAGATTAATATACAGCAACAACAGGTTTACAAGTTCAATTTATGTCATTTTTTGCAAAGATTCCTTCAATTTCAATGAAGTCAAGTATCTACCTTATCACTGTGTTGTTTTTTATGAATGATTGGATGAGATTTTACTGTGTTTTAATATCAGACCCTTTAAAATCATCATCTCATTTATACTTGCATGCATTAAAAAATAGTGAAAGTCACAGGTCTTAGGTTGTGTATTGAAATAATCCTTTCTTTTCATGCTGTGAGAACTCAATTCTTCTTCAAATAATTTTATTCAAGCCTTCCTCAAAATCATTTTTGTGATCAAACTATTAAATTGATTCGTGTGGATAGATTTTCTTAGAATTATTGTGATTCAGAGTTGCATGTTTTTATCAATTAGGTGCATCACCCATAGTTTACAGTTTTCAGTGCATTTATTTCAATCCTTTTTACCCTTTTCCATTACAAGTTACCCAGTAATTAACCTAAAAATTTAATAGGAAGTTGGCCTAGAACCTGGAGGTTTACTTTTAAATAGGGTACCCACAACCTAAAAGTAATCCAATGTTTCAATAGATTGCTGAATTTAATCATTCAAGCATTTCGGGTGCAATTTGTTTGACAACAGTTATAATAAGAAGAGAAAGTTCTAATACAAGTATGTTGTTATCACTTATTGTTTATGTGTTTTTTCTTAACTTTGTTAAGATTCACCTTTGTGGGGTTGAAATTTTTTATGTTTAAGATTTGATATTTTTGTAGGACTCTTGAAATGTGACTTTAATCTCATGAGTGAACTCTCTTGATGTGTTTACTAGAATAGGAAGTGAGGGTGGTCTATGGGATCCTAGAAGATAAGTATTTTGGTATGATTGACATCCATTAAGGGGTATTTTTCATTCTCAAGATTCTTTATGTTTCTCCTTTAAACTCATCCTTGGATATAGATATGCACTCCAATATATTCACTAAACCTATAGATTTCCTTTATTGAGTGTCTTGAGAGATCCTCTTAATATAATAAATTTGTATGACTATATATTATTATGTTTTCAATAGGTGTATTCTTGTGTGCTTTTGTGTATATGTGTTATTATGATCCTTAGCAAGATGGGGTGGGCCTTTGGGTACCACATGGTCAAAAGGTAGACTTGTCTTTTGTTGGCTTAAATTTTTGTTTCATGGTGCTTGGAAGAGTCTATATATATATATATATATATATATATATATATATATATATATATATATATATATCTTTGTCTCCCTCTCTATCT
Source organism: Sequoia sempervirens (assembly GCA_007258455.2). Taxonomy (NCBI): domain Eukaryota; kingdom Viridiplantae; phylum Streptophyta; class Pinopsida; order Cupressales; family Cupressaceae; genus Sequoia; species Sequoia sempervirens. The sequence continues at coordinate 82,531,373 of VDFB02000002.1, read as the reverse complement.
CTATATTTGAATCTATCTTCCTCTCTCTCCCCTATTTCTTTGTATATTTATCTTCCCTTCTATATTTCTTTCTTTTCTGCTCTCTCTCTCTCTTTCCCTCTTCCTATCTCTCTACCTCACTTTATTTTTCTATCCCTATTTGTCTCCCCTCTATGTCCCTCTCTCTCCTTTATCTCCATCTACTACTCTCTATATATGACTTTATATCTCTACTTTTCTACCCCTCCATCTCCCCCTCTATCATTCTCTATCTCTATTTGTCTCTCCCTCATTCCATTTCTATTTATCTCTCCTCCTCTTCTTCTCTTCTTCCATCTTTCCCTCTCTCTCTCTCTCCCTATCTATATATTAATCCTTATCTTTGTCTCCATCTCCATATCCATCAATATCTCTATCTTTCTATCTCTCTCCCCTATCTCTATCTCACCTCTTCCCGCATCTCTTTCTTCCCCTATCTTTCTCAATATATGTATCTCTCTATCTCTCCCTCTATCTCTAGATCTCCCTCTCTTCCTCTCTCCCTATCACTCCCTCTTTTTATATATCTCTCTACTTCTCTATCATCTCTTTATTTATCTCTCTCTCTCCCTTTCTCTCTCTATTTACATATATCTTTCCTTCTTTATCTCTATCTTCATATCTCTCTCACTCGTTCACACACTACTTATTTCTCCATCCCTATTGTTATCTCTATATATCTCTCATTCACACACACCCACTCCTTGTTTCACCCTCCCTATCTCAATCTCTATCTCTCTCCCTCTCTCTATCTCTCTCTTACTCTATCAATTGTCTTCATCATCTCCTTTATCTCTTACTCTTTCCCCCTCTATCTCTATCTTCCCAACTCCCCCTCTTTATATCCCTTTCTCTTCCTCTCTCTTCCTCTCACCCTATCACTCCCTCTTTCTATATATCTCTAATTTTCTCTCCTCTCTCTATTTTTGTACCCATATCTCCCTCCCTCACTCAATCCCTATCCCCCTATCTATCTCTTTATCTCTACCACTCACCCCTTTCTCTTCCCATATATCTCTACCTCTTTCTTTCTCTTCCCATATATCTTTCTCTCCCTCTCTCTATCTCCCCTATTTCTCTCGCCCTCTCTCTATTGTTATTTTTCCACCTCTACTCTTTGTTTTTCTACATATATATCTCTCTCCTTCTCCCCCTCTCTCTATCTCCCCCTCTATCTCTCTATCACTCTATCTCACCATCTATATGTCTCTATCTCTCCCTCTCCCTCCCCTTCTATATCTCTATATCTCTTGCTCTCTATCTCTCTCTATCTCCATATCTCTCTCTACCTCTCTATCTTTTTATTTATTTATCTCCTTAATCTCTCTCCCTCTCTATCCATACATCTCTCTCCCTCTCCTTCTTTCCCCCTTACTAAACGTCTATATCTATATCTCCATATTTATTAATCTATCTCTCCCTTTATACATATCTAATTATCTCTACATATCTCTACCCCTATACCTCTCCCTCTCTCTACTTCTCTCTCTATATATCACTTCCTATTTCTATCTTTATCATTCTATCTCTCCCCCTCTCTCCATATCTATATATGTATCTCTTCCATCTATACCTATCCCTCTCTCCTCTCTCTCTCTTTGTCTCTCCCTCTCCTTCTCTCCATACCCCTCTCCTTCTCCATATCCATCTCCATATCTATCTCTCTAACTCTATAATCCTATATATCTCTCTCATTATCCCCTCTCTCTCATGTTCCCTTCCCCTCTCTATATCTACCTTTCTCTCCCTATTATAAACATAACATGACTCTCTTGGTAATGAAGCTTTATTATCCTCTTGATTCAAAGGTTTTGTTTCAATCATGTCTAGATCCTTGTAAGTGGATGAATACTTGATTTGAAGCTATCACTTCTCTATTGAGACCTTTATTACACACAAAAAAACATTTGCTAGATGGCCTACCAATTTAGCTCACATTCTATGCAAATGTATGTAAAAAATAGATCACTTTTTTTCCTAATTGATCTTCCACACTTTCAACGTACCCATTACACACCAAGGTGTGATTGCTAGTTAATATATAATATATATTTTATACACTACAAATTAATTTTATTTTTTTAAATGATATTTTAATTATATTTATTATTATATGTTTTATATCAAAAATCATTAAAATAATATAATTTATTTAAAATATATATTTTATAATAAAAATTATATATAATATAATATAATTATACTACTAAACTCTATTTCTCTATATTCCCTCTATCTACATCACTCCCTCTTTCCCTCTCTATTTATTGAGTTATATCTCCTTCTCTCCCCCTCTCTCTCTCATTCACTCCATATCTCCCTACATCTCTCCTACTCTCTCTCTATCTCTCTCTCTATCTCTCTCTCTATCTCTCTCTCCCTCTCCCTCTCACTCCTCTCTCTATCTCTTTATATACATATCTTTCTCTACCTCTATCTTTCTATCTCTCTATTTCTTTCCCTATCCCTCTTTATCTCTCTATATCACCCTCTATCTATATCTCTCCCTCTCTCCCTCTCCCTCTCCCTCTCTATGTATTGAGTTATCTCTCCCTCTCTCTCCCTCTATATGTATCTCTTCCCCTCTTTGCTGAAATGAACAAGACAACTGAGAGGGCGATGAATCAGTTGCAACAAATTAAACCTTCAAAACCCTCTACAATAATCAAATCCAAATGCATTCAATAAACCATTATTTTGTTAGTATTATTAAACATGAAATGCAGATAATAGAAACTGAAATCACAACACCATACACAAGAGAACACCAGATTTACATGAAAAACACAATAAGGGAAAAACCACGGTGAGGATTAGCTCACAATATAAGTAATAACAAAACCAGTACAAAAGGGTTCACTGCCAGAATAGGACACACTATCCAAAAAGGCTCACAGCCACAAAAAGAAATACAATAAGATAGAAGAGAAATGTTACACAGAGAATACTTCTCAATACAACAAGGAATCCACCACAATTGCTCACACACTTTCACAGTCTTGCATGAAATATTTTGGATGTCTTCAACTCACTGCCTTCAAGAACCCTAACAATGAAATTTGTACTACTCTGTTCAAATTCGCATCACACACATCACTCACATTAATATCACATCTATCTTGCTTCTTACTTATTTCATCCCTCAACTCACAACAACACCATACTTATTTATATCAACCTCAACCTCAAAAACCTTCTCCAATGTCAGCAACTAGTCGTTATACATACAAATTCAAAATAGGTCGACACCTAAACATTCCCACGGTGGATAGGAATGAAACTTCCAAACAATATAATTCACTTGAACATGATCTAGAATAATCCACGAACTACTTAAGATTCATCAAATATTTCATCTAAGCTTGCATCATACAAATACTTCATTTCAAAACAACTAGTAATCCTTATTTGCATACTGACAAATGAAACTCACTTTGTACTACACCAAATCAAGTAAATTCTTGAATACAGAAAGATACAAGCATTATAAGCAACTTCCCAAATCTGCACAACCTAAAGACAAATAGCAGAGAAACGCAAAGCAAATACATTTCTCCCAGGCCATAAAAAACATCACTGAAAGACTAGTTCACACACTGGTGAAAGTATCTCACACTATACAATGATCTAGAAACCTCTAACAACCTTGAATAACCTGTAAGATCTACACAGGTATAGCATCAACATAGAAGAAATGTGGAGCACAATACTAGAGCACATTTTAAACACTTGCACAACACAGTTTACATTGTTTATCAAATTTTCTCATAAGCACTTGGAAACCAAGTACCAGAGACATCCTCTCAATGCATTACTTCATTCCAACTTATCTCCAAACTCTGCAACAAAAAGATAGCTCCATGTCCTCAAGATCTCAACTATACATGTACAACCTATTTTCCTCTTTTTCACAATTTTCTCAATATCCTCCATATGTAACAAACTTCCTCAACATATAGTTGACATCAATGATAGCACCTGTCAGTAGACTTCCTATTGACATCAATGACAACACCTTCATACTTGCAACAATCTCATCCTTTTTCATTGATGGAAACACAAAATGTGAAAAATCCACCAAATACAACACAACAGCTCTGAACACACTTTCTTATGATGGGCTGATGCAAGAAGTTGGGTCCACAAAAAGCTCAAAAAGTGGAAGTGTCTTTGTTATTTTTTAGAATTTGTCACACTTGGACTGAAAATTTGAGACACTTACACAATGAATCTTAAAAAAATTGGTAACATAAAATTTAGCATTTTGAATCTCGTTTCCAAATATATAATTTATTCAAATACCCAGATGATAGAAATTAACTTTGATAGGGATGTATAAAAACCACTTTTTTAAAGATTTTTTTTTACCATACCATGCATGTGTACGGACACCACTTTTTGACCCAAATAAAAGTATTTTTTTAATTCCTTTTGGGGAAAGAGAGCTAACAACATGAAGATTTATGAGGATATTTTTTTGTAACTTTTTTGAATATTTTTTTTATTGAATTTTTATTGGCCTTAATTGTTGTTTTTAAAAATCAACATGTACAAGCAACATAATTGGACCTAAACTTAACATTTTTTGAATTTTTTTTTTCATTATGTAGATAATTGTTTGAAAATTGATGCCATATAATTTTTTTACAAGAAACTTAACCAAAAAAAAGTTATTAAAAAACCAAAAAAAAAACCTGATATTTCAAGTTTATGGACTAGTTTACTTAGAAATTAATTAAAAAATAACAAATATAATCCAATCTTGATAATAAAAAAATTATATATTTGTAAACTAGACATCATGTTCTCTAATGGGTTTTAATTTCATAGATTGATTCAGAAAAAAAAATTCCATTAGCCATATTTTCAAAGTTGGACATTCCTCTTGAAGCCTTAGTTTTTTAGTTGCAGTTCAAAAGTTAAGGGTCGGGTTGCCAAGCCTTTCTCGAGCCTAAAATTGAGGCTACATGTGGGTTGGGGATTCAAATTTTTAAGAATGTGTATGCATTATAAAACATGTACACGTTATTTAAATAGAACACGTACGCATTATATAACACGTACATGTAATATAATGCGTATGTGTTATATAATGTGTACGTGTTATTTAAATAAAACATGTATGCATTATATAATGCATACACATTATATAACACATACATGTTATTTAAATAAAATGTGTACACGTTATCTATTTCCCTGTTGGTCAAAGATAATGCGTACGCATTCCTAAAATAGAATGTGTATGCATTTTATAATTTGTACTCATTTTTTATTTAACCATTTTTTCTCAATTTAGAAAAAACTAATAGAGCACGTTTTTTTGCAACATTCATTTTTTGTAGTACAGTCTGAAAGCACCATTTTCTACATTTTTTATTGCAATGTTGTCTTGTGCAATCTCTTAACAGGGCATATTCTATTCAATTTTTTATGGAAGAGACAAGTGCAGGTTGAATTTTCTAAAGTGGAATCAAGTACAAGAATATTTGGAAAAATAGAACTTTTGGATGTATTTATGATGTTTTTGTACTTCAAAGTTTATAGAAGAAAGGATCTTCATACTATATAGTTTTATTTGAATATTTGAAGGAGGTAGCAATTGGAAAATAGGTTAAGAATCATTTTTTTTTTATCAAAGAGGGTTTGGTAACCATGGGATCAAAGCAAAGGCAAAGAAAAAAAATGTAGAAAGTTAATGACATCCGAAGAAATTCAAGCAAATATAGAAATGGAGGAAAAAATACAAAGGGATAGAAGAGAAAGGATTCGTCAAATGAAAAAAAACATAAAGAATAACTTACACATAAAGCGGTTTCCAAAACGATATAACGACAACATACATGGCCAAGCATGGCCAAACACACAACCCAAAGGAGAGGACTAATCCACTCTCCAGATAAAATCCAAACATGAGCAAATAAGATAGCTCCATAAATTTTTCTCCAGAACCCCCTACTCCGGAACTTCCTGCTTCGGAACCTTCTGCTTCGGAACTTCTACTCTGGAACTTCCTGCTCCAGAACTTCACAGAACACAAACAAAAAGCTCTGATGCGCCAGAACTTTTGCAACGGTAACACAAAATAATAACAGCAAGTTGCGATGTGCCGAAACTTTTGCAAATTACAACATGAAGGAAATACACAGCCTAAGCCCTCGTAAAACCTTCCTAGACACGCATAAATGTTCACCACACTAGAGAAGTATATCAAAGGATACTAAATTCATTTTAAAACCCAAATGAGATTCCTATAATCATGCATCCATCTTGCAACAATTAGAAAGGAAAAGACAACAATAAACATGTGCTCGGCACCCACATCGAGTCACCAAAACTAGTCTAATCAAGCATACCATTATTCTCATTTTATTTTATTACAACATCCTTCATGAGGAAGGTCCAATAACAATATTAAAATTACAAGCTTAGGACTCAAAGTCCTTGAATTATACATTTATAACCTTTACACTAATGAGAAAGCATGAAGAGAATTAGACATGAGAGCACAAAAAAAAAAGGCGTACAAACACGAAGCAGATCCACCACGCCGAAATCTCTGATACCTAACGGTGGTTTGCAATGCCACCCAACCATGTGGTACCCGTGGGTCCACCCCGCCATGCTCATGGAGATAGTCACATGGCCCAAACACTCAAGCAAGATTCAAGCACAAGTTATAGGCTTACACACACGCCAATCACAATTAATACACTTCATTCAAGATAAGGCTAAGCATCTCAAATAGGGTAGCTAACATATACGTCAAGCAACTCAATTCACACAAGGGAGAAGAGTAGAACTCATGCAACTACATAAAACATTTAATGCATCAACATGAAGTAAGAGAACATTCCAACACATGGATTATGTGGCATACAAGCTACTCACACATGGAAATCGCATGCCACACACATTACTCATAAGAGGAATCAATGAAATACAAGCCATTACAGTTAATATTCCAATCACTCATAATAAGAATTAAATGAGATACAAGTCATTCCACAAGATATGAATATAGTAGTCAAACCCAACACCAAAAGAGGAAGGAACATACATGTTCTGGGTGCTACTCAAAATAGGATCTAGATGTTAGAGTGCAAGCATAGGGAGAGTCATAATGTGTGCCCAAAGGAATGGCATCAAAGAAACTTGGCATCTTTTCATACAATAAGAATGCACAACTACACAAGTCTCACGCTCCACAAGCGGGCATGTCTTCCCAACCATCCTTAGTCTATAAGAGCACTAAAGGCATGCAGGGGTATCCTAAACCATAAATGACTTTCACGACTCACTCTAGTACATAATCCTAGGGTTCATCTCATTCCAAATGAACAAAGAAATATAGCCAAAACAATAGTGCAACTCACAATGGAATTCGCATCCAAAAACACAAGGCATTCACACCTCTTATGGCACTATTCACATTTTTACACTAAAATAGAAAATCAGAAATTTAAACAAGCAAACGGATCTAAAATGACCCCATTCAAAGAATTCATATATATTTTCTATCATTCTCTATTATAATATGCAATAATATTCTCAAAATTCCACTTTTAAACAAAGTCCAAATTTTCACACATAACCAGGTTCTTCCATTAATGAAACTTGAAAAAGTTTAAAATTTCAAAGTTCGAAAATAAAAAATGTAAGAATACCATTTTGATCTAAATATACCCAAAAACACACTTATAACATAAAAACACCCATTTTTTTAAAACCAAACCCAATTTTCACAAATAACCAAGTTTCACCATTGATAAAGCTTAAAAAAGCTTAAAATTTCAAAGTTCGAAATTCAAAATTGTAAGAATACCCTTTTAATCTAAATGTGCCCAATAACACACTTTTAACATAAAAAAACAATTTGTGTCTCCAATTAAAAATTTGGCATGATAACCCCATATTTAGGAAAATTCTCAAAATTTTCATAAAACAATTTCTACATTATCAATTTGATCCAAATAAAATTCATAGAATGATTCTAACATACTACCAATGCATTTAGAATCATTTAAACCCTTTAAAATCAAGAAAATAGGAAGAAATAATAGAATACCTCAATTCTCAAACAAGAAATTCATGTGAGAAGAAATTTGCATACACATCACGAAAGCACACGAAATCGCAGCCATCATTTATTTTCCCCATTTCTATCCAAATGCAACTTATCCCATGAAATTTCATGTCCAATTGCTCCCACAATGAACAAGTCAAATTTTCAACAAAAGAGGGTTTTTCTCACATTTTCTCTCCCAAAATATGCTACCCCAAAAATGAATTCTCTTTTTCCTTTTTAAACTTTTTTTTCCCATTTCACTTTTTTTTCTTTTTTTTGAAAAACCATATTAAAATTATCTTTTAGCATATATTAATTTATATCATTTCTTTTTTTTTCCAATTTATAATTTACACAATCAATTTATAGCATAAATTAGCACTCAACATAAAATCACAATTTAGCACTTTTTTTTTATAAGCACAACTTAAAATTAAATAATAAATAATGCTTACAATTTCCTAAATGAACCTAATCACACAAATCATGCAATTACGGTCAAATAGAATACACATAAGCCCAATTATCCCTTTTAAATGTTAAATTCCCCCATTTAATCATAAAATGCATTTCCTAAATTAAAATTTATGGAAAAATGCAATTTAACTCAAAAGCTCAAACACTCTTCACAGGCCGACCACATAAAGGATTAAGGTTTTTTGGAACGTGACCAATCACAATATCTGAGGTTTTCTCTAATTAATCAAAGACATATCATACCCAACTGGGTACGACAATAAAGGTTTAGGTCAAGGGTTGGTCATTGTTCTATCTCTTGTTAACCACCATTAGGGAAGGTATGCTCAAACCTGTGAAGCTAGGTGGAGTCGATATTTGATACCTGTAACATACACATACAATGGTGTACCTATACATAAACATATATACATAGTCAAAGCACATACTACATCTTGCTTGTAGTTAACTACCATAAATATCAATTAATTGCATCAGCATAACTATTCATGATAACCTTTCACTTAATCAACAATATCTAACCTCATTATAATAACATTCAACATTTAAAATATCAAATCAAAATCAAAATTTTATCTTACCAGCCTGGGTTTAGAGAGGTGTTACATCCTCCCTCCCTAAGATTTGACTTACTCCTAGAAGTCATGTAAACTCAATATGCAGTCATGTCACACATTAGTACTCAAAATATAATAATCAACATTAAACGATTGTACTTCATTCTAAGGATAAGAAATATAATATACATCATTCATCACTAAATGAAATAGAAAGGACGTTTATATATCATTCACCTTTCTAAGAATCACTATCAATATATTGACATATGGCTTACTCATAAGGTCTCAACATGAAACAAAAAACATGGCTAATTTTGCTAACATCACATGTGTCACAATTCTCAAAATAAGCATTTATTTTGACATCCACATTCATCCAAGGATAGGTTAAGATACACATTAATTCCACTAATCATAGGGTAAAGAAGATGCATAAGCACTCAATTCTTTCCAAAACACCATAATTTGCAACAATATTTGTTTTCCAAACACTTCCAATCTCACACATTAGAACATATTTGGCATCATTTTCAACAAAATATAACAATGCACACTTTCTAAAGCATAATAAGCCAACTTTTGAATTATTCATATGAAGCCATATCCAAGATGAAACATGCATTTATACATACATACATACTTACATCACTGGGAATCACATCACAAGGCTACACAAGGGTCCATCTAGACACCGGTAAGTAGCATACTAATCCATGATACATAAACCATGAGCCAAGAGCCAATATCCATCTCACATAATTCATACCTCACACTCAATGGTTTGATGGTGTTAGGCCACACACATGGTGAGACCATCCAAACAAGACCACAATGACCTATCTCTTGTTGAATAAGGTGGTTAGCCTCCAAGAGATAGTCATCACACATAGGTGGGTAGTGGGTCCTAGTTGTGAAACAACCTCACATACCCCCATCCTCAAAGTTCCTTGCATCTACTTCCTTGTATACACTCAACGAGTCTAGCTCTCTCGTTCTCGATGAGGAATCACATTACATCACAAGACCAGCATTTAAAAACAACAAATAGAAAACTAGTTTAGCCACCAAAGATCATAAATAATTATCAAATTAAGATTCAATTTCAGCAATAAAGTAAGAAATGTGCACAATTTCAACACTAAATCATATGTAACCACGAGGGTTACGTGCAAATAAGATCACAAGGTGTGGTTAAACCATCACAAACAAGATAAATCATTTTTTTGCTGGTTCTCACAATCAAATTCAAAGTCATCAATAACCAAAAGAAGATTTACTTGATCTTTGAAATGGCACAATACATAACTATGTGACTAAACTAGCCACCAAATGAGGAAGGAGGGAACAACATCTGACTATCACAATAGCCCCTCATGTGTAGCGGAGTGAACACACCAACCACATGACATGAAGTGTACTCCTCGGCTACACCTCGCATCGCGTCATCACGCGGCATGGACTCACCAAGTGGCCCACGCACTACTTGGCTATCTGTATGGAATGTGCACCTAGGCCACATCTTGCATCACGTCTTAGCACAGCATGGTCATATGCCAGCTGAAGAAGGCACGTACTGGTCATATGCTGCATGGCAGTGTGAAGCATCTAGTTCCATGAATGTTGAAGAGGAAACCATGAAGGGTGAGATGAATGTAGATGATGCAAATGTGGAGATGGTGAATATGGAAGAAAATGCAATTATGGAGACAAACCCAACTATGCCACCAACTTCAACTTTGAATGATATGGAAATAGCACCTATGCAAACAACTTCAGGTATGTCTTCAAATCCACCTCCCAATGATATGGAAAATGCACCTATTCAAACAATTTATCTAGGTATGTCTTCAAACCCAAGTCTTGATAATATTGATCTTAGTTATTTAGATGAAGCTGGATACACCATTGATAGTATCAATAATTCTAGTTTTGAAACAATGCAAAAACAAAATAATGATGAAATACCTTATATGAATTCAAATGAGAATGAAAACCCTCATATTGATGAAAATGAGAATGAAATACCTTTTATGTTTGAAAATGAAAATGAAAGCCCTTGCGTCAATTAAAATGAAACCCCTTGTATGAATGAAAATGATTTATTTTTTAACAATTGAAAAAGATGTGCTAGATAACCTTCCTGGTAAAGTTTCTTGGATACAAATGAGAACTTATGGAAATAAAATATATAGAATGTTTTTTTATAGAAATAAATTCGGATTCAATGTCAACTCATGATGCAATTGATGAGAATGTCAAAAATGAGAAAAGTGGTGAAAAAAATAGGCATTTTTGTAAAACCAAAAGAGAAAGATGATTTAGTAGAACAAGTCATATCTAGTGTTGCTAATGCTATTTATCTAATAGGTGAGAAAATTCGATCTAAAGATAAGAATGTAGCTCGTTGTGCAATAACAACTACTCTAGTTAACAAAGCAACTTCAAATAAAAGAATGTTAAGTAAGATTAGTAAATGTATAAGAGAAAATCCTAAAACTTTGATAAGAGTTTTTAAAAGAAGAGAAAGTATTGAAAAAGCTCCAATTAATCAATGTTGGAATTTTAGTGGTAGACTCTCAAGGTCAAACATGAAATTAGCTAATGAAATCAAATCTTTAATCAAAAAATATTGGCATGATAATACAAGAGTATCACCTAACATTAGAGATGTTTTAAAATTAAGGGTGAGTTCCAAAATTCATGACCCTCATCCAAAGCATCTCTTAGATATGACTCAAACTGAATTATATTAAAAAAATTTAGATGATTCAATCTTACCATTTAATATTAGCATAAGTCAAAGATCATTCAAAAAATGGAAAACTTGGTATGTTAGAATTAATAAACAACGAATCTCTTGTTGTTGTAAGACTCATGTACAATTTTGTTATTATTATGATATTTTTTGATATATACATTGTACTTTGCATGCTAACCAAATTATGCAAGACATTTGTGGTATTAATATGCCACTTGAAGCAATCAAGGATTTTATAGCAAGTTTGTTTTGTGAACCCTCTAATGGAAACTTATTTTATTTAAAAGCATGTATTTCTGGACAATGTGATAGATGTGGTACCTTTTCATTATTAGGAGAATGTATGCATGAAAGTAGTTTAGATGAATTTGGACAACAATTAGTGGATGTTAAAAAAATTTAAAATATTGAGTATTCTTTAAAAGATGGAAAAATTGAAAAACATTGTGAGCTAATTGTGGAAAAATTTAGAGTGCATGCATTTATTAAAGAATTTAAAGATAATATTGTACCTAAATATGTTAAACACTCTCAATATGCTCACTGGCTTGATAATCATTTTTTTTATGTAAAAACACATTCCCAATTGGAACTATATTGTAAGTTGTTGATTTTGTTGAAAACTATACTCTTGCTCCACAAGAAGAAATTCAATCACAATATTATAATTCAATTCAAGTAGCTATATTTGTTCATATTGTATATAGACATGCAAATGATAGTACAAAAGATAATAGAAAAATTCTGAGAGAGTACCATTTTTATGTAAGTGATAATCAATTATATTCATCTGAGTTTGTTCAATATTGTTTTGATATATTTTATAAAAATTTAAAAGAGAGGAATTCAAATGAGAGAACATCTCATATGGTCGGATAATTGCACGGGTCAATTCAATAATTCTATAATGTTTTATTGGTTATGTAGAGTTCATAAGGAAAATAATATCCAGTACATGTGGAGTTTTTTTGAAGATGGACATGGTAAAATATAACACAATGGAGTAGATGCATGTGTGAAAAGAGCTCTTGCTAAAGAGCAACTAAAATTTTAGGATGTTACAAAATTCGGAGATGCACATGCAATTATAGATTGGTGAAATAACAAATTATCTACAAGAACAAGTGAGAGCTCAATAATTTGATGCTTCTTTTGGTTAGTTGAATAAAATGATACTCCTACTCAACAAGATTATGAAACAATTAATGGATCTGTAAAATGCCATGTGTTTAAGAGTTCAAATGCAAACACATGGACAATATGGACAAGGTAGCTTGCATTTTTTTTGTCAATTTTGTATTGTAGGTGATTGCGAGGTGTGTGAAAATATGGAATGGGTTGAAGAATGGCAACAAAGAGCCTTAACACCTACATCGACACATGTTCAACATGGTACGACAATTGAAGATAATCAAGTGTTCGCATTAGATGATTATGATCATGTTTTGAACCTTGTACAAGAAGTTACATTAAATTGAATTGAATTTTATATGTATGCATGTTTATATGTAAATTAAATATATGTCGCTCTTTATTGAATTTTTTTTTTTGTAGGACATGTGTATTTTGTTGCACTTGAGGGGAATGAAGAGGAGATGGAGTATTGTTTGGCTAGATGTGTTGAGAGAAAACATAAGTTGGTACATCCTAGAGTGGATGATGACAACTTTGAGTATCCAACTGGTTATGTGGTTGTTGTTGGCACCTAGCTTCAAAAATATCTGATAAGAAAGAATGGCTTGCCTACATTTGAAGATTATGAAAGACACAAGAAGATTATACGTTATTCACATTTGATTTTGGCAACCAATATAAAACTAGTTAGCTATCAAGGGAGGTCTACTAATAAATTTTCATGGACACTTTCAATGGATGATCATGAGACAATCATAGATGTATTACAAAAAAGAGAGGATGTAGATGGTACAACAAATTAAATAAATATAGGTAAGTATATAGTTGTATATATACTTAATTGATAGTCAATATATAGTTAAAAATTTATCACATATACATGTCTATATATATTTTTCTTTAGTCATTTCCTAGTTAAAGTTTTATATCATTTTTTTCAAGTCTCCCAAACTAGATGCATTAAAAAAAAAAGAGTACATGCATATATATTAAAATGGAATTCGAGTCTAGAGACAAGTAACTATATATAGTTCTAGATACATTTAATTGATAGTATAAATATAAAACTAAATAATTCATTGTCATTTTATAAAAAAATTATAATTGATTTTATATCCCCTTAATCCATCCTCTTATCGACCCTTAATACATCCTCTTGCATCCCCTTAAGTCACTCTCATAATTCCCCTTAAGCCATCCTTTTAGGACCCCTTAAGCGATATCCTCTTATCTACCCTTAATCCATCATCTTGCATCCCCTTAAGTCACTCTCTTAACTCCCCTTAAGTCATCCTCTTAGTACCCCTTAATCCATATCCTCATATATCTACCCTTAATCCATCCTCTTGCATCCCCTTAAGTATCTCTATTAATTCTCCTTAAGCCATCCTCTTAGGACCCCTTAATCCATATCCTCGTATATCTACCCTTAAGTCACTATCTCAACACCGCTTAAGCCATCCTTTTAGGACCCCTTAATCCATATCCTCTTATCTACCCTTAATTCATCATCTTGCATCCCCATAAGTCACTCTCTCAACTCCCCTTAAGCCATCATCTTAAGACCCTTTAAGCCATATCCTCTTATCTACCCTTAATCCATTGTCTTGCATCCCCTTACGTCACTCTCTTAACTTTCCTTAAGTCATCCTCTTAGTACCCCTTAATCCATATCCTCGTATATCTACCCTTAATCCATCCTCTTGCATCCCCTTAAGTCACTCTCTCAACTCCCCTTAAGCCATCCTCTTAGGACCCCTTAAGCCATATCCTCTTATCTACCATTAATCCATCATCTTGCATCCCCTTAAGTCACTCTCCTAACTTTCTTTGAGTCATCCTCTTAATACCCCTTAATCCATATCCTCATATATCTACCCTTAAACCATCCTCTTGCATGCCCTTAAGTCACTCTCTCAACTCCCCTTAAGCCATCCTCTTAGGACCCCTTAAGCCATGTCCTATTATCTACCCTTAATCTATCATATTGTATCCCCTTAAGTCATCCTATTAGTACCCATTAATCCATATCCTCATATATCTACCCTTAATCCATCCTCTTGCATCCCCTTAAGTCACTCTCTTAGCTTTAGGGTTAAGGATTTAGGGTTCATCTCCTAGCCTTTAGGTCCTAGGGTTAAGGATTTAGTATCTTCATATCCTAGGGTTCATGAGATGCTTAGAATAACATATCTATATGGGTTAAGGGTTTAGGGTTTATCTCCTAGGCTTTAGGTCCTATGGTTTAGGGTATAGGGTTTCTAGGGTTCATGAGATGCTTAGAATAACAAATCTATATGGATTAAGGGTTTAGGTCTCATCTCCTAGGCCTTAGGTACTATGGTTAGGGTTTATGGTTTCTATGGTTCATTAGATGCTTAGAATAACAAATCTAATATGGGTTAAGGGTTTAGGATGTCTAGGGTTCACGAGATGCTTAGAATAATAAATCTATATGGGTTAAGGTTTTAGGGTTTAGGATTTCTAGGGTTCACAAGATGCTTAGAATAATAAATCTATATGGGTTAAGGGTTTAGGGTTTAGGATTTCTAGGGTTCAAGAGATGCCTAGAATAACAAATCTATATGGGTTAAGGGTTTAGGGCTCATCTCCTAAGCCTTAGGTCCTAGGGTTAATGGTTTAGGATCTTCATATCCTAGGGTTCATGAGATGCTTAGAATAAAAAATTTATATGGGTTAATGATTTAGGGTTCATCTCCTAGGCCTTAGGTCCTATGGTTTAGGGTTTAGGGTTTTTTGGGTTCACAAGATGTTTCGAACCGTAGAATAAAAAATCTAATATGGGATAAGGGTTTAGGTCCTAGGGTTAAGGGTTTAGGATTTCTAGGGCTCACAAGATGCTTAGAATAACAAATCTATATGGGTTAATGGTTTAGGTTTCATCTCATAGGCTTTAGGTCCTAGGGTTAATGGTTTAGGATTCATATCTTAGGGAACTTCATGAGATGCTTAGAATAACAAATTTATATATGGGTTAAGGTTTTAGGGTTCATCTCCTAGGATTTAGGTCCTAGGGTCAATGGCTTAGGATCTTCATATCCTAGGGTTCATGAGATGCTTAGAATAACAAATCTAATGGTTCATGAGATGCATCCCCTTAATCCACCCTCTTGCACCCCTTTAAGTGATTCTCGTAGCTCCCCTTAATCCACCCTCTTGCATCCCTTTAAGTCATTCTATCAACTCCCCATAATCCACCCTCTCGCATCCCCTTAAGCCATCCTCTTAAAGGACCCTTAAGTTATATTCTCTTACATCCCCTTAATCCACCCTCTTGCATCCCTTAAGTCACTCTCATAATTCCCCTTAATACATCCTCTTAGGACCCATTAAGCCATATCCTAGGGTTCATGGGATGCATCCCCTTAATCCACCCTCTTTCATCCCTTTAAGTCATTATCTTAACTCCCCTTAATCCACCCTCTTGCATCCCTTTAAGTCATTATATTAACTCCCCTTAATCTACCCTCTTTCATCCCCTTAATTCATTCTCTTAACTCCCCTTAAGGCATTCTCGTAGGATCCCTTAAGCTATATCCTCTTAGGTCCCCTTAATCTATCTTATGGAAAACATCACTTGAATTTGTAAGGAATTTATAAGATCCAATTTCTAACTTTTACTATATATTGTTCTTTTCTCACATGAATTATTTAGTTAAATGACTCATAAAAAATATAGTTACTTTACTTTAATTATTTTTGCAGGTTCTCATCAAATCGGTCTACCATGTGATTGTCAAGTTGTAAAAAAAAATTATCAAGAGACTATGTAAATATCAATTTGTGGTCTTGACCTAAAATTTGATAAGCTTTAATTGTATCTACATGCACATATGTTTCATCATGTTATATAGTTGTATTAAACATCAATATACATTGTCTATGTTTGTTTGATGTATGAACTTCAATGAACTTATTAGTCACTTTTTAAATATCTTGTTCCAATGTTATCTTATAAAAATCATGTCTTATATTTACCACATTTTATATAATTGTTCAATTGTATAGATTATACATTGTATACGTACAAGGAGATATATTTTTGTTCAGTTATTCAAATATTTACTAGAACTGGAAAATAGTTAAAATTACCTGCCCTTAATTTATTATGAATATGATCTAAATTATTTAAGGAATTTTTTAATTTGTCACCTAACCATGTGATAAATTATTTAAATTTAAGAGTTAATAATTTTAAGACATGTCTAAACTTAATTTAATAATGGCATGTAAATATATATGAAATTTGATTCTAGATAAGAATTTATATAGTGCATATTACTTGAAAATTAGATAAAGTATATATACATACATGAGTGCATATAATCATCAAAATGAACATAACACGATATTAATTGAGTGCATATATAATCATCATATTAAAGTCGGCCGATATAAATAAATAAAAACACGGTCATATTAATTGATATAATGTATGTGAAATGGTCCATGAAATAACATGTTCAAAATGTATCTGTCAAGTCCAACACATATTTAAATAAAACTAGATCTATAGTCCATAAAATTTAAAACCATCTAACTATCAGGGCAATCAATCAAATCAAGTCTCCTCTTTGCTCCACGTGGACTAGATGTACCTATATCATGTTGTAGAAGAGTACAAGAAACTTGAAATTAGATTTAAAGTTATTTAGAAATTTTGATTTAATTTAACATATAAACTTGAAAATATAAACTTGATAAAAATAAATTTAATTAAATATCTAGTAAATACAGTAAAAATGATTTTTAGCATGCATAAATTGTCATTTGATCATGTGAATCTACTGGCACATTTTGTTCAATGGGTAGTATAACTATCAATTGAGGAGGTCCAAATGCTTGATCTACTAATTCCTGCATATTCAAATAAAGCAAGCAATATGTTAGAACCTCGAATATATCTATTTAAAAGACCTAAAAATTGTATAGTATATTTAGTAAAGTTTACAACCTTGAATGATATGACCTCATGATCACGCACCTGATATTTCCCATGGATAAAAGTCGACGATGTCTTAGGTGCGCTCACCATAGGTATCGCATGAACTCCCTAAATATAGATACAATAATGTATAGACCATTCACTCTTATGTAAAAATTCAAATTAAATTAGATCTATAATGTGTATTTATTTTAAACTTAACAAAATTTTGAAAGCACACACCTGAGATGGCCCATGCATAATAGTTGATGATGACTTAGGAGTGCTTACCACAACTTGTGGTTGGTCGGTACTCGGTATCGCATGACCTCCCTACATCTAGATACAATATATCATTTCACACATGTGTAGAAATTCAAATTAAATTAGATATGTTCACATAAATTAAAATTTAGATTGATTTGTTCCTGACCAAAAGGTGAGCCGAATTCTACAGCACTTGAAATATAGACATGGTCATATTGAGATTTAGGCATTGTGTGATCATGCATCTACACTAAACACTTCTTGAATTTATATTATATTATATTATATTATATATATATATATATAATTTAATGTTATTATTTACATGAATTTTACACATTTCAAACAAATTAAAATGTTCCTAAGTTCAAAATATGTACATAGCTATGTAGGATGATCCTCAAAATATAGCAAATCCATAAATGACTCTATCCTAGATGCATGTTGGTCACCTGAAGTGGATGCCTGAGCCTCCATGCTCTATATTGCACACTTTAGCCACCACATGTGTAGTCTGATGAGTGATATTTCCTAAAAGAGAACTCAATGCTCCTAATATCAACATTGTTTGTTGTTGAAATGCAGCGGGAACACTAGGAGATGGAGGGGCAACAATAAGAGCAATTAGAGAACGTCACTGAGGATCAACACATGCTCCTAATCTATGTTGGGCATGCCACGTCCAACTCCCTGAAATGACCTCATATCAAAATAGTTGGGTTTTAAACCCAACTCAGACTCAACCCATAACTTTCTCAAAAAGTAAAGGGCACCTCAAAATTTCCATGTGGTGGAGTATCAAACACCATCCACTATCTATCCCAAAAAATTGCAGCTATATGTGGGTGCCTACACCATTTAATTGAAATTCATTTTTTAGTGGGTGGAATTGGTTTGTTTTTTTGTGGGCTAAAGAAATGTTGGAAAATGGCTTGTTTAGTAATTTTAAGGTCATGGATTTCTTTATAAGAAAATCCATCTACATTGAATTGTCTCCTCTCTTCTCTCCATTGATGGAACCTATCTGGGTCTGCATCAATGGATCAAACATAATCAACAACAGTTTTCATCGAAGATGCAAATCGTGTGAGATGGGGGGGGAATGTTAGGCTCATTTTTTTATCAAATCTATATTTTCTTGAATCACATTAAGGTTTTCTCGAATGCTCTCTCTTAACTGATTTTGATCTACTACATGGTGTGGAGAGTTAGGAGGTGGAGAGGGTGGAGGTGTGGGGTTTTTTCATGGTGGCGATTGTGGATATATGGGATTTTTAAGTTGTTCATTAGGTATAAAATCCTCTATATTAAATTGAGGCTCCATGTTCAATGAAATGGCAACTACATGTTAAAAAATTAAAATATATATATCAACAAACTAATTAAATAATGTACACAATTTGAACCATAAATCACATTGAATGTGCACAAATTCAAAATATGTTTAATTTGAAGACACATTCAATTTAAAACATTAAAAAATACGTAGCATGAAAATTTAGACTAATTTATGTTGTAGAATTTATACAAACAATTGCAGCCTCCCCTACAACATGTACATTAAATTATACAATTATAGTCATGTACATACCCTTGATTAAATTCTTACTCTATCTTAAATTTTGATTTCAACACAATGGCCTAATTTAAAATCTTTAAATAATAATATCAAGGTCCTACTTCATTGATTTGACAAGTGGAAAAATTATAAATGTACTAAGTATAATTTAATGAGCTACTTGATCATAATTTATTGTTGGCATTTCATGATTGTGTGATTTTGGGAAGGTGATATTTTGGTTTAATTTCTAACTAAATTTCTAGAGTTGTTTTTCTTAACTAGCCTACATTTCCTTACTAGTTTGAGAAGATAATCATGGCTATTTCAAAATTTTCTCAGGTTTTGTTATTATATATTTGATATACATATTTATAAGTCTCAAACGTTGTCACTTTTGAAATTTTTAAGTATTAGGTCCATGAAGAGGAATATATAAAATTATAATATGTCCATTCCTTTTCATTATCTATTATAGACCATAAACCTTGAATTTGTATTGCAATAAAATTGATTTTCAGAATTAGAGCCAACAAGCGTACTCATATAAAATTTATTTTATGATAGAGAGTTTAATTTTATTAAATCATGTATATTCAATTGGTTTTTTATTGACTTCTAGTAACCATATGGTTTCATTTTCCTTGCATGGTTAAAATTGAGTGGTAAATTGTACTTGCCAAGCCTATTTTGATGAAATTTGATACTTGGTTTTGAGTTCCTTAGAGGTGTGTATAGGGACATAGATACAAATTTTAGGGACTTTTTGTGCACCTAAGCATGAAGATTATGAACATAGGTGAATATTGCTAAAGAAATTGAACAAGGACTTGGAAAAGTGAGCACACCAAGTATTTGAAGATTTTTTAGAGGTGGAGAATAAGGATTAGGAGTGATAAAAGGTATTAGTAATGTAATCTTGGACTCACTAATAAATATTATTAAACCATATTTGAAACAAGTTATTATTTCCTTCAAAATGTAGAATTTGGTGCTAGATATGCTCCTTGTATAGAAAATATACAAGCATTATGAAAGGTTGAATATGATCTTATGTAAATTAAGGCTTAACTAAAGAATTGTTATAAAGATATGAGATTTTCTTCAGAAGTTATTATTGTAGGGATTATGTGATTTGAGGGCTAGTAAAAAGACAACAAATCTAGACATTATAAATATAATTTAGGTTTAGGTTTTAGGGTTTAGGGTTTTAGGTTTAGATTTTATGGTTTAAGGTTTTAAGTTTAGGTTTTAGGGTTTAGGTCTTGGGGTTAAGGGTTTTAGTTTTTAGGTCTATGTTTTTTGGAACCTGGGGTTTAGGGTTTTGATTTCTAAGTTTTGTGTCCAATTTAGGTTAAATTCTAGTTAATTTAGGTACAGATTTTATGGTTTTCAATTTATAATTTAACATTTTTTATTTGGTTGATGTTTTTGGTTACAAATACAATTTAAAAACTATAAAATATTCAACATAATACAAACAAAATAAACAAAAACTAAATAAAAATTACAAAACAAAAATGCAAGATATAAAGCAAAAAAGAGCAGAATTCAGCCAACTTGGAGGTCGTTGAGGTTGATTGTGTTGATGGGAGGAGGTGGTAGTGAAAATTAGGTCAAAATTGGCCCTCAACAATGCTTACGTGAAATTATCTCTTCCTCAGGTCGTCGACCAAACTACAGTGAAAAATGAATATGACAGTTGTTTATTTAAAAAATTAAATAGTTTCCAATAATGCATACGCATTATAAAATGTGCACACATTAGTAACACGTACGCATTTCTTGGTGCATACCTGAATCTAAATGCATATGTGTTCAGATTTAGGCTCGAGTACCCGATCCAAAGCATGTACGCATTTCCTGTGATTTTTTTCTTTTGGCCGAAACTTCCCCTCTTCGTGGACCCAACTTCTTGCTTTTACCCTGATTTCCTTTCTTTTCTAACCCTGAGTAGATATAACTTTTTCACATGATACTTTCTCTCCCTTTTACATCAATGTCAAAGGATATAATTTTTTACATTATTCTCCCCCTTTGACATTGAACCACAATACCTGCTCTAAATACTCCCCCTTATGAGTACACCAAAATAAATCAGTAACTCAATGACAACACATGACACTACCTACTCCCTCTGAGAGGTAGCCACCAACATCAGTCCAAAAATGAGATAGATCCATAGATCCATTGGATTGATGCATCTCCATATGCATCTAGTTCAAGTAGGGAGGGGTAATAACACCCAACCCCTCTCAGAGATACTCAAAAGTATCCTTAGGAAGAGCCTTAGTAAATATGTTAGCAATCTAATATTTTGTAGGTACATACTCAAGTTTCACTTCATTCTCCATAACCTTCTCTCTCAAAAAGTGATACCTGATAGATGTATGCTTTGTCCTTGATGCATCACTGGATTCTTTGAAATGTTAATTGCACTTGTATTATCACAAAAGATAGATATAGGCTCATCATACACAACTCTGATATCCTTTATTGTTTTTCTCATCCATTGTTCATCTTTACATGCTTCACTCACTATTTTAGGTTCAACTTTAGAGAGTAAACACAATTTACCTCAACTTTAGCAACTTTGCTTCTTGTCAATACACCTTTCCTCTTGTCTCCAATGATTTGATATTCAAAATGTTTTTTTTTGCACATACTTAGGAGTTTTAGGGTTCTTCTCTAGAGCTTCTTCCTCTTCATTATGCACTTTTTGTTCATCAACTTTTTCTTTTTCTTCTCTGCAATTAGGTTCATCTAACACATATCCATCCACTGCAATTGAATTCTATAAGTTTTCATCAACTTTAACATTTACACTTTCAACTATCTTTCTCAGCCTTTTGTTGTAACATATGTAAGCTTTGCTTCTAATAGAATATCCAAGGAAGATACCTTAATCATACCTTGCATCAAAATTTCCTAAGTTTTCTTCTCTTTTGATGTAACATTTGCTTCCAAATACTCTAAAGTACTTCACAGTAGGAATCCTTCCATACCATAGCTCATAGGTAGTCTTTGTGTTGTTAGCTTTAGCTTGAACTTTGTTAAGCATGTAAACAATAGTATGAATAACTTCTCTCCAGTAGACTTCTAGTATATTTTTCTCTTTCATCATAGTCCTTGTGGCTTCTTGAACAATTTTATTTTTCCTTTCAACTCCATTCTGTTGAGGAGTTCTAGGGGCAGACAAATGCCTCTTTATTCCATGAACTTCACAAAACACATTAAACTCATTGGAGGCAAATTCACCACCTTTTTTAGACCTCAAACCTTTGATTTTCAAATCCATTTTATTCTCAACCATAGCTTTAAATGCCTTGAATTTATCTAATGCATCATATTTTTCTCTAAGAAAAGTAACCCATGTCATTCTAGAGTAATCATCAATCAAAAGCATAAAGTACATGTCACCTTGTAGACTTCTCACCCTTGTAGGACCACAAAGATTTGTATGCACTAATTCCAATATTCTGGTAGTAGATTGTTCATTTCCTTTAAAATTAATCCTTGTTTTTTTTCCAAATTGAAAACTCTCACAAACAACATTGATAGGTTTTGTGATTCTTGGTAGATCTCTCATTGCATGAACTAAACTAATTTTTTCCAAATTATCAAAATTCATGTGACACATCCTTTGGTTCCATAACCAACTATCATTAATCTGAGACATAAATCAATGACCATCAGCACTCTTGAGTTGATAGATGTTCCCATTTGTTCTCTTTCCAATAGCAATCACAGTTTCGGACCCTTTCTTGATCTCACATGTTTCATCCTTAAACATAAGATTATATCCCTTGCTACACATTTTTCCAACACTCAATAGGTAATGCCTTAAACCCTTAACATAGTAAACATTTTCATTATTATGCTTGCCATCAAAAATGATTGAACCTATTCCACAAATCTTAGCTCCTAAATCATCTCCAAATTTAAATAATCATCCATCATACTTTTCAAGTTTAACAAACTTAATTTTGTCTCCAATCATGTGATTAGATCAGCCACTATCAACAACCTAGTAATTCTTATCCTCATTAACATGAAAAATAAAATACCAAAGTACCTTCAACCTTATCCTTCATCTTCGGAGCACTTTCCTTCACACAAATTTTAGGGTTATTAGAACTAAATTCTTCTTTTATAACCAAAAACAAGCATTCATTATCATCAAAATCTCCATAATCAAATCCATCATCAGAAATACTAGCATCTTCTCTAACATAGTAAGCTCTTTAAATCATCTTTCCTTTGTTCTCCTTATTCTTATTGTTTATAGCTCTTTTTGGACATCTTGAAGCATAATGACCTATCACCATAGCTAAAACATTTGAAGGCTAATTTACCTTTGTACTTATCGGTGCCCTTTTCAACTTTCTTACAAAGTTAACTTCCACATCATCAAGATCTTCTCCATCTGAATCTTCAATCTTTTTCGATTTACTAGCCTTGAAAGCAGTCTCTAATTTTGTACCATTCTTCAAACCAAGTTTTCTCATTTCAAATGTAGTTAGTGTACCAATCAACTAATCTCTGGAATAACTATCAAAATCTATAATTTCCTCAATAGCAGATACCTTTTCACTATAACAATAAGGAAGTGATCTAATAACTTTATTTACTACTTTATATTCTTTAACTATTACACCAAGGCCTCTCATAGTACTTACCAACTCATCAACTCTTTGTATGTAGCCTTTAATTGTTTCATCCTCAAACATTCACATCATTTCAAATTTTTCCTTCAAATTCTAATTTTTTTCTTGTTTGACCTTTGAATCTCCTTCATAAACGCTTTCTAGCTTATCCCAAGCCTCTTTAGTAGTCTTCAAACTCATAACTTTTACTAATTCAGTATTTGAAAGACTATTCACAATAATAAATCTTGCCTTAGCATTGATCTCATGCACCTTGATCTCTGCACTTGTACTTAGACCATTTGTAGGTGGAGTATATGCAGTTGTATAAGCCTTTTCAATCTCATATCCCTGAGCTTCCATATATCCTTCCATATTTGTCTTCTAGAATGTATAATATGTGCCATCAAATCTAGGGCATTCCAAAGCAATCGTGTTTTCCATCTTGGATCTACCTTAAGCAGTTAAGCTCTTCTCCAAGGAACCAATCTCTAATACCAATTTTTCAAATGAACAGGACAACTAAGAGGGGGGTGAATTAGTTGTAGAAAATTAAATCTTCAAAACCCTCTACAATAATCAGATCCACATGCATTCAATAAACCATTATTTTGTTAGTATGATTAAACATGAAATACAGATAAAAAAAATTGAAATCACAACACCATACACAAGAGAACACCATATTTACTTGGGAAACCCAATAAGGGAAAAACCAGAGTGAGGATTGGCTCACAATATAAGTAATAACAAAACCGATACAAAAGGGCTCACTACCAAAATAGGACACACTGTCCAAAAAGGCTCACAGACAAGGCTCATTGCCATAGAAAGAAATACAAGAAGATAGAAGAGAATTTTACACATAGAATACTTTTCAATGCAACAAGAAATCCACCACAATTTCTCACATGCTTTCTCAGTCTTGCATGAAAGATTTCAAATGCCTTCAATTCACTGTCTTAAGGAACCCTAACACTAAAATTTGCATTGCTCTACTCAAATTCACATCACACACATCACTCGCATCAATCTCACATCTATCTTACTTCTTACTTCTTTCATCCCTCAACTCACAACAATACCATACTTATTTATATCAACCAAAACCTCAAAAACCTTCTCCAACGTCAGCAGCTAGTTGTTATACATACAAATTCAAAATAGGTCAGCACCTAAACATTCATGTGGTGGATAAGAACGAAGGTGGCCCAATATAAATCCTTAAATAGGACCCAAATAGATCTAAACACATCTCAACATGCTTTCATAAGCTTGAATGTAGTTTCAAACACAAGGTTGACCAATACTTGTGCTAAACACCATAAACATTAAGTACACACTTCCTTAAATTAGTCTTAAACTTCAAGACAACATAATTCACTTGAACATGATCTAGAATAATCCACAAACTACTTAAGATTCATCAAATAATTCATCCAAGCTTACATCATATAAATAATTCATTTCAGAACAACTAGTAATCCTTATTTGCACACCGACAAATGAAACTCGCTCTTTACTACACCAAATCAAGTAAATTCTTGAATATAGAAAGATACAAGCATTATAAGAAACTTCCCAAATCTGCAAACCCTGAAGCCAAACAGTGTAGAAACGTGGAGTAAATACATTTCTCCCTATTAATTTTAGAATCAAAATTGTAATAAGCAGAAAAATGCAACACATAAGAACAAAGAACACAATAAGATACCATGGGAAAACCCTCCTACTCGAGGGAGAAAAACCTAGCAAGAAATGATCTCTCTTATATAGAACGAATAAGAGCAGAAATCTGCTTTACAATTAGACCCCTCTCAAGGGTGAACTTGATGCAATAAATGATGAGAATCTCTTCTTGATACAACTAATTATAAAACTCCTTGCAATATGATATGCTTCTAAAGATGGTGAACTGTTGCTGAAGAAATGTGAACTTCTTCTTGAAGGTGTGAATTGGAATAAGAAAGAATTGATGATAAAATGAATGATCTTCACTTTGCTTATATACAAGTCTAGGTGACTTTCTTATCTAGGTCGGCCTATTAGAGAAGAATAAAAAATAAAATATCATTTGTAACTCAAGGCTGACCCGCCTTGGAAAACATTTATTTAATTTTAATTAGGAAAATATCTCCTAAAGCTACAAACACTAAAACTTCCTCTTAGCTAGGGAGGTATTTTCTAGATATCCTTGTCATGGAGTCTCTCAACATGACACCCACAATGGTTACACCAATTAAAAAAAAATTCATCACGGAGTCTCTCAACGTGATTTCATCATGGAGTCTCTCAACATGACACCCACAATGGTTACACCAATTAAAAAAAAATTCATCACGGAGTCTCTCAACGTGATTTCGTCATGGAGTCTCTCAACATGATGTCAACAATGGCTACTCCCATGTGTGTACAAGTGTTCATCATGGAGTCTCTCAACGTGATGTCACCATGGAGTCTCTCACCATGACATCCACAATGGCTACTCCCATGTGTGGAAAGAAGTACAAGTACAAGGGTTCAT
The DNA here is from genome assembly GCA_007258455.2 of Sequoia sempervirens. Classification (NCBI taxonomy): domain Eukaryota; kingdom Viridiplantae; phylum Streptophyta; class Pinopsida; order Cupressales; family Cupressaceae; genus Sequoia; species Sequoia sempervirens. Next base: position 82,504,418 of record VDFB02000002.1, on the reverse strand, counting down.
CATGGAGTCTCTCAACATGACATCTCATCTCAGTCTCAGAGATGAACAAGGGCTTGCACCTCATATTTCTCTATCTTAGAGAAATATACACTACAAGGGATTTCACCTCATATTTCTTCATCTTAGAGAAATATACACTACAAGGTATTTCACCTCATATTTCTCCATCTCAAATAAATATACACTACAAGGGCTTTCACCTCATATTTCTCCATCTCAAAGAAATATACATTACAAGGGCTTTCACCTCATATTTCTCTGTCTTAGAGAAATATACATTACAAAAAATCGTCATGATGATGTGACTCCCTTTGAAGCTTTAAGTACCCACATCAACCTTCTGACCTCCTCATCCAAGGTTGCCTCTGTTGGTTTTTCATAATCCCTCTTAATGTTATTTCCTCCTCTTTGAATTCCTTATGCAATCTCTCGTCATCCTTTTTCTCCTCGATCCATCCTGCATTTTAGAGAGATTAATAATAGTTCATAGAATTAAACTACCTCGAAGAGAATATATACAGGCCATGATTCACTAATCCTAATGTTATTACATGAATTATTATTAACTACATGATTATTTAAGTTCATGATCATTATTCAAAGGTACAAACATAAAATACTTATCTATTTATTGTTGGTACACCATTGAGCTAAACCTGTAGCGGTATTTCATCTTCACCACCTCGACTACAAAGCCTAGATTTGATCTTCAATGTTGTACAGTAGATACAGGTGACTTTTATCCACTCAGATGAGGTAAAAATAACTTCATTAGTATAATGGGTTCAATATGAAAATCTAAACCTTTCGGCCTTAATAACCTTGCCAATTGATTACCTTTAGGAAAAATAAGTGCTCTCTTTCTATGAATAATTGTACAAACTTATTTCTTGGAGTTGATTAAATTAAACTAACTTATGTTGATTTAATGGTTTAGTCTTGAGTATTTCATAGGTCAACTCCACCACCATTCACCATTCCATTTAGAAGGGAAATGAATGCGGGTCTCATACTTTTGAAAACCAACGAGTGAGCACCGAAATTCTAGGAGCACACGTTTTGGCTGAGTCTTTATAATTCTGTTATTTTTCAGTTTCAAAGACTTTATGGCTCATGTGAAGCCTCTTTAATATTGTATATCATGGGCTTTTAAGTCCCTTTTACTATGGAAAATATGTTGAAATACTTGATCGACTGAAAAATAGGATTTTTTTTAGCCATTTTTCATATAAATATGTAACTGTTACAAATAATGAGAAGAAGATTATCGTTATGCTGTCAATTTGTCTTTTCAGTAAAAACTACCATAAGAATGTGAGTTTTCTTGCCACTCTTTGAATTAATGTGTAATATGGATGCATCTTTGGAATGAAGTAACGAAGAGATATTTTCTAGTGCATGTGATCTGAAGTAGCAGTAGATACACCCACGAGTTGGCCACTCGAGGGTAAGAGTTAGATAGATAGATAAGTATTTGTTTCTTGTTCTGCATTTTCCTTTGATAGAATAAAAGTTGCATTTGGATTTTATTTTCATTAGTACATGTTATACTGTTAGTGTCAAGCCTGCAGGTTGTAACTAAGTCCATAGCTTCTAAGCTTAGCATTTGAGTGTCTAGAGCACCTTTCTTCAGTTGATTTTGATTAATGGTTTGTGATTAGCAGTTGGCTTGTGATTTTTTGCATTAGATAATTTTTTCGTAATTTATTTACATGCTTTACTTCTTTAGCAACTTACGTATTCTTTAGGTTAATCGTTTCCTTGCTTTCTAGTTTAATGGTGATGCTTTTCAGATTCTTAGTTTTCTGTTTTCTTATTTGAGTTATTTTCTTGCTTTCTAGATAGATGATTTATTTCTTTCTAGATTAGAGGCCCCTTAGATTATATTTTTTATTCAATAGATTAGTGCTTAAGAGAGAAGTTGAGATGTCCTCTATTGCATACAGTCGTTGGACATTGCTCAATCGATATATTGATGTGTTTATTCACTAAAGTATTAAAACCTAATGACAACTTGTCACACTCCACAGATGGCACGACTCTATCCTTATTGGTGCGGCAGCCTAGAATTAAATATCCAGCATTATTGGTGGAGATTATGTCGACTATTCCTTATCCCTTCTATCCGCCACAATACAATTAAGAGACTAATTTAAAATTCCTCTCAAAGACTGTGATGACTTTTAGTTTTATTCCCATGCCTTCATAAGATTCCATGACTTCATAAGGCATTGAATCTAATTCATTTAGTAATATAAACCAAGCTTTTGGTTTGAGTAATATAGTGGTGGATATACTTCCAATGGCATCGGTTCAAATTAATGAATTTGCATGACTCTCTTTTTGGTCGTGATTCATTGCTAGCTGCAATGGAATTTAATAGCCAAACAAAACTCTATCAACTCCTCTAGAATTTAATATGGGCCAGAATCATTCTTTGTAACTGCAATTCCTCTTAAACATATAGTTTGACCTTATTATAACTATGGAGCCCATATTTCTTCCATTATATATATTTAAAGAAATTTTGAAGAATATCCATTACGAGAAGTCATCATAAGAGAACTAGCAATGCCTCCCTTGATCAATTCACAACTCCTTAGAGATGCAATGGTCTTCTTCTAGAGCAACAACATATATTTGTTTGAACTTCCACAGCAAAATTAATCATCCTCCCTATATTATGTGATGCGGTCTAAGAGGATATCGGCCTTCCAAAGAGAAATTCTATGGGACTTAGACTATCAAGTCTCCTCTAAGGATGTTGACTTCTTGACTGCTTACACAAATCTGATCAGATCTTTTCTTAAACCCGCTCTAATACCATGTTAGTTTTAGGATCAGAATTGTCATAAGTAGAAAAATGCAACACATAATAACAAAGAACACAACAAGATACCCTGGGAAAACCCTCCTACTCGAGGGAGAAAAACCCAGCAAGAAATGATCTCTCTTATATATAGAATGAATAAGAGCATAAATCTACTTTATAATCAGACCCTTCTCAAGGGTGAACTTGATACAATAAATTATGAGAATCTCTTCTTGATACAACTGATTATAAAACTCCTTGCAATCTGATCTGCTTCTAAATATGGTGAACTGTTGTTGAAGAAATGTGAACTTCTTCTTGAAGGTACGAATTGGAATAAGAATGAATTGATGATAAAATGAATGATCTTCACTTTGCTTATATACAAGTCTAGGTGACTTTCTTATCTAGGTCAGCCTCTTAGAGAAGAATAGAAAATAAAATATCATTTGTAACTCAAGGCTGACCTGCCTTGGAAAACATTTATTTAATTTTAATTAGGAAAATATCTCTCGAAGCTACAAACACTAACACTCCTAGGCTGCATAAAACATCATTGAAAGACTAGTTCACACACTAATAAAAGTATCTCACATTGTACAATGATCCAAAAACCCAAATTATGAATATAGCAACCTTTGACAACCTTGAATAACCTATAAGATCTGCACAAGCATAGCATCAACATAGAAGAAACTCGAAGCACAATACTAGAGCACATTCTAAACACTTGCACAATACAGTTTACTTTGTTTATCAAATTTTCTCAAAATCACTTGGAAACCAAGTACTAGATACATCATCTCAACTCATTACTTCATTCCAACTTATCTCTAGACTCTACAACAAAAAGATAGCTCCATGTACTCACAAAACTTCCTCAAGATCTCAACTATACATGTACAACCTGCAACAATTTGTTTTCCTCTTTTTCACATTTTTCTCAATATCCTCCATATGCAACAAACTTCCTCAACATATAGTTGACATCAATGACAACACCAATTAGTAGACTTCCTATTGAAATCAATGACAACACCTTCATGTTGGCAACCCACTCCCCCTCTTCTCTCTCTCCATCCTCTACATATCTCTCTCCCTCTCTCCCCCCTCTTCTCTCTCCCTCTCCCCCCTTATCTATCTCTCCCTCTACCTATCTCTTTCCCTCCCTCTCTCTATCTCTCCCCCCTCCTTATCTCTCTCTCTCCCCTTATTTCTCTCCCCCTTTCTCCATCTTTGATTTTCTATCTCTACTTCTCTTTGTTTTTCTCTCTCCATATTTTTCTACCTCTCCCCCTCTCTTTATACTTCCTTATATCTTGATCTCTCTATCACTCTATCTCACAATCTATATATATCTCTCTCTATCTCTCCATCTCCCTCTTCCTCTATACCTATCTATCTCTTCCTCTCTATCTCTCCCTCTTTATCTCCCCATCGCTCTCTATCTTTATCTCTCCCTCTACCTCTCTCTCTATCCATTTGTCTCCCTCTTCCTCTCTTAATATATCTTCATCTCTACCTCTATTTTCCTCTATTCCCTATCTCTAGACATGTCTCCTTCTATCTATCTATCCATCCATCTCTCTCCCTCTCTCTCCCTCTCCCTCTTCTTATACTTCTATATCTATATCTATTTTCCTCTGTATCTTTATCTCTCCAAATTTATTCTCCCATCTCTCCCCCCATCTCTATCTCATTATTTATTCATCTCTCTCTATCCCTATATATATCTCTCTCTCTACCTCTCTCTCTCTATATCACTTCATACCTTCATCTTTATCTTTCTATCACTCGGGTGATCCCACAATAGTGGGTTACACTTTTTGGCCAAACTTGACATTGAATATAATTTTTTAACTAAATCTTCACTTTTGGGCATATATAGCTGCTAAACCATGAGGAATTTGAAGATGATGCAAACTAGTGATTTGTGACATTTTGTCTACAAATTCTAAATATGTACTTTTTAAAAAAATTAGAATCAAACTGCATTTCTTTTTCCATCTCCTTTGAAAACTAGTTTTTATTAGTAAACACCATTTTTAAAGAGTGGTGTGTACTTGCAAACACATAGCTTTTTTTCTATGAAGGATAAAATTCTATTTTTTTCAAATTTAGATTCATAACTATGATATCTAGTGCATACAATTGGTTTCATAGTGTTTTATAGAATTTATTTTTCTTAATTAAGTTTTGAATTCAAACTAATTACAATTTAGACATAGGTTTACTTGCTAAAACAACTTTTTTTGTATGTATCGAAATTCAATTTTTTTTGTTGGATCAAGGACATCAATATCTAGTGCATATATATTTTTCAAAAAAAATGATAATCTGCTATTTTTCCACATGTGCAGAACATAGAGCTTGATTTTAGGTGAAAAACCTATGTTTAATTAAATTAAAAAAACATAATAAAACCAAAATATATTAAATTATATTTGATGGATAGCTCGTTCTAAGGACTACCATCATCCATGTGAAGCTGCCTCCATTTTCATCATCAACCTGGGCCAAAAAGTGAACCCCCCTGGACCCCTTCGAGAAAAGGGGGTTCACTCAAATTTGCATGGATATGACATCACAAAAGGGGTTTCTTAGCTCGAACATGAGCAAACCCCTAAAAACCCAAAAAAAAATTATGGAAGCATTTTGAAAAAAATTCTTCGTGAAGGGAATTGTAACCCACTATTGTGGGATCACCCTCCCTCTCTCATTCTCTCCCTCTCTATATATTTATCTCTTTCATCTCTATCTATCCCTCTCTCCTCTCTTTGTTTATCTCTCCCTCTTTGTCTCTCCATATCCCTCTCCTTCTTCATCTCTATCTCTATCTTCCTCTATATCTCTATCTCCCCCCTTTATCTCTCCCTCTTTCTCTCCATATCTTTCCCTCTCTTTCCCTCTCTCTTCCTCTCTCCCTATTGCAAACATAACATGGGCTTGATTATCCTCCTGATTTAGAGGTTTTATTTTAGTCATGTTTGGATCCTTCTAAGTGGATGCATAGTTGATTTGAAGCTATCACTTCTCTATTGAGATCTTTATTGCACAAACAACATCATTTGATAAATGGCCTATCAATTGATCTCATGTATTGCACAAATGTATACAAAAAATAGACCATTTTTTTCTCTAATTGACCTTTCACACCTTTTTGATGTACCCATTGCACACCGAGATGCAATTGTTAGTATATATGTTTATTTAAATTTGTGCTTATCAAAAAATGTGAAAAATAAAAAATATACCTTCACACTTGCTCCTACTTATTTTAAACTATTTAAAACAAATAACTTTAATAAGCTTTAAACAATTTTTTTTAAATACTTACTAACCCTAATCCTCAACCTAATACCTTATTCTGCAACAAAAATATACATTAAACTACCCTTATCCATATCTAAAACATTACCTGCCTACATGATTATAATGAATATGTTGTTGTTACACCTAGCATATAATATAATAAATATATTTTTGTTACAGCCGTGATTGGGAATTTAGACCCGGGACATGGAACAAATTATAAATAAACAAAAAATATTAGAAGAATAAATAAATAAAAGAAAAGTGGGATAGGCTCCCCATATGGACAAAAACTTGAATGGATTTGGGAAAGTTTTACAACACAAATTTAAAAAAAGCCGAGAATTAATAAAGATTTTAGGATATTCCATAGCAACGTGTGGGAATAGTTGTGGTTGGGAAACTACTACTTTTTTCCACTCATTTGAAAACAACGAACCGTCTGAAGTGCAATGAAGTTCAAGAAATCCAACCATTGTAGTAGGAGTTATATAAATTCAACAAAAAAGGAGGTAAGGGAGTTTACAAAATGCAACTGTTGCAGTAGGAGTTATATAAATTCACATCTTCCATTGTATTCTTATTTGAATTGTATTCTTTTGTTTTTATATTGTGGTTTTAATTTAGAAGATCTCTTTTTTTCATGTGTTTTCTAGTGTTGTTCGGCATGACCATGCTTTATCTTTAGGGTTTCTTTGTTTTTTAACATTTTCTACATTATTTATTTTGTTTGCAGTTTTTGTTTGATTGTTGGGCTCCTTTTCATTAGACTTGTTTAGATTTTTTGTTTGATTGTTTGAGTTTATTTTCATTTGAGTGAAGGGCTCTTTTTCATTGGGCTTGTTTATATTTTTCATTTGATTGTTTTGATTTAGTTTCATTTTATGTTTGAATGTTAGGTCTTTTATTTTTATTTCCCAATAGATGGAGATGAGATAGTTTGTGGTTCAAAAGTGTTGCAAAGGTCAAATAAAAAAAATTCAGGTATTTTTTCATTTACTTGTATTTCTTTTTCACAACATAAAATTCTAATAGCTTAATGTCCAGTGTTAAATTTTTTGATTCCTTAGCACTAGGTTAAATGATTCCTTAGCACTGGGTTAAATGATTTGGAGCTTTAATCTAGTTGAATATGACTTACTAGATGCCTTGTAGGTGAACTTTGATTTGTTTATATATTTTTTTGTTTTCTTTTTTTTTAACATTAAGTTTAAGTATTGACTAATTTGATGACTTGTAGGTGAGACTCATGGCTTGAGAGAAAGAAAAGAAATAACAGATAAATGTGATCAAAGAAGAGAAAAATGTAAGTTAATTTTGATTATATATTTTTGCATGTCATTCTAGATCATGCAGTTTTGGAGTTAAAGTAATTTTTTATTGTCTGATTATTTGTTTTTATTCTAATTTTGAGAACATTCTTTTAGTTTATGCTTTGTAATAATTTCTCTTTTATTTTTTCATTAAATTCAAGTATTTAGAGACATTTCCTCTATATAATAAGAGAAATATTTATGTGCTAAGTAATTATAGAAATATTTCTGATGTTTTTCTTTAAATTTAAGTGGGTAAAAGGATTCATGATCTTAAAGTTAAAACTAGGGAATATTTATGTGTTAAATAATGACAAATATTTCTATAGTATTTTTGTTGTTATTTAAAAGAATAAAAAGAATCATGATCTTTAAGATTAGGAAATACTTTTGGGGACATTTTTTTATTTTTTCTTTTATTTCTACCACATTACTTTATAGTACCCCAATTCCTTTTGTTGTTTCTTCCATTCAAAAATATCTCTATATGAAATTCACCTTTCATGTGTTGTTAGAGGTTTAATCCCTTGCACCTGGTGAAATTTCAAATGCTTCCCCCCTCCATCCACATCTCATGATTAGAATGAGACAAGAATCATAATCTTTGCAGATCATTTCTATTTGTACATGCTAAAATCAAAGGCATCCTCAACAAGACTCATGCAAGGTATACAAGACTTAAGTACAAGATATTTATAGAGTTAAGATCAATTTTAAGTTGGAGATAAAGCATGGCTTCATTTGAATGAACATAGGTTATAAAATCAACATCACAAGTTGAATCTTCTTATTATATATGGTCCTTACATCATTTGTGGTCTATTAGACTTAATGTCTTTAACCTAGATGTAAGTTTTATCTTGACAGTCATAATTTAATCAATCTAAACAACATAAAATATATGAGATAAAAAAAATTAGAATACAATTATAATAATTTTCTAAATTTTGTTTCCTTATTCTACATACACTGTTGTTAATGCTAGAGCTTGATTTGTAAAATTATAAATTAAAGCCCAGCAAACCAAACAGATCTCCCAATCCACTTTCGAACACAAAATGAACAAAGAAAAAAATCTACATAAGTGTAGACACTTAAAAAGTCATGATTGCTATTATGCATCTGACTCTAATAAATTAACACCATTTCCTCCTAAATCACTTTGCACTAACCAATTAATTAAATAATATGTATTATTTAATTAAATTCATCAATTCCTACTATTAATCAAATAATTAACTTTATTAGATTAATTCACCTTTCTTCTGACTAATGTTTATCATATTTAATTAAATCAAATCATTTAATTAAATCCCTCTAAAATTCCTCTCATTTGATTAAATAAATTAAATTAAATGTCATAATCCCCTAACCCATCCAAGTTAATTAATGTTGAATTAATTAACCCTAAGCCACTTTCTAATCATCATTAACAAATCCTCTAGCTTTTAACTCCCCAAGAGTTAAATCAACCCATGGTCAACTAACTAGGTTGCACATGAAATTCATTTCTTTTAATTATCTAATTGCCCTATTTATCCTCATAATGGAATATTCTTCTCAAATACCTCCTCATTCAATTTCCCTCCAAAGATTTTAAATAGCCTCTTACACATCCATAAATACCTCTTACATTCATTTACTTCTTCTTACATCCTTTAAAATATTCAACCACATTCATTTACTTCTTCTTACATCCTTTCAAATCCTCAACCATTTTCATTTTTTTCTCTTACATCTCCTTTACTCTACACATTCCCCAAAATGTGCTCCACCCTCATCCAATAGAATTGTGACAAGTGTCACATTCCTATTGGCTCCCCTTTAATCCCACATTCACCAATTTATCTCATTCTTCAACCCTTGAGTCCTATAATTAGAGGCTTCCTCTACATAATATGGATCCACAATCTTAAACATGTTTACTATATGCATTTCTTACTCACTTCATCACATCATTTAGCTAGTTTTATCATACTTTAGCATCACTTTCATAATTTGATAATCTACATCATTGGAGCTTATCAGAGGGATTGGGAAAGGGATACTTTCCACATAAAAGGAGCACTAATCCCCCTATGGGGTGAAGGTTTGGTTGATTTAGTTGATTACATGTTATCTTTTTCCTGCTTTCTTATTTTCATCTCATGTTTTCATCTTTGTTTAACCAAGAATCTCATAGCCCAAGTGCTTTGTTTAGATTTATAACTTGATTAACACTTGTTTGTTGTCTCTTGTTAGTTAATTTCATATTAGGCATTCATATTTTGGCACTAGGAGGAATAACCTTTTTATTTTGACAAATTTGGCTTAAAATTGATGTTTTTGCAGCTACAGGAAGGGGGCGTCATCTTTGCTCCATATAGCATTGTTTTTGCATACAACATTGCCTTTGTTTCACACAGAGTGTTTCCTTTGTCTTTATCATTGCCTTTGTCACGTTGCATCACAATCATGGGTTTCTATCGCGTCGCCTTTGTAATAGTGTCGCTTATGTCTTCTCGACCAACTACTTAATTTTGCTTTCTGACAAACAGTCACCTTTGTTAAAGCATTGTATTTGTGCTCTTTGTCTGCTACAAAGCGTCACCATTGTTTTTACTAGAGCATCTCCTTTGCATTTAGTGTCACCTTTGTCAACCCACAGAGCGTCGCCTTTGTTTCCCAGTGTCGCCTTTGCAGGAAGAGGAATATTATTGACTTGGAAAACTAAAAGCATTTTTTAATGCTCCTTGTAATAGCTTAGGCTCTCCAATTCTATTTTTCATTTTCTATTTTAGGACGAAATAGCATTACTTTGGGCTTAAAATTAACCATCTACTTAAGCTTTTCAAGCTAGACTAAAATTGAACATTAAGAACTTACTAGACATTGCTTTGTGGGCTAAAATTGAACGAGACAAATTCACACTTAGCTTTTGGTGCTTAAAAAGAAATCACCTTTACTTTGGGAATTAAAAAAAACTTGTTCCTTTTTTGTTTTTTGGTTTGCAATTCTTTTCATTCGAATGTGTATGCACTTCTCTCATGCCACTTGGCGATCTTGAGAATCAAAAGTATTCCCTTGACATTTGTTGTCTAATCACCCACATATTTCAATTTGGATCTAAAAATGAACCCCATGCTAGTGTGAGGAAAATACATTGTGTGTGTTCCCTCCTTGCGCTTCACGCGATTTGGGTGGTCAAACTACAAATGTACTCCCTTTCTTTTGTCTATCTTTAGAGGGCCTGCCTCCCCTCTTCGAAAGGAGGGAATGACCCAAGCGGTAATGGGCTAAAGTCAAGGTCTTTCAAATCGCCATATAAAAATGTGTTCATGATGAAAGTCAAAAACAACGGGTGCAGATGTGTCATACTAATAAGTGTCACCCTTAGTATCCATGTGATACATTAAAATCTCTTCTTAGGAAGAGATTGGGAAGCCTCTTGATTGACCATAATCTTGAGCTAATCTTGCCGCATGTATGGCCACCTTGAACAAAAGCCCTTACTACAAAATAATTGTTTAGTGACCAAAAATATTCATGCTTGTTGGTACAAGAATGGTTGTTTTGAAGCCGCCCCACATTTGTACTATTCAAAGTAGAAATAGGAAAATCCTTAGGATCTCTGGATCTTCAAGATTTTGAGATTTGGTGGTCCCAAGAAGTGTGTGCTATGGAGGGGAGCCAGTGTCACCAAATCTCTAACATTTCACTTTGTCTTAGTGTTTGGAGAAATCTGAGTGGGGACTCAGCAAGTAGTATCTCTTCAGCCTAGGATTGTAGAATTTTTAAGTCAGTTGAACACATTGCTTGGATCTCAAACATTGGAAAAAAACATTTAACAAATCGTCAAAATTTAAAACCCTTTGGAAAGAGTGAATATATTTGAAGGGTCTAATTATTACTGCTTGTCCCTAAGGATTTTATCCTTAGAGGCTTTTAAATATTTTGGCTAATCTCAATTTTCTCTCTCCAAAGTCAACCTAGGGGATCTATGGCCTTGACTCTTTGATTTTCACATGATAGACCTTGTGGAATAAAAAAGAGCTAAGACATAGACATTTAGTTTGAAATTTAAACAAGATGAGTTGATGTGGTAAAAAGAATCCATTTAATCAAGATAAAATACAATTGAACCCCACACATGTGTTTGTCTTCATGATTTCCCACAAAATCAAGATTCCAGAGCAAAAGTCTTTATGCCATCATTTCAAACTTAGGTTTCATACTCAAAAGGCTATAAGAAGATACATTAGAAAGTGTAAATTAAGACAATACTGCAAGATAAGCAAGAAGGTAACAAGGTTTTATAGACTTATTTCGCTCAACAATCTGGACATGTATGATCAATATGAACCCTATGATTTTTGAAACACTTTAGAGGTCTAACATGTTCTTCAACACCTTGTTCTTGTAAACAATTTCTTTCTAGGTTCCTTTAGGATCAAAACCAACACTTTCATTTGTCACAACATTCATCAAAACCCATCTCACAAACAACTTTTAGAACTTTGGAAAAATCATCTATGCTAGACTTTTGGTAAATCCTTAAATCAAAAAATAAAAAATTATCTTATTTGGCTAGGTGTATGGGAATGAATCCTTTCTCACACATTTAGTTAAATTAGCACCCCTTTTGGACAAGTTCACCCCAACATCACATCTAAATATCTTGGGATCTATAAGTCCATCATCCAAATCAAACCAAATCAAAATCCTAAGGTCTAGTATTCATCCAAAGTTCTTAAAAGTTCAAAACATCCATATCATTTACCCCTTATCATTCACAACATCATCATTTGATCCTTAAACATCCTAGATTTTCTTTTTGTACCTAAATTTTAGATCAACCAAAGGAATTAGAGGTTTACCTCCCATATTCCTAAAATTTGATCCCAATTTTATGGTCCAAACAAGGTCACAACACAAGAAGATCATGGAGCAAAACAAAGAAACATCAACATCAAGTGATTTAAGTCAAACAGAAACAAAATTCAAACCTAGGGTATCTATCAACCCTCCACTTAATCCCCTCCAACTACCACAAGATCCTCAAGAGGGAGGTTGCCAACTGGAGGATGTACTTCCAAGAGATGTCCCAAGATGAAATACTAGAACTAGTTCAAAATCCTGAAATGCACAACTTGTCAACACAGTCATCAGGCTAAATCCCACACAATACATGTTGGCATTAGCAAAAGAAGGGGCTAAACTCCCTTCTGATTTTGATGTGAGCACTATTGTTGAAAAAAAATTTGAAAACATGCCACAAACATCATTCAAACCTTCATTCCCAAGTGTCATCCAACCAATCATACAACCATCATCATCGCATGCCCCAAGTCAACCAGTGATCACCTAGGGAAGTTCATTACTCCAAGCCCTTCAAGGGAATCCACTTGTCAACAACCAAAATTTAGAGGCCAACACAATCTTGGGTATGCCTACCACCATCCCACAAGACCCTAAACATCCATATGTGCCACTCATTTTCCATGATACAAACAACACCTCCGCCTTTTTGCAACACTGACATACCCTCTCGATACACAAAGCTCTCTCCCTACTGTATCACAAGGACAAGTGGATTTATTTGGACAAGTGGGTACTTTCAATGCTTAATCCTCACTTCCACAAGGGAACACATCACAAATATTCCCATCATTCCCTATCTTGACATCATCATCCACACCAATTCAAGGTATAAGGAAACTCCCTTCATCCAACACATCAATCCAAAACCAATCAAATCAAATCAACCCCCTAAACACAAATCAAATCAATACATCTATCATATTGAATCCTCTAAATGTGCCACTGATATCGCAACACCAAGTGGCACCAATCCAAATCTCTCAACCAATCATCACATCATCTACAACACCTCAAACATCCCAAAATCTAGTCTCACAAGGACTAATCATATCAACTACCAATCTGAATCCACCAGCTACCTCTCAACCTCTCATCATCACTCAACAAACACATCAACAACCACCTCAATGATATCTCATCACATCATCTCACACCATCCCAAAAAATCCCCCACCTCCACCTCCAAATCCAAATGTAGCAAATTAATACAGTATCACATTACAAGCAGTGCAGCAAGCTTACCAAAAAATCCTTACAACAATTCCAATCCCAACAAGCTCAAGCACAAGCACAAGCACAAGCTCAAGCTCAAGCCCAAGCACAAGCACAAGCTCAAGCTTTTCTACAATAGTAACAAGTTGCATAGTAGTCACACCAACAAGCACAAGCACAAGCCCAAGCGCAAGCATGAGATTTGCTACAATAGCAACAAGCCACACAACAGGCACACCAACAAGCACAAGCACAAGCCCAATCTCAAGCTCAAGATCAAGCCCAAGCACAAGCTCAATACCAATCACAGCAAGCACAAGCACAAGACTTGTTACAACAACAAGCCTACCAACAAGCCTTACAACAACATGTGCAACAACAAGCATTGATAGCACAATAGCAACAAGCAGCACAACAATAGGCCCAACAGCAAGTGCTATTGACCCAATAACAACACCAACAATAGCAACAAGTCCAACAAAAAGCGTTGTTGGAACAGCAAAAACAATAGGCATACCAACAAGCATTTCTCACACAACAAAATTTCTAGCAAGTTCCCACGAACACGCAATAAAATGCCTTGAACCCAAACATGCAGGCCACTCCATGCTTCACCCAAAAAAACATACCATCCCAAAACATGCACCTCCCACCACCAAATCCAAAAAATGACCTCTCCACATAGGTTAAATTGCTCTCACAACAGATATAGGACATCTAATCAGGAAAAGCAAAAAAATCATACACACAAGGGAATTTATGCCCCTATCTGTTTGATAGAAGCATTGGTATGGTTTCATTCCCATCAGGATTTGAAATACCAAAATTCAACAAATACCATTGGAAGGGAAATCCTGAGGACCATATCAGAGAGTTTCATGTACATTGCATGGAGGTAGCATATGATGATTCTTACCTTATGTGGCTTTTCCCTCAAAGCTTGGTTGGCCCTGCAATGGAATGGTTCTCTTGCTTACCCCTCAGAATCAAAAAGTTCCAGGAAATCATGGATTTATTCATATAAAACTACTCCTTCAACCTAGACATGGAGGTAAGCCTGGAAGAACTATCTAGCCTCAAACAAGCTAAAGGAGAGACATTTGCAACTTTCTTACAATGATGGAGATCCAAAGCCAGCAAGAGAAAATGGTCCATGCTAGAGGAACAACAAATTAGGACCATTAGCTCTAACCTTGAAGGGAGCTTGTCCTTCCATCTGAAAATGCAATGCATCATAAGATATGACCAATTGATCCCCAAAGTGATCAACATCGAAAGATCCCTCATAGCACAACACGGCACACCTGTGTACCAAGACAATCAACCATTGACAAGTTATAATGATAAACCTCGCACGTGGGCCAAGAATAAGAATGTTACCAATGATGGTGTCATTGACGCCAAGGTTGTTATTAGCACCCCAAGGAAAAATATGCAACAGAAAACATACCCACAACCACAAATCAACACACAAAACACCCCACAAACCAACCCATCACAACAACAACCCAACAATAAAATTGTCAACAACATAAATGCTCAAGGGGGACCACCCCCATAGAACAAATATCCCCCAAAATGAAAATATACAACACTTGGGGAGCCCATTGAATTTGTCATGCAACAACTAGTACAAGAAAATCTTATCAAGCTCCATGTTTACGAAAATTACCAAGAGCCTCAAGTTAAACCACCATGGTATAACGAGAAGCATCTCTCGACAGCTAGTTGTATGAGACTCAAAAATCTGATCCAAGATCTCATTGACTATAAAGTTATAACCATTAAACAACTAGCAGGGAATCAAGATCTCAAAATATACATGAATCCGATGTCAGATCACAATAAAGGGAACAAAAATGGTAAAGGAAAGAGTTACCACAATGTGAACCTTATATATGACCATGTTGTAGCATCATTGGATGAATGGGTAACAGTTGTTAATATCAAAGGACCTAGAGCTAAGTGTGGATTCACCACTCGTAGTGGCAGACTTTCTATCCCAGGACCATCACCACCACCCACCAATTTAAAATCAAACCCTGGTGGTTATAGAATCTTGGAACAACTGACAAAGATTCCCACCCTAATCTCCATCATGCATTTGCTTAAAATGTCGCCTGCACATAGGGACACCTAGAGAAGGCATTGGTTGCATCCTTCGTTCCCATGGGCCTTGATGTAGACCAATTTCAAGATATGGTCAAACATATCACTACACCACACCTCCTTACATTCTATGAGCATGATCTCCCGACCCAACCATCTCATAACTACATACTCCATCTTGAAGTCTTAGTCCATAAGAAAAAAATTCAAAAGATTCTTGGTGGATGGGGGTGCGGGTTTGAATATTTGTACCCCATAGCTAATAAATAATTTGAGCTTTTAAGACTATTTCATTCAAAAGGGAAAAGGTATCACCATCAGGGCCTATCATGATCAAGAGCGGGTGTCTCAAGGTACCATTCAACTCCCTATCCAAGTAGGGCTAGCAATCATGGAAACTACTTGCCAGGTCCTTGACCTTGAACTCCCCTACAATATTCTCCTAGGGTGCCCATGGATCCATGGGATGCAAGCTGTCGCATCTACATTCCACCAGTGTGTTAAATTCCCTTACCAAAACCAAGAAGTCACGATCCATGGCGACCCCTAACCTTTCTATTATTGTAAAATTCTGGAAGCCAAATACTACAAGACCCACATCCCCATATGTTCCAAAAAAATGATGAAGGACCCACATCCCCATATGTTGATCCATCCACTTTAGCCTCCACTTCTGAGACAAAGACACCTATCATTCTGAACATCCCAGATGTCAAGGCTGTAATCCAAGATAATGGGTGTGGGAACTATAAATTGGAAAAGAGTGTCTTTGTGATCTATAGGAGAATTATCTCAATCTCCTAGATCTCATGGAAAACCACAACCAATCGACACAGCATCTCAGACCTTCAAAGTAGAACCCACCACCTTCAAAAAGTGGGGAGACCTAAGCAAAGAGGTGGCAGATGAAAAGGATGTATCAAGCCTATTATATCAAGATGAAAGACTCGTACCTGAACTTCCCATGGAGGAAAACAACAAAGGACTACAGTTAACGTTTGGCTAGGGCTACAACAAAAATGAAAAGTTTGAATAGAATGACAATGGCCTGTTAGAACCTATCATTCCTGAGAAGCAACTTAAGAATCTTGGCCTTGGATGTACCCCTAAGAAGATAACCATACTTGGCAAAGGCACTTCTGTTAAAATGGTCAAAGCTTCCCCGTCAATACCCATATCGCTTAGTTGTCCCTTGGAGGATCCCCTCTCCAACCTACCCATGTTATTTGAGGATTCCTCCATTTTTTATGTTTACCACCATGTCATTTGAGCCAAATAACCAAGTCACTAAACTAAAGCTTGTTTACCCCCAACTCATCGACTGTGACCAACAAGGACCACCGATATTAGATATGTTTGAAAATGATGAGGCTCTCTCAGAATTCATGGGACTAAGGGATGATCTACCACACGGAGATCACAAAGTAGGGTTCGAAATTGAGTTGGAACAACATGCATACTATGGGGAAACGATTGAATCTCTTAGTCACAAAATTGAAAATCTAAGAGTAACATCTCGATCTTTAAGTGAAAACCATATTGTGGCACTTTCTGATCCTAAACTAGTAAAAATAAAGGATGTATCTGATGGTGAAAACCTCTATGAGGCACCAAAGGATGAGGGATTCAATATTCCCCTTAGTGCCATCCATCAAGAGAAATCAGCAGTCCTAGCAGAAAAGTGCAACCTGATCAACTTGGGAACTGAAGAGACCCCAAACATCACCTTCTATGTCGAGTCACTTTTGACTGACGAACAAGAAAATCTAGAAGCATTTATAAGGGAAAGAAAAGTGAACTTTGCATGGACATACGTCAACATGCTAGGCCTTGATCTAGAAGTAGTGGTCCATCATCTAGCAGTCTATCTAGAGGTGAAACCAGTAAGATAGAAATTAAGAAAGATGCATCCGTAAATCACCTTATTGGTCAAACTTGAGCTACAGAAAATCCTCAATGTAGGATTCATCTGACCCATTCATTATCCCAAATGAGTTTCCAACCTTGTACCTATTCCTAAGCCCACTAGGGGAATTTGAATCTATACCAAATTTAGGGACCCGAATAAAGCATGCCCTAAGGATGATTTCCCTCTCCCTAACATAGACATGATTGTAGATCTGACGACGGGGCATGAAATGCTATCATTGATGGATGGGTTTTCAAGATATAACTAGATCATGATTGCAAAGGATGACCAACATAAGATAGCCTTCACTTGTCCATGGGGTACCTACTATTGGAATATGATGCCATTTGGGCTAAAAAATGCTAGAGAAACATATCAAAGGGATATGACTCTGGTCTTTCATGACATGATCCACAAATCTGTAGAGGACTATGTGGATGACATACTAGCCAAATCAAGAAAACGTCAAGACCACATATCAACACTGGGCCCAATCTTCGATAGACTAGAAGAATATAAGGTATGACTCAATCCCAATAAATATGTCTTTGGCGTAACTTCATGAAAGCTCTTGGGATACATTGTCTCAATGAGGATAATCGAGCTAGACCCTAAAAAATTCAAAGCAATCCTTGACATGGAAGCACCACAAAAATTGAAACAATTGAGGATTTTGTAGGGAAGGCTTCAATCAATCCAAAGATTCATAGCACAATTGGCAAATAAAACCATCCCATATTCTCATCTCCTTCACAAGAGAGTGACATACAAATGGGATGATAAATGCGATGAGGCATTTAACCAAATCAAAGAATACTTCCTAACAC
This sequence comes from Sequoia sempervirens, assembly GCA_007258455.2. Lineage (NCBI taxonomy): Eukaryota > Viridiplantae > Streptophyta > Pinopsida > Cupressales > Cupressaceae > Sequoia > Sequoia sempervirens. The sequence continues at coordinate 82,486,064 of VDFB02000002.1, read as the reverse complement.
CACCAGTCCTCATGCCACTGATCCAAAACAAACCATTGATCCTCTGCATATCAGCTATCGCGGAAGCTCTTGGTGCTCTTTTGGATCAGCATGATGAAACAAGGAAAGAAAGAGTGATTTACTATATCAGTAGAACCTTGGTGGGACATGGGCTAAAGTACATGTTCATTGAGAAGGCTTTCCTTGTAGTAGTGTTTGCATCACCAAAATTTAGGCACTACATGTTGGCTCATCAAATAAAGCTCATTGCCAAGATAGACCCCCTAAATTATTTTCTTTCTAAGGCAATGCTCACAGGATGAATGGCTAAGTGGGTCATGATATTGATAGAATATGACAATGAATATGTAGAATGGAAAGCTATTAAGGGACAGGTAATTGTAGATCAACTAGTTGAAGCACCTATATATACCGAGAACCCATTGGTATCAGAGTTTCTAAACGAGTCCATTTTCAACCTAAACGTTACAGAGCATTGGAAGGTATATTTCAACAGATCATACACATAGCATGGGTCAGGAGAAAGAATCCTCTTCATCACACCACAAGGGGATTGTATCTCGAAATCATACAGATTATCTTTTCCTTGCACCAATAACATTGCAAAGTATGAAGCTCTTGTCATAGGACTCTAAATCACAGTACAATGGAAAATCATGGCACTCAAGGTCTATGGGGATTCGCAATTAATTATAAACCAAGTCAATGATGAATATCAAACTAAGGATGAAAAAATTACCCCGTACAAAAAGTTGGTGGAGGGTCTTAAGGAGTTCTTCATCAACATAACATTTGAGCAGATACCAAGGTTAAACAACAAAGCAGCTGACGCTATGGCTACAATCAAATCATTGCTAGATATCCCACGGAATGTCCATAAACATGAATTCCTTGTTCGTACCAACTTTTGAGGTACCAAAATCTGAGTTCATATGTGAAATTGTTGGTCCTAATGATCCTTGGTACCATGACATATTCACCTACTTGAAAATAGGAGTCCTCCCTGCCGACATCACCCCAAACCTCAAGAGAACCTTTATTAAAAATTCATCTCGTTTCATTAGCTTAGGTGACACCCTTTACCATAGGAGTATTGAAGAAACCCTATTGTGATGCCTTAACCCTGAGGAAGCTTTGACTACCTTAACAGAGGTACACGATGGAATTTGTGGTTCGTACTCTAGTGGTATGACCTTGGCTAAGAAACTGTTGAGGATAGGGTACTAATGGCCTACTATGGAGAAAGAAGCTCACAAATATGTTAGAAAATATATGCAATGCCAACAACATGGGGACCTCATCCATACACTAGCTCAGGAGCTCTAACTGATTATAACACCTTGGCCCTTTTCACATTGATGGGGGCTCAATCTCATCGGAAAAATAACACCCACCTCATCTAATGGACACAAGTTCATTATCACCACCACCAAATACTTCACAAAGTGGGTAGAAGCCCTCCCCATGACCTATATCATAGGGAAGTAGATCTTTAAATTCATTTTTTACTACCTCATTTTTTGTTACGGTGTTCCTTAAGCCCTTATCTCTAATAATGGAACACCCTTTAGAAACCAAGATGTCGGTGAGCAATGCCAAAAATTCAATATCCAACATCGCTTCTCCACCCCATATTACCCCTAGGGTAATAGCCAAGTTGAGGCTTCCAACAAGACCATCCTAAAAATACTCAAGAAAACAGTCAATGAAGTTGGCCGTGACTAGCACCTGTAGTTGAACCCCACCCTATGGGCCTATCGAATGAGTATCCACACACCTATAGGGGCAACCCCTTTCTCCCTGGTCTATGGATTAGAAGCCATCCTTCCCATCGAGATTGAGCTCCCATCCCTAAGAATATCATTGTAGAATCTTATTATTGATGAGGAGTATCAAGTGTCACGATTGAATGAGCTAGAATTATTGGATGAGCAATGCATGAATGCTTTGAACCACCTACAAGTGTACCAGAACCATCTCAAATGAAACTATAATAAGAAGATCAAGATTCGATCCTTCCAAGTCAGAGAGCTTGTTTTGAAGAAAAATAAAAATAATGTACCAAATCCAAATAGCAAGGGAAAGTTTGAACCAAATTGGTTGGGGCCCTTCATCATCATGACAAGTTACAAATCAGAAGCATATCAGTTGTCCACACTAGAAGGGGAGCCTTTGCAGGAGCCCATCAATAGATCCCATCTCAAAAAAAATTATGCCTAAGCTTGCAAGGTATAAATCCAAAAATACAAAAAAATCAAACAAGGATTGAAAACGGTAAAGAAAAAAAACATCTTCTAGTGAAAATCATTTCGGTGGCACTTTGGCTAAGTACCCTAGTGAAAACCTAGAAATCAAGCGCCTTGTGTAAATAAGCACTTTCCATCCACCATGGATTCTTCGTCTTGCTCTGCATCGCTTTCCATTGGATTCACCCATTACGTTTCCATTATTCCTTCCATCACCCATCACGCGTCTGTATCATAGCTTGATCCTATGTCGATATCATGTTCCATCCTAGAACTACTTGGCACATTCCTAAGGTCAGTTTTTCCTACCTATATTGAGGTAATCTATCGCATCACACTAGGGGAATGTCCTTATACCTACATCGGATTGGATTCATGTATATCCTAGAAATCTTTTGTAAAATCAAGAAAATCAAAAAACATTCAAAAAATCAAAAAATCAAAAAACATTCATAAAACCAAAAAACATCCAAAACATGTTAAAAGCCAAAAAATAGGTCAAAAACAAAAAAAAATCAAAAACATAGTCGTCATGTTGAACTACAAGGCTTATGCGCATATAATATAGGCAAGACTAATCTTTGATAGCCCCCGAGGTCCCTAGGATAGATCCTTTAGGTGTCACCATAATAAACTGGCAATCCAATTGTTCATATCTCATCAATAAACAAGTTTGTGTTAGTCAAACTATGTGGTCTCTGCATGTATAACGTAGGCAAGGCTAATCTTTGATCAGCCCCTGAGGCCCCTAGGATTGGTCCTTAGGTTAGGTTCTTGGACAAAATCTTAGAAAACACAAAAACATTAGAAAATTTTAAAATCAAAACATTTGTAAAACATCTCAAAAATCCCAAAACAGCGTCAAAACATTTCAAAATACCAAAAAAATTCAAAAAAAACCCAAAATCATCCATCCCATTTCATGCTCACCCGCAATAAACATCCACTCACAATAAATCAATCGTCACCTTCAACCTTTAGTAAAACAATCAAAAACAAGTATAGAAAATTGAAAGTGTAAACTCAAACATCAAAGTCTTAAGTATAGGTCAGTAGGTAAACAAGTTAGTCAACTCTTGGTATCAATAGCCCATCATCCCACTAGTCTCACAATCATCTGATAACATCATGTCCTAGGATACATCTTTCCTACAATGGGCATCAACATCAAACATCACCATAGTTTAGGCTTGGCTGGAGGTATGAATAACATTAGCTTTGTTTGTTTACTTGATCTTTTCTATTGATTTATCTTATTGCACTTATTCCAATGACCTCTCGATGATTTCTAATCAAAACGATTTAGAGAGAAAGGAATGGGGCATTGATCATTATCTTTTTTTTGCTGTGTTTGTTGGATATTCTTGTAATATAACCTTGGTCATGCTAATTTTTTTTGGTTTGTAGGGAGGATGTTTTGGATGCCTTGTTGACTATTACATTGGGAGGTTTTTCCTTGCTGTGTTTGATCTGAGATGTTTGAAATTTCTAAAGTACATCCTAAAAAGGTTTTGTATGCTAGGTGTGAGCAAGGATACTCCTATCTGTTTGTGGAGTCAAAGTCCATCGCACTGGATACCACGCCATCCTGGTTGTCTATACCTTGATGCATTGTATCTATGTGTGTTATCAAACATAAGGAAATTTAAGCTCTTTACATCCCCAATCCTTGGATAAGCAATTCATCATCATCACTCATCATCATATATAATAAAGTCATGATGACTCATAGGCTTGTTGGACTTATGCATCTTCTTGGAATCAAGGGTTGATCCCTCTCATTCTTCTATCTTCTCCAAGTACTAACATGGTATCATGACATTTAAACAAAATTTATTTGCATCCATCCTACATCCACAAACCATCAGCATCCTACATAAACATACATATGAAACATCATCCATGCATTGCATTATCATTTAAGGCGTTTACATAATATAGATTTGTTATTCTAAGCATCTTATATCATCACATTTTGCATCATTCACACATACATCATGCATCATCATATGCCATATGGAAAAGATACGAAAAAAGAGATAAACATATCCATTGCATTACATCCATCTCACATGCATTATCATCAGCATAATATAGATCTGTTATTCTAAGCATCTCATAGCATCACATTGCAATCATCATAAAATAGGAATAAATCCATCATACATTACATGTGCATTCATATCATACATCCATAGCATCACATGCATCACATCATAAAACATAAAACATCATAGCATGAATATAAATTACATCCATAACACATAAAGTGAAATAAAATAACATCACACCATATAAATCGCATCAAAGCCATCTCATATATATATATAAAAAGTTGAATGTCATGATACAATCGAAATCAAATATGTAATGTCATCATAAGAAATATACAAGAGGTTAATCAACACTCATCCAATGAATATATATACATCATATAATCAGGTTGTACATAAAAAAGTGTATAAGCAAATCAATGCCCTGAGCTCCCCTCGCTCTGTTGGTCACTGCGGTGGCTGTCCTGGCTCTAACGACGCGACCCCGTCAGTATGCCTGATGGACCCCCGCGATACCTACTCGGTGCAACCTAGATGATGTGGGATAAATCTAGCTCTTGAAGCTCCTATGGACAGGCTTGGTAATATAATGTCTTGTAGTATGAGGCCTCCTACATAGCCCGACTATACATCTCTATGGGGACTGTGGCCTGTCCTTGCACCTGCTGCACTGCTACCTCCAACTGTTTTCAGCAACCTATCTCAAGAGCCAAACCAGGGTATGCATCCTATCTCATTTGATGCTCTTGTGCAACCTCTTATCTCACCTAATCCCTCTCTTGGGTCAGGCTCTAAATTTGAGTTGTCACTTGTTGTAACTATCCTATCAAAAGATGCACATGTTCCTACAGCGCTGCTATCTATCTATCTCGTGGATCGAGACCTGGTGGTGGCTACTAGGGTGCCTGCTATATTGCCCTTTGTCTGACTGGCTATACTAAGGGCACATGACCATCATGTGTAATGTCCCCGTTTTAGCTGACTTTGTTTGTTGTGGAGTGAGCCTATTATTTTGACCCTCGTAGGCTGACAAATGTGATGAGAGGGTCTTCCTTGGTAGTTATCCAGAGTTTCAGGACATTACTCCTGCAGTTGATTCAGGTTTGGGCCTCTGCAGAGGCTTACAGAGTGTTATTTGGGCACTTACTATTTATAATAAGTCAGGGCATCAGGGTTTACTATTTTTGGCAGGGCACTTGGTTCAGTTGGTTTTCTCAGACTCAACCCAGTTTGGTAGTTGGATGAGCAAATGGTGAATATTTGAGTATTTAATGATAATTAAAATAATTATTATTGTGACTTTATATTATAAAGTCAAATAATGAATTATTAATTAAATGAAATATTATAAAGTATTAAAAGACTTTATAATAAAGTGGGTTAATATTATTTAATGAGTATTTATTACTCAAAAGGAAAAATACGCCCATTTATTGTTTAATTTTCCTAAGTCACAAAGGGGAAATTAAAAATCATTTAAAATTGTCATTAATGTGCTTTTTTGGGTTGAGCCTCTTAAAGGAATAAATTAAGTCTCTCAACGAAAATCAAACTCATGTGATTGATTATTCAAATTTGTCTTTTTTGGTGAGAGCTTTGGGATTTGTGAGAAACCAAGGGTTTTTGCCAAGTTTCAGAAATCTTCAGGCTGTGGAGAATGTAAACTCTTCATAGACTAGCATTCTAAAGTTGTGAAAGATCAGCTAAAGTTTGCTAATGGTTGGCTTCAATACAGAGGTCAAATTTGTGCATCATCAAGAAGATTCAACAGGGGTTTAATTAGCTTGTTTGTAAAGGGAAAATTTTATCTTGTGTGGCAGTTGATATTGTTGATTTACCATCTTTTGGGCCGTACACTTTTTGTACTTTTAGGTCGTACATTGCAGCAAAGGGATGTCTTTTCAAAAGGAATCCAAACGCCTCTCTTTCCAGCCTCTAACTTATCTCAATGGTGGTGCCTAGGGTGGAGTAGGTTGATTCAAGCAAAATATAGAAGGAAAAATCATTATTGCAAGTTGGTCGTACCATTCAAGGCTTCTTCAAGCGACTGCAAACAGAAAAATAAAGTTTTTAATAAATGCATATGTTGCCTTTTTGTATGCATGTTAAATCTACAGCCTTGTAATCATCTCTCAATAAGAACTAAGTCATTCACCATCAATTTGGAAGTTGTTTGCTTCTATAGTTGTTATTTTGTTGATTTTTCATCATCTGGCACCATTTTGATTTAAAAAACCAGCAAAACATGTATATGCAAAACTCATTGAAAACCCACAAACCATCAAAACTCAGCAAAACTTCATTATTCAGCATAAATTGGGGTTGAGAGACACCAAGTCTCTTACATCATGCCCATCCTGTCTATCCTGACCATCATGTGGCTACTGTGGTGGCTGTTGAGGCACTTGTCCAATCCAAGGTCCTCTAACCTATCCCCTACCTTCTGCTTGGACTATGGGAAATGTAAATCTCACAGGAGCATGCATCTACCAATAAGCATTGTAAGCATGTGTAGTGCCTGCATCCTATGGACCATCAACGTAAACCCAAGGCTGCATAACCAACTATCTGAAATCATCAATCACCACCTGGGGTTGGATCTGTTGCCCCTAGGCTGTCTCTTGAGCTCTCCTCACAAATATAGCTCTATAGGCTAGGTTAGGTGCATCTTGCACCTCCCCGAACTATCTTGCTACCCTATCAGGTAGGTAGCACTCAATCATATGGTGCTCTCACCCCTACATATATCTAGTCTGGCGGCAGTAGAACAACTGCTCATCATCATCGTGCCATCTATGGAAGTGGAGCCAAGGCCTCCATTTGAAGATTGTCATCTCGTCAATAACTTGCCTCTAGTGCGGGATGTCAGTGATACCTATGTAATGTAGGGTAGTCATACCCCCATATCTATATACCGCAGGATGATCACAGTCTGTCTGGACATCTGCTACTATGGGCCTCAATACTACTATATGCTCATACACCCAGACATGAAGTATCACACCAGCCCCAATGTTGTAGACCCCACAATATACCACCTGGTGCATGTCACGATATAAGGAGGCAAGGAAAACATGCCCCCATGCATACACATTCATCTCCTCCATCATTCAGGACCAAATGATGCCCCATCCCATGTTGTAACCTTTGGCTCATCTATCAGGAACAAGAACTCTCGAGATCAGTGCACCAACAAATAGAGTTAAATCTGGGGCAATCCCGTCGTACTGATCTAGATCAATTTTCCCGCTATCTGTGATGTACTCATCGACTCCGAACAACTAGAAAATGGAATCACCGCCAGCCTTGACATCATAGATAATCCACTCATCATGTATGGGGGATCCACATGATCCACCATACATCCTCAAGAGTAACTATGGCCTCCCCTGTCGGTAAGTGGAACAATGATGTCTCGCTCTGCCATCTCTCCACCAGTGTTGTCATCATAGCCAGGTGTGTCTGAATCGTAGGCATCTATACCACATGGCCAAATCTGATCAAACCTAGGAAATATAGTGCATCATCACTCAAGTGCCTCACTTGACGCAATATCTGACCTCTATGCTCCTTCGAGTGGAGAGGATGAAGGACCTCCTACATTCAGAACACCCACGATGTCAAATTTTATCAACCTAGTACATTTTTGAAAATTTAAAATCCTTGAAAAGCGAAGGCGAGCCAACATCTACAAAGGTGACGCCCTACGTTTGTGCAAAAGTGACGCTATAAACAAAGGCAGTGCTACATCGCAAAGGCAGGTCGGCATTTCCCCACAACACCTTACCCTCTTAACCTCGCGTGACGCTTTACTGCAAAGGCGGGTCGGCATTTCAAAAATGACCCTGGACCTAAATTTCACCCTGTGATGTTATCATACAAAGGAAATGCTCCATTGACAAAAGCAACGCCAAACAACCCATTTGTGATGCCCTAGAGAGCCACTTTTGGTTGACCTAGTTGTACCCTATTTAATGCACCAAAAGCGTGAAAAATGAGGAAAGTTTGAATTGTGTACCAGGGGTCCTACATCTGGAGGCCGGTAGAACTCTCGAACCCACTCCATCTGATGCCTGGGAAGCACACGAGTTGTCATTCCATCAGCACCTTAAAACAAAATTGGAAGGATTCTAGAAGGTTATGTGCACAAATAAGTTGAAAATTACCCCTACCCTCTTATTTATGCTGGAAATTTAGGGTTGTTTAAGGTATTTTTAGGATTTTTTGAGCCCGTTAATCCATTTTTTGCATAACGAAGCCTGTTTTGACCTGTTTTTATCATCGTGAGCCTATTTTCATGTCTTGTAGGCTATTTTCTACGCCTGAAACATTGTTGAATCTATTTCACAAGCTCGACCCAAAATTGAAATTTTTTCCCAATCTCTCAAGGGGGCAGTGTACCAGCATAATTATTTCTACTGGGACAACAATGGGGCATCCAAAAAAAAAATTTAAAAATGAATTTTGATCTCATCGATGTTATTCTTTGAACCAACACAATAGGTACCTCACTTCAAAGAGGGGAAAATGTAGACACTTAAAAGTCCTGAATGATATTATGTATCTAATTCTAATAAATTAACACCTTTTCCTTCTAAATCACTTTGGACTAACCAATTAATTAAATAATCTATATTATTTAGTTAAATTCATCAATTTCTACTATTAATCAAATAATTAACTTTATTAGATTAATTCACCTTTCTTCTGACTAATGTTCAACATATTTAATTAAATCAAATCATTTAATTATATCCCTCTAAAAGTCATATCATTTGATTAAATAAATCAAATCAAATGTCATAATCCCTTAACCCATCCAAGTTAATTAATGTTGAATTAATTAACCCTAAGCCACTTTCTAATCATCATTAACAAATCCTCTAGCTTTTAACTCCCCAAGAGTTAAATCAACCCATTGTCAACTAACCAAGTTGCACATGAAATTCATTTCTTTTAATTATCTAATTACCCTATTTATCCTCACAATGGAATATTCCTAAGAATATTCCTCTCAACTACCTCCTCATTCAATTTCCCTCCAAAGGTTTTAAATAGCCTCTTACACATCCATAAATACCTTTTACATTCATTTACTTCTTCTTACATCCTTTCAAATCTTCAACCATATTCATTTACTTCTTCTTACATCCTTTCAAATCCTCAACCATTTTTATTTATTTCTCTTACATCTTTACTCTACACATTCCCCAAAATGTGCTCCACCCTCATCCAATAGAATTGTTACAAGTGTCACATTCCTATTGGCTCCCCTTTTATCCCACATTCACCAATTTCTCTCATTCTTCAACCCTTGAGTCCTATAAGTAGGGGCTTCCTCTACACAATATGGATCCACAATCTTAAGCAAGTTTACTCCAGGCATTTCTTACTCATTTCATCACATCATTTAGCTAGTTTTATCATACTTTAGCATCACTTTCATACTTTGAATCATCTACATCATTGGAGCTTATCAAAGGGATTGGGAAAGGGCTTCTTTCCACATCAAAGGAGCACCAATCCCCCTATGGGGTGAAGGTTTGGTTGATTTAGTTGATTACATGTTATCTTTTTCCTTCTTTCTTGTCTTCATCTCATGTTTTCATCTTTGTTTAACCAAGAATCTCATAGGGAGTGCTTTGTTTGGATTTCTAACTTGATTAACACTGGATTTTTGTCTCTTGTTAGTTAATTTCATATTAGGAATTCACAATAAGAATGAAGAAAATTGAGCATCTCATATTAGATGCATGGGTTCAACTATGATTTTTACTTTAGGAACAGGGCATGGTACACCCCATACCCACTCGACAGCCACTATCAAAAGAAATAATTTATAATAATGCAAAAGAAACAAAAAAGAAAAAGTGGGCAGGATCCCCCATATTGATGAAAACTTGAATGGATTTGTGAAACTTTTACAACAAAAAATTAAAAATAGAAGCTAAGAATTAATAGAGATTTCTAAACATATGGGACATTCTAGAGCAACATGTGTGATTAATTAAGGATGGGAAACTATTGTTTTTTCCCTCTCACTTGAAACAACAAATTATCTGAACTACAATGTGATTTAAAAAAAAGCGGATAAGAGGTTTTACAAAATGCAACTGTTGCAATAGGAGTTATTTAAATTCACCTCTTCCATTGTATTCTTATTTAAATTATACTTTCTCTTTTTATTGCAGGTTTAATTTACGAGATCTCTTTTTTTCATATTATTTTTGGTGTTGTTCAGCATGGCCATTCTTTATCTATATGTTTTCTTATGTATTTTTTTTTTATTGTTGGGCTCCTTTTCATTGGGTTTGTTTAGATTTTCTATTTGATCATTTTGATTTGGTTTCATTTTTTTTAATGTTGGATCTGTTTTATTTTTATTTTCTAATGGGTAGAGATGAGATAGTTTGTGGTTCAAAGGTAAAAAATTGATCCAGGTATTTTTTTCATTTACTTGCATCAATTCTTTTTCACAACATAAAATTCTCAAATAGTTTAATGTTAAGTGTTAAATTTTTTGTGTGGGTGGAAGGGTGGGCGTCCCTCCATAGTGGTGGAGGGAGGTGGCATGGGTTTCCACGGTGGCAGGTAGTTGGGGATCATTGTGCCGAGTTGGCCAACACGTCAGCAGGGTTGAGTTGGCCTATCTTTTCACCAAGTTTTGGCGTATGGTGTCAGACAACTAAGGCACCCACCTCAACATCTAGTGATGAGCGCTCATAATGGAAATGTGATCTCCCTTCTTTGCAAGGACATCTTGCACATTGGAAGGGGTACGATTTGAGGAGGATGGTGGAACTTTTGTGATCCGTGTTTTATTTAATGAAGGCTTGGCTCTTTTTTGCCTTATGTTTTCTCTGCAGGTGTGTGGCGAATGTGGGTTTCTCTCCTTCTCTCATGTCAAGCGCAATCTGTGTGGGGTTGCGAATGGCGAAGAGCTCTAAATTTTTCATTGAAGTCTCGATGGCGGGCCTTGCTCTGTTTGGGGCCGACACTCCTATCTCATTGTGGTCGTCAGCGAGACTGGCCTCTTTCAGGGAGGTCACTAATCAAAGATTAAAATGGATCCTACTAAATTATGACCTGTTGGTGCTTGTGGCCATGAAAATGGTTTTGGGCTCTAGTCATTTGGAGTGCAAGGAGTATGGGAGAGACAATTTGCACATCTCTTCTTGTTTCCTTGCCTCTTTTCTGGACAATAAGGTGTTGAAGGTCGAAGCAAAAGGATTATTGGTTAAAATGTTTAGAGTGGACTTGGTTGAAGGTGTGGACGAAGTTCTCCGTGTGGTGATTGAAGGCAGGGGTTGTCTGAGGCCATGCGACTTGGAATAGCTGTGTATGGAGGAGACGGTGAAGATATTTCCTTTCCTCTTGGATTTGCAGGGACCGAGTTTGATAAGGCATTGGTCGATTGTGGCGGTTGTTGTTGTTTTCCTTAAGAAATTCTCCAGGCTAATGGCGGTTGACAATGTGGAGTGGAAATTGAAATTTGAGGATTTTGCAAAATTGAACATTTTTTTGTAAGTTGGGTTGTGGTTATTATTTTTTGGTTTGTAGGAGATAGTTTTGGTTTGACAACGTATTCAGAAGCCCTAGTTGCGCTACTGCCATTAATATGGATTTTGTTATGATAATTCTGGTTGGGTTCTCGGTGATTCAGTATTTAGCTTTTTTGGAGGTTGGTTTTTGATAGTGTTTATGGCGGTCAGTTTTTTAGCTTGTTTATAGTGAAATCTTAATACCTACATGGCAGATGCTTGTATTCCTGTTTATATTATTAATAAAATACTGATCTTATGTATCAAAAAAAAAGTGATTTTTTGATTCCTTAGTTTAATTATTGTTTTTATTAACACTAGGTTAAATAATTTGGAGCTTTAATCTGGTTGAATATGATTTACTAGATGCCTTACAGGTGGACTTACATTTGTTTATATTTTTGTTATTTCTTCATTTTTGTTTGCATTAGGTGTAAGTATTAACTTGATGGCTTGCAGGTGGGACTCATGGCTCTAGAGAAAGAAAAGAAATAAAAGAAGAGAAAAATGTAAGTTCATTCTGGTTATATATCTGTACATGTCATTCTAGATAATGTGGTTTTGGAGTTAACATATTTTTTTATTGTTTGATTATTTGTTTCTATTTTTCTATTTTTTATAACATTCTTTGAGTTTCTGCTTTGCGAGAATTTTTCTTTTGTTTTTCATTACATTCAAGTACCTAGGGACATTAATTAAATAATAGAAGAAACATTTATGTGCTAAGTAATGAAAGAAATCTTTTTGTAGTATTTTTCTTGTGTTTTCTTAAAATTTAAGTAGGTAGGAGGAATCATGATCTAAAGACAAGGCAATATTTATGTGTTAAATAATGACAAAAATATTTTTGTAATATTTTTACTATGTTTTCTTTGAATTTAAATGGTTAAAAGGAATCATGATCTTAAGATTAGGGAATATTTTTGGGAACATTGTATATTTTTACTTTTATTTCTACCACATTACTTTATAGCACCCCAATTCTTCCATTCAGAAATATCTCTAGATTGAATTCCTTTAAGCCTTGTTAGAGGTTTAATCCCTTGCACTTTATGAAATGTAAAGCATTTCTCCCCTCCATCCACCTCTCATGATTAGTATCATACAATAATCACAATCTTTGCATATCGTTTCTATTTATACATGCCAAAGTCAAAGACATCCTTTGCAAGACTCATACAAGGTATACAAGACCTAGGTACAAGATATTTATAGTGTTACAATCAATTCTAAGTTGGAGATAAATTATGACTTCATTTGAATGAACATAGGCTATAAAATCAACAAATCCTATTAAATATGGTCCTTACATCATTTGTGGTCTATTAGACTTAATGCCTTTAACATGGACATAATTTTTATCTTGGCAGCCATAATTTAGTCAATCTAAACAACTTAAAATATATGAGATGACAAATTTAGAGTACAATTATAATGCTTTTCCAAATTTAGTTTCCTCTATGTATATAAATTCTCATTAATGCTAGAACTTGCAACACCATGTAAAATAATACAACACCTTGATTTGGAAAATTATAAATTGAACCCTAATAAACTAAACAGATCTCCCAATCCACTTTCAGACACAAAAGAGACAAGAAAAAATTATCCACAAGAATGAAGGAAATTGAGCATATTAGGTTATATTTTTGCACTTTGTCATGCTTATCATGTATTGTAAAGTATGCATATGATCAAAATTTATGCAACATCTAGCTCTTAGTAAATTTTAGCTGCCACACATGAATGAAACTTGGAGATCTGCAACTCTTTTGGAAATAGAAATAAGAGAGAAGAGGAAAAATATTTTTTGGAAATAGGAACAACAGAAAAGAGGACAAGCATTTATAATGTCCTAACTATTTCTTATGTAGAGTATTAAATATTTACTAGTTACTTTCTTTCTAAACTTGTTAATTTTCTTCTTGCAATTCTTGTGTTTATGCCTCACACCTGTAAATTATGTTTCATAAATCATCTTTCAAACAACTAATCTTTAATAGAAGGGAATATAAATTGTGAGATAGAAAAATAGTAAAGAATCCTTGTGAAAAGGCAACCACATACCCAATCTATTTGAATACATTACTTTATGGCACAAGAATGCAATATTAATCCCTATTGTGCATATTTTGAAAAGTATAATCCTTTATGAATTTCATGATACCCCTTAAGCTAGTTGTATAGGAAGAAATGTAACCTACAAGACATATAGAAGCATGTTTAGAAATATTTTTGAAAGAAACAATAAAAAAGGAACTGATAAATTAAAAATTTGAAGTGTCATATTATTGCCCATCCCCTGCAACTGATGGGAAAATTGTGTTTTGGACATCTATTTAGAACTCTTCAAATGGTCAAACAGAAAAATGAAATTAAAATATGGAAGATATGGGATCACAAGGTGTAGAAAATTTACTTTGGAAAGAAACATTGTGCTTTGGGGTATTCCCACTCAACAATTGATTGGAAGCATTCAAATCCATGAATGGATTTGTGATGCTTATTTCCATCAATCTCACTTTGTAAGTTTCAAAGGAAAACAAAGGACTAATTTTAAATGGTAGTGAGTCGAGGGATAATGGGAGAAAATTAAGATACTATCAGAACATAAGGGAAACACTTAGTGTTACCTTGAGATCATTTAATTGGAATGGAAAAAAAATCAAAGTGTCAAAGAAAATAGCTCCATCTAGACTTGCAACTGTAGGAAACTACTCTCAAGATACTAGATACAGATGGACTGATTCTAAATGGGAGTGCAAATGGAAGAAAAATAAAATACTATCATAACATAAGGGAAACACTTAGTTAATAGACAGATTGTACCTAGATCAAATTTCTACCCTTTTATCATTTGATATGAATGAAAAATTGAAAATTGTTTTCTAAGAATCAAAGAGAAATAGCTCCATCTAGATTGGCAATTGTAAGAAACTATTCCTAAGATACTGAATATAGATGAAGTTGTGTAGAGGATCAAATACTTATGATTAGGGTGCTAATCAATAAATCTTGAAACATGACTTTGGAGGAGGAATAGACACATAAATAACCATTCCCAATTTTTTTTCTTTCTTATTTTCAAACACAATTCTCCTCTTGGAAAGTAATATCATATTGTTACAATTGACTTGTTTCTTCATATACCTCATTGTAGGAGGGCAGGAAAATGAATAAACTAATAAAGAGATCTTTCAATTAAGAAAACATATTCAAAAGGTGACAAATGCCAAAGTGAGGGATTACCAGGAAGCATGGTGTCCATCTGCAGCAAATCATAGGTAGCCTTTAATAATTAAATTTGAGTTACAAAGTTTTGTGGGGAGAAATGTTGAAGCAAGGTATGGACATCCATCAAAGAATAATGGATAGAGAAATTTATTTAGAGGGATATGGCGCTACATGAATGAGGGAGAACGTTGCTCCCCATTAGCTCCCTAGATCAGGTGATATCATTGTTGAGGATGACGTTAACACCTGCAAACCAAGAAACTATGTTATACTAGTGGGAATCTACAAGGCATTTCCTGTTAGAAACAAAAGCAATTCAATGCGGTAAGAAAAAGTGATTTAGAGATAAGGGAAGAGTGATTAAGTCGGATGAATCCAATTTTAATTCTGTCATTTCCACCTTAGATTATATAATGGTGGATTTCTATGCCCATTGTGCACCCATTGTCAAGGCCTCTTTCTCCAGTTAGAGTTTACTACTTCAATGCTTGTTGACGATGATAAATTGATTGCACACTTTACAAAATTGGTGTAGATTTATATGCTTTTGGGAGGACACAAATGGTGTTGCATTTGGATCCATTATAGAGGCTGGTCTTTGGTTGTTTGGTTAATATTTTATGAGAATTTATTTTCAAAGCAGGCTTTTGGAGTATATTGATGTCACGGGTGAGTGGTTTTGTGACCATTCTTTATAAAGTTTTGGGTGCCTGAGTTTGAATCATTATTGTTGTTATAATGTTTCATTTTATTATTTTGAATGGGTTTCTTCTAAAGTTGTAGGCTGAAATTTTATGTATTTATGATTTTGAATGGGTTTCTCGGATCTCCTAAAGTTTAGACTACAATTTTAAGTAAATTATATTGGGTGGCCATGGAAGGGTCATTCCACTCACATGGCTTAGCTACACAAATCAAGAGTGTTGTGCAATGATCTAGGGCAGTGATCAACTCCTCGCTTCATTTCAGAATCCATATGCTAACAACATATTTATAAATATTTTGTGAAAGCAATAGATGATTCAACATAGAATAATGTGAGCTATTAGGTCTATATGGAATTTTTGAAATACAAGTTAGGAATCAAAAAAATAAATCATTACTAGATGACATCTCTTTACTTTTTCTTTAGTATAAAAAAAAAAAAATTCTAAGAAATGGTTCTGCATGTATTTGTAAACCTGATTTGAAAGATAATATCTAAATTGCATCATGGACCTTTCAGATTTTGGAAAACAAACTAGTATGATAAGACAATAGTAAACCTGTAGCCTTGTCACAGTGATTTTATGGTCAAAAGCATGATGATTTATATAGCATTTGGGAGGACCAAAGACTCTTTAACTGTATTTGAAAAATACTATGAACATTGTAAACCTTGTCAAACCATATGTTTTACTTTTACTTTAGAATAAAAAATATATAATTTTGAGAAATGGTTATGCATGTATTTGTAAACCTGATTTGAAAGGTAATATCTAAATTGCATCATGGAACTTTCGTATTTTAGAAAAAAAATTGGTATGATAAGACAATAGTAAACCTATAGCCTTGTCGCAGTGATTTTATGGTCAAAAGCATGATGATTTATATGGCAGTTGTAAGGACCAAAGACTCTTTAACTATATTTGAAAATTACTATGAACATTGTAAACCTTGTCAAACCATATGGTGTTAGTTACATGGTTGTTGTAGTTATGTTTGCTTGGGACCTATTTTAGAGGTTGTATCAATGCATTAAATGTATAAATATTGTATTTATTCCTTGCTGGTTTGCAAATTTAATTTGTATTGAGACTAATATTTAAGGGACTTTTGTGTTAACGAAATGATGGTTAGAAAGTTGAAGAGAGTGCAATGATGGTTGTCATTTATGTATGAGTCTTTATTAAAAAAAATTATTCATGTTGAGTTAAGTCAAAAAAAATCTGTATTAGATTAAACAACATAATTGTATAGGCCACTACCCCTTAAAAATGTTGCAAGTATATGTGACTTTGGTATCAATAATTTAGTTTATGTAATTGAATTCTCTTCATAATGAAATATATGTAGTGATTCATCATGTGCATGTTGTTGTTACTAAACCACTATAAGTAGTGGAATGATTAAATATAGATAATTATTTTGGACAGATGAATAATTTGATTTCCTTTTCTTTGATAAAATGCATGGAAAGAAGGAATTGAGTTGTGTTAAATGGTTATCATAGTTTTATTCTTGTGAGATTCATAAGGTCACTATAGAATAAAATGAGATGTTATGATAACCCCATTGTTAGAATCAACATCATGTATCAAGTACTTAATCACAAAGGATCTATTCATGATCTATGAGGGTGATGATAGATATATGTATAGTATTAACATCAAGGTACTGAATGTTGCTTCTATGCCCATTATGTACCCATTATCAAACTTTGTTACTTCAATGCTTGTTGACAGTGATAAATGGATTGTCCATTGTAAAAAAATTGGTCCATATTTACATGCTTTTGGGATGACACAAATGGTGTTGCATTTTGATCCATTATAGAGGCTAGTCTTTGGGTGTTTGGTTAATAGTTTATGAGAATTTATTTTCAAATCAGGCTTTTGGAGTATATTGATGTCATAGGTGAGTGGTTTTATGACCATTATTTATGAAGTTTTGGGTGCCCGAGTTTGAATCATTTTTTTTATAATTTTTTATTTTTTAATTTTGAATAGGGTTCTTCTAAAGTTGTAGGCTACAATTTTATGTATAAGTTATATTGAGTTTTTTTATTTTGAATGGGTTTCTCCTAAAGTCTATATTGCAATTTTATGTATAAGTTCTATTGGGTGGCCATGGAAGGGTCATTCCACTCACATGGCTAAGCTACACAAACCAAGAGTTTTATGCAATGATCTAGAGCTATAATGACATTCTCCTGATTTTCCCTACAATTTGCCTATTGATCGCAAATTGCAGAAAATTAGGGTTACGGTTTGTCTTACCAAATAAATATTTCTTTAATAATGCAATCATGGGTTTGAATCCTGCAATCACCACATGAACAATATATATATATATATATATATATATATAATTAATAGAGTTAGGCAATTGTTACCTAATTGTGTATTCAGCTCAAGCAGGTAGAGCTAGGACAACAATGATGATGAAAAGAATAAAAGGTACACATTAAATTCTGCTAAGTTTTCATTATCATGCACAGAAATGCTACTAAATGAAATTGTAGTTTTATTATGCATGTGTTTACAAGAGAAAATATTACACAAATTTTGCATTGAATTGTTGTCTTTTATTCATTTTACAAAAAGTATGCTTAAGGTGTCCCACACAAGTCATGGGAATGACTGAAAGATGCAACATAGAACTAAATTATACATCTGAAGAAAAGTAAAAGAACACATGAAAGGAATAGGGATCCGTCATTTCCTAAATGACGAACCCCAAAGTTGATCAAATGTATCTTCATCTCCCTTCGTCCAATAAGCTCCATAAATGCCTGCAAGAGATGGAATAGATGGTGTTAGAGCTCAAGATTCCAATTCTCCTCATATACAATATCAACAGATATATAACCTACTTTTATGAAGCATTGAAATCAGATATGT
Organism: Sequoia sempervirens; assembly: GCA_007258455.2. Lineage (NCBI taxonomy): Eukaryota > Viridiplantae > Streptophyta > Pinopsida > Cupressales > Cupressaceae > Sequoia > Sequoia sempervirens. Next base: position 82,467,387 of record VDFB02000002.1, on the reverse strand, counting down.
AGTTATCACAATTATCTAAGAAAAGCAAAGGGTCATCAATCATCATAAGGCTTTGAGCTTCATGGTTTTTATTAACTTGTTTTTTCACTGTGCAGGTATAGGTCCATTTTCCATTGCAAGATTACTTTGTTCAACATCACAGTATGTGGAGGAAAATTTGGCTCCTACAAGGGTTGAGCCCAACATACTGTCCTCTTAGTTACAAAAGAGGAATAAAGTGTAAATTTCATAAATGAAAATGGGTACAATGCTACAAGTCACCTTGATATGATGGGACAAAAAAGGAAGTAAGTTGCACATTTATTAAATGATAGTAAAGAGTGCTAAGGAATAAAGAGTGAATTTGTTCATTCTCTTCATGAGAAATAGCAGCTTTGAAATCTAAGGGAATATAATGCAAAGAGCAATCACATGAAGGTTTTTAAGATCAATTAAAAGAAGGAACAATCATGTGCATTGATATTCATGAGAATGAAAGTGACAAAAGGAAGCCTAAGTGTAGCCATGAATTGAAGGGTAGTCATTATTGACTGTGAGACAAGATTAGAGATTTATGAAGTGTCAGAGGCATCATCCCTAAATTTTCCATCCATACATGATATTGTTGCTTGGAGATTTCCCTGAACATGGCTAGTTTGTGTGTGATACTTGACACAAGGAGGTTGAGAAGACTATCTATCATGCAAAGATTACTGATGTGGGTCTGATCAAGTCTAAAGACAACCTCCCATGGCCATTACACCAATAGTTGAAGCAATTATTAAACAAAAGATTCATTGAGGTACTAATAGATATTGTTATTCAACTCTAATGGCTATAGGGGATTTTTACTCATATCACAAAGTTTGTAGTCATTTGAAAGTGATAGGACATCAATTTCAATGGTAAGGGATAGATTAGAAAAGATCAATCAAGAAGGGCATTCCATTTAAAAGACAAACCAAGTGGCAGTCATATCTCAAAAACCACAAATTAAGTTTTCGTGATTTTTGGATAGAAATTATGAAACAATTAGATGAAAAAACCCATTAAATTTCATGAAAACCCAGTTTGTGGTTTGAGAGAAAACTTCACTAGTCTAGGACAGTGAAAATGAACCTGTTGAAGGGAAATCAATCAAGAGGGGCATTCAGAGTTCTTAAATAATAGTATATTTTCATCAAGATTAAAGAACAAATCCATGAATAATAATTTTGACTCATTCGTTATGACAATCAATGATGCAAACAAAGGCAAGTTGACAGTTAGGTGTTGAATGGGTAGAGAACCAAGTTGTAAGGGCAGTTTGTAGCCTTCACAATATATAGATTACAAAAGAGCAACCTTTGAACAACTTTTATGTTATATGTCAAAGTTTTAAAAGAACAATCAAGGTTAATATGCTTGATGGAAGACACTTTCTATGAGTGTACATGTGACCTCAAAAGGATAGTATGGAAGTATGGCAGAATTCAAAGGGTTAGTGATTGAAGGGACAGTATTAGAATACCAATGGTCTACAATAGAGAAAAGAGGAAGGTAATCTAGTCCTTCAAGGATAGTGGACAATCACAAGCTATCATTGTCCTCAAACTCTACATTGAGTTAGAATCAGTCTTATCTCAGATGGAAATAGTAGAGGACAATGAATTTTTAGTTTTCAAATGGGAGTTTGAGCTATTAGGCCTCACAGCGTTGGTACTGGAAACTTCATGCAATAATGATGGAAAAGCATGGTTATTTCTACATGTAAGAAGGAACAATGACAGAGTCGTCACATATGGAGGATAACTTTAACATCAAATCCATAGGTTTTCTTGAAACCAGACTCCTACAAAGTGAACATACCATAGTGTCATCCTTCAAAAGTGCGTGATGAAAAAACAAAGAATCCCAAATGCAACTAGGGTTTTGAGTTGAGTTTTCCAAAGTTTTATTATACAGAAACACTCGGTTACAATCTACTCTTGAGAGAGTTGTGATGACCAAAATAGTAGGTTGGACAGTCAAAAATAAGGAACGTATAGCATCCCAGGCATATGATGGTCACCAATCTAAATAGCATTAGATTTCAACGTATTAGTGGCAGTGAAGAAGAAACCAAGTATTCAAAGTGATATTTTTTCATCACTGATCCATCATACATAAAGGCAGCCAACATTATGATTTTGAAAAGATAATAACAAAAAAAATGTCATGAAGCCTCAAAACACATTTTCCAGCAAGAATGCATAAAAATATGGCCATACGCACAAGCAGAAAATATTTTCCATACTCAAAAAGCAGATAATATATAACGAAAAAATTCACATATTTCATCCTCTTTTGCACAAACAGTGCAGTTGCAAGGTTTCTTTCACAGTAAACAGAGATAAAATGAAAGAATCTCATCATTTCTAATATGAAAGTTTCTTACCACACAATATTCCAGCTTGTATCCTATAAGAAATCTCTAGAAAGATCTCTAGAAAGCCTTCAGAATGAAACCCTTTGCGGCAAAGAGGAGTAACAGAGAAATGAAAGTGTAAAAAAATGCAAAGTGATAGCCATGGCTAGGGTTAACTCTTTTGAGTTTCCAAAAAGCCTTAAACCTGGCCAACTTCATATGGGGTTTTTCCCACCTTTATTTAAACATTTTGCATAAAACTAATACATTTTCTAGTGTATTAATTTACCTTTGGGATTTTATTTACATATTTTTTAAACATCAAAGTCAAATTGCCCTTTGTAATTTTGCATGAAATTGATAAAAGCAAGAATGTAAATAGATAATAAAATAATATTTTATAAATTACTTTAATAAATGTCATAAAAATGCAAAATCTATAACACCTATTAAATTTGGTCTTAACTATCACTTTAATATTTGTTTAAATTGTTTATCCTTGTCCAAAGTCATGCAAAATCACAAGGGGAGTGAAACTGAGGTCTTTAGCCCTAATTTTCAATCAACTGGAGTGTTTTTGGAGTCATCTTTGGTTAGACTGATTGAGAGGAGTTTCGAGCTATTTTAGCTCATTTTGGAGCAGTTGTGGGCCCCTTTTAGGGGATTTTCAATTTTTCTCATGAATCATCTTGGAGGAGATATTTTTAGAGTGCAGTTGAACTGTAAGTGCCACCTCCTGGTAGTTTGAGACTAGTTTTGTATATAGGAGAAAAGACTTAGTCTTTTTTCTTCAATTCTGGCTTATTTGCCCTTGCATTTTGTAGAGAGGATATTTGACTTGTAACTCAGAATTCATTTTCACTTTTATATACAATAGCAGTAGTTTATTTTCCAACAGTTTTATTGTTATGTTTTGCACAGATTCCTTCCATATTCTAATACAAACAAGAGTTTTTCTATCTAATTTCAGGTGTCTTATTAGTTTGTGAGTGATTTGATAGGATTTTCTTGTGTTTGTTTCAAAACCTCCAAATTATGTCTCATTTATTGGATGCAAGTATACAATTTTAGTTTATTACAGGTCACAACTTCTGCAAGAATTTCTCAAGCCTTTCTATGAATTAATTATGTGATGAATTTGATTAATTTAGATTGTAAAATAGGTGTATTAGAGAATTTTTTTGAATCATATTGCAGTTTAGGTCAAAATATTGGTGTATCACCTCTTAGAATTTAATTTACATTTTCAAAGTATCCTTCTTCCTTTTTCCCATCAAATCCATTAGTTTCTAGGAAATATATAGGGGAACCAGCCCATAATCTAGAGATTCATCTTTGTTATGATCAACCCACAGGCTCGAAGGTGTTTCAATGTTACACAAGATTACTGAGCCTCCTATCTTATCATCAGGGTGCAATCCTACGTGTTAACAGTAATTACATCACATCATAGATTATCATTAATGCAAGAAAGCTAGGGTTTGGGAGAAAGGACATGATGGGTCCACCTGAAGCCTTTTCTACACCAAGCTTAAGAGGGTGTATACCACAACCCTCTCCCTTGGTGGCTTGTACCTGCTTTCCCCATGAGTGTCCCAACCCCTTGAAGACACTTTCCACCTTGTGGGGTGGGTGGGGGGCATAAGTGGGTAACTTGGCTCTTTGTGTGAGTTCCTTGTGGTTGGTTATGTGCTAGCCTCATTTACCCCTTTTGCTTACACCCCAGGCCCTTCCTACAAGGTGGGTTCCAAAAATTCAAACATATCTTCTATTCTATCATAAGAAATCATACATTAAATATTCTTTCATTATGCATGGCAATATTTATACAGATGTAAGATAATTAATGGAAAAAAATACCCTTGATTATATATATATATATATATATATATATATATATATATATATATATATATATATATATATATATATGTTTAATAGTTGTCAACCTGCTATGGTGGACTGGATGGGTTCCTTGTGATTGTTGTTTTGACCCCTCTTTTGTTCAATCGATGTGTATCTTTTTCTCTTCTCTAAATCAATGTATGTTATATAATATATTATATTGAATGCATATATATTGGAGTGCATATCAATTACTATTTATCTATAGTTGTTTCCTTTCTATGTGCAGATTTATTCCTGAATAATTCCCCCCCTTTCAAATGAGGTGTTTTCCCTCATATATCCAATTGGATGCAGTAGGAATGGAGGTGACTTTTCTCTATAAGTAATTGTTGTCCCTTGATCATAACCTTTCACTAATTACTAATGGTTGTCGTTTTATTTATGATCGTTTCCTTATATTAATTATTCATTCACTAATCATTCTCTAACATATGACTTGTTAACTTAATTATTGTCTTCCTTATATGTAATCACAGCCCTTGTCCTTAACAACATTTGTTGATTTCTCCTAATCCTTCCTCGTTATTATCTTTGGTTGACCTAATACTATACATTAAATGGTCTTTGTCTTGGGTGATATGTTGAATCTGTGATTTGCATAGTGTAAAAAATGTTGGTGATGAGATATTTTAAATTTAATTTCTATTTAAGGTGGCATCAAAACAATAAAGGTCTACCAATATATAGTATGAAGAATTTAAGTGTCGATATATTTATCTAGCGAGGGGCATGACAGTACACCCTACCCAAGATTGCTTGTCCTCAAGCAATCACAAACTAAGATTTGTAACTAAATATTGCTCCTTTTTGTGATGATATTAGCTTCAATTGTGATACTTTGATAGGAATTAGAAGTTCTAAACCAAGTGATGTTTTTTTTTACCCTATGCCTTGGAGATTAGTTGTTAGTATACTTACCTCGATTTACTACCGATAAGATTAATACTATCCTCTAAGGTATGAGGACAATTTTTTGTCTTATGTACTATTATTTCCCAATATCTCTCAACAAAAAAACCAAGATTTTGGAAATTGGCAAAATTTGTTACTTAAGACAAGTTTTCTCTCATTTCATCACCGTAGAGATACAAACTCTTCATTTCTCTTTGTTGAAATCTAAAAATAATGATGGATTGCATGAAGATCAAGATCCCACTCGTTTGTTTCAAATCACTTTTGCATTTGTGTAAAGGATCTAGATGTTTTGAATGATAACTTTTGTTAGATAAAGTATGTTTTATTTTGTGTAATCATTCAAACAAGGTTTGAGATAAGTTTCTTTCTAATGAGGAGCTTATAGTGTTTTATTCAAACATCTATCATTCTCGTAAGTAATTGATACTTAAGTATCGATAAGTCAATCAAAAAAGATGTACAATAGTTTAGCATTCCTACCAAGCAATAAAAGGATTTTACCCTAGTATCCAATTCTTATCCCCTCTTCCAACAATTTGAGGTTATCACTCCCTTTCAACATATCCCCATGTTTGGTTCTAACCTCATTTTCATATCTTTGGAGATTATTGTTTATTTTACTTGATTCATTTAACAATATCAATTTATCCTGAAATTTGAAAGGTGAGAATGATCTTGGGATTTTTGGGTTATGGACCCATAATAGACTTATGTAATAATTTTTTTGTAGCTTGATTGGTATCCCATTTATCTCAGATAACTAACATTGATGTCTTTGACCTTAATTCATGGATATAGAGCAGGAAGAATGACTTAGGAGAAGAAGAGCCTAGGATGAAATTGTCTTAAATATTTTCTATATTGCTAGCTCCTAAAGAGTTGCACTATCTTCATTACCTTTGCTTCAAAAATATTTCAGCAATTTAAGAGATCTCATGGACTATGATTTTTTGGGAATATGCATGAGTGAATTCCTTGAGACCTTAGATTTTCCAAGCAATCTTTGGCTGCTTTCCACCTATAAGGATGAGGATTAGAAGCATGACACACATCTATGATCTTAATGGTGATGTTAAATGTTGGTCTTTTTTCCCCTCACCCAAGATGCAAATCAAGGAACATTATGGTGATTATATACCTTAGTAGAATAACTCCCTAGTTGCAATAGAAAACATATATGAAATAACTATGTTATGTATTGCGGTTACAAGTATACCCTATGGTAATGCTTATTATAGAATAGATACCTTATGATGTGAAGAATATATTTATTGCATCCTAATTGTTTGTGTGAAAGTTGTACCCTAACACAATTTATGATCTTGACTATTGATGCAAGAGCATCTAGGGGTACCAAGTAATCTTGCATCCCCAAAAACATATTTAATTTTTTTCATTTTGATTTTTTTTGTTTTGGTTTGTTAGTGGCATCTTGCAGGAAACAATTTCAATTATTTTAAGATCTCCTCAAATGTAAAAATCTTTTGGGTGAATTTGAATTAAATTCCAATTCAAATTGGAAGTGTTGGGAGGTGTGAATTATTGAAAATATTGAGAGTTACAAAATCCCACACCCAAGCATGAGGGAGCTATTATTGGGTGATATAATTCCATAATACATTTTTTAAAAATGCATTGAAATAATGGTAAGAGTTGCAGGTGCCAGAAAAGGAGGTAGTGGAGTGGGATTGTGGATAAGAAAAATGGGGAAAATGAATTGATTTTTGTAGGAAAAATTGAATGAGGGAGGTTAATCATGCCCAAGAAGGAATAATGAGCAATTTGGATGTTTGACTGGCATTTTGGGGAAGGAGAAAATTGTATGGGTCATGACTGTGAGACCTAGTTTTAGTAAATTAGGCATAACTTTCTCATATGGTAACAAAATCAAGAATTTCAAAATGATCCAAAAATCTAAGAACAAGGTGCACCAAACCCAGAAGGCGTTTAAAAAGATTTGTGATAATCAGGGAGCAGTGATGGACAGAAGAGACAGGTTTGTGGAATTGTAGTGATTCTTGCTAGTAGAATTGATTTCAATTTAGCTTATGGAATGCCAGTAGCATATGTAGTTGTTGTGGCTGCACATTGTAAGAAAAAATCAAATTATTCAATTTGAATGAAGAATATTTGGTTATATTTTTCATTAAAAATTTGTTGCAAATGTTTTTAATTTTTGAAGTAAGGTTGTTGGTGGTGTTATGGCTGCTTGGATGGGTTGTTTAACAAAACCCCCCATCCTTGTACTACATCAACTATTCAATATTCCTAAGAAGTTTGACATAGTGACCAATCATGTACAATCAAGCTCTATATTTAGTTAGGTTTTAATACTTGTTTTAGTCTTGATTTTGGGTTTACTTACTTCTCTTGGGTGTATGTTGGTGGTGGGGTGAACCCATTTCATAGCTTTATCCATTTATATCCATTTCTTGAAGGAGTCACCACCCTTCATAGTAAACGAATCACCATCCTTCATGGCTTCCTTTTGAGACTAATGCTTTACTTTCAAGTTGATTGATTTATTTATCTCTTATTGATGATTTCTTCACAAGGAAATGATCCCTCTTTTTATATCTTAGAGTCTTTCCTCTTTTGATGGGTCACACATCATCACTATTCTTGGGAACCTAATTCTCTTGTCCTATTCTCAATTGTGTTTTTCAATTGATGGTTTGAATGTCTTTCTCTAATGAAATGCTCTCTTTTATATTTCAAGTTTGAGGGGAGTCACCTCTTTTCACTTAAATAGTTACAATTCTTCATTATTGCATAATGATTCAATGTTGGATAAGTTAAATTTGTTAGTGCTTCTCAACTCACGAAGCATTTTGACAGACAAATCTTTTAACATTTTCATAATTTTTAAGCATAAAGTAATCATATACGTACATAGAGTGATCTTGTTGAAGACACATCACACATGAAGCAAACTCATAGATACAATGCATGAAGTATACGTAAGATGTGAAGCATGAAGCATACATATGAAGTATATGAAGCATGAAGCACATAATACATGTGAATACATGTAATACATGAAGTCTATACAGGAAGCATGAAGCATACACATGAATACACGTAATACATGAAGTATACATAGGAAGCATGAAGCATACGCATAAATACACGTAATACATGAAGTATACACAAGAAGCATGAAGCATACACATAAATACACATAATACATGAAGTATACACAAGAAGCATGAAGCATACACATGAATACACGTAATACATGAAGTATACACAAGAAGCATGAAGCATACATGTGAATACACATAATACATGAAGTATACATAGGAAGCATGAAGCATACACGTAATACATGAAGTATACACAGGAAGCATGAAGCATGCACATGAGTCATAAATCGCAAGTCATGAAGTATACATACAGATCAAAGTATTCACATGAATACACGTAAGTCATAGGTCGCAAGTCATGAAGTATACATACGAATACATGTAAGTCACAAAGTATTCACATGAATACACATAAGTCACAAAGTATGAATACACATAAGTCACCCATATACACATGAAAGGCACACTCATATAGACATGCATTATTGGTCTACTTAAGAAGAAGGCCTTGTAGTTAATTCTAATTGAACAGTGGTTAAAGTAGGTATGCCCCACAGAATGGCAGGAACATGCTCTGATACCAATTGTAATGTCCCTCTCCTGATTTTCCCTAGAATTTTCCTATTGATCACAAATTGCAAAAAATTAGGGTTAGGGTTTGTCTTACCAAATAAATCTCTTTAATAATGCAATCTTGGGTGTGAATCCTACAATCACCACATGAACAATATATGCAATATATATATATAATTAATAGAGCTAGGTAATTACATCACATCATAGATTATCATTTATGCAAGCAAGCTAGGGTTTGGGAGAAAGGACATGATGGGTGCACTCGAAGACTTTTCTACACCAAGCCTATGAGGGTGTATACCACAACCCTCTCCCTTGGTAGCTTAAGCCTACTTTCCCCATCAGTCTCCAAACCCCTTGAAGACACTTGCCACCTTGTGGAATGTATGGGGGTCATAAATGGGTAACTTGGCTCTATGTGTAAGTGCCATGTGGTTGGCTACGTACTAGCCTTGTTTACCCCTTTTTCTTATACCCCAGGCCCTTCCTACAAGGTGGGTTCCAAATAGTCAAACATATCTTCTATTATATCATAAGAAATCATACATTAAATATTCTTTCATTATGCATGGCAATATTTATACAGACATAAGATAATGAATGGCAGAAAGTACCTCTGGGGATATATATATATATTCAACCTGCTATGGTAGATTGGACGAGTTCCTTGTGATCGCTAGTCTAACCCCTCTTTGGTTCAGTTGATGTGTATCTTTTTCTCTTCTCTAAATTGATGTTTGTCATATAATATATTATATTGAATGCATATATATTATTGTGCATATCAATTACTATTTTTATCTGTAGTTGTTTCCTTTCTGTATGTAGATTTATTCCCGAATAATTCCCCCCTTGTAAATTATGTGTCTTCCCTCATATATCCAATTGGATGTTGTAGGAATGGAGGTGAATTTTCTCTATAACTAACTGTTGTCCCTTGATCGTAGCCTTTCACTAATTACTAATGGTTGTCTTTTTAGTTTTGATCATTGCCTTATATTAGTTATTCATTCACTAACTGTTCTCTAACATATAAATTTTTAACTTAATTATTGTCTTCCTTATATGTAATCGCAGCCCTTGTCCTTAATAACATTCATTGCTTTATCCTAATCCTTCCCTGTTATTATCTTTGGCCAACCTAAGACTATACATGAAATGGTCTTTGTCTTGGGTGATATGTTGAATCTGTGATTCGTATAGTGTAAAGGATGTCGGCCATGAGACGTTTTAAATTTAATTTCTATTTAAGGTGGCCTCAAAAAAATAAAGGTTGGCCAGCATATAGTATGGAGAATTTAGTTTTTGTATATTTATCCAGTGAGGAGCATGACAAGTGCAGTGATCAACTCCTCCTTGTTGCATTTCCCTATCCATATATCAACACCCTATTTACAAATCATTTGTGAAAGCAATAGATTATTCAACATAGAATCGTTGAGTTAATAGGTCTATGTGGAATTGTTGAAACACAAGTCAGGAATCAAAAAAATAAACCATTAGCAAATGACATCTTTTTACTTTTACTTTAGTATAAGAAAAATATAATTCTCAGAAATGGTTATGCATGTATTAATAAACCTGATTTGAAAGGTAATATCTAAATTATCATAGTGTGAAACATACATTGCATCATAAACCTTTCAGATTTTAGAAAAGAAATTGGCATGATAAGTCGATAGTAAACCCATGGCTTTGTCATAGTGATTTTTATGGTCAAAAGTGTGATGATTTATATGGTAGTCGTAAGGACCAAAGATTCATTAGCTATATTTGAAAAATACTATGAACATTGTAAACCTTGTCAAACCATAAGATGTTAGTTATATGGTTGTTGTAGTTATGTTTGGTTGGGACCTATTTTAGAGTTTGTATCAATAATGCATTAAATGCATAGATATTGTATTATTCCTCGTTGGTCTACAAATTTAATATGTATTGAAACTAATTTTTAATGGAATTTTGTGTTGGAAATGATGGTTAGAAATTTGAAAAGAGCGCAATGATGGTTGTTATATTTGTATATGTCAAGCAATTTTTTTATTAGATTAAACAACATAATTGTATAGGTCGCTGCTCCTTTAAAATGTTGGAAGTATATGTGACTTTGGTATCAACAATTTAGATTACATAATTGAATGCTCTTCATATTGGAATATATAGTGATTAATCATGGGCATGCTACTATTACTAAAACACTATAAGTAGTGGAATGTTTTAAATATAGATAGTTATTTTGGACAATTGAATAATTTGATTTCCTTTTCTTTTTGTAAAATGCATGGAAAGAGGGAATTGTGTTGTGTTAAATGGTTATGTAGCCCTATTATAATGAGATTCATGAGGTCACTATAGAATAGAACGAGATTCTCTAATATCCCCCCTTGTTAGAATCAACATCATGTATCATGTATTTAATCAAAAAGGATGTATTCATGATTTATGAGACATGTGTTAGATATATGTATGGTGTTATCATCAAGGTACCACATGTTGCTTCTATGCCCGTTGTTCACCCATTGTCAAAGCCTCTTGTCCCAGCTAGAGTTTGTTGCTTTAGTGATTGTTGAAAGTGATAAATGGATTGCCCGTTTTACAAAATTGGTGCAAATTTACATGCTTTTGAGAGGACACAAATGGTGTTGCATTTGGATCCATTTTAGAGGCTAGTCTTTTGGTGTTTGGTTAATAGTTTATGAGAATATCTTTTCAGATCAGGCTTTTGAAACATATTAATGTGACAGGTGAGTGGTTTTGTGATCATTCTTTATAAATTTTTGGTTTCCCAAGTTTGAATCATTATTGGTTTTAATATGTTATAATGTTTCATTTTATGATTTTGAATGGGTTTCTTCTAAAGTTGTTGGCTACATTTTTATGTGTAAGTTATATTGGGTTTTTTATTTAATAGTTTTCTCCTAAAGTTTAGATTGCAATTTTATGTATAAGCTCTATTGGGTGTTCATGGAAGGGTCATCCCACTAACATAGCTCAGCTACACAAACTAAGAGTTTTATGCAATGATCCAAGGCAATGATTAACTCCTTTCTTCATCTCCCAATCCATATGCCAACACTATATTTATAAATATTTTGTGAAAGCATCTGAATGATCTAACATAGAATAATGTGAGCTAATTGGTATATGTGGAATTGCATAAACACAAGTCAGTTAAGAAGAAAAATAAACAATTATCAAATGAAATCTCTTTACTTCTACTTTAATATTAAAAAATAATAATTTTGGGAAATGGTTCTACATGTATTTGTAAACCTAATTTGAAAGGTAATATCAAAAATACCAAAGTATGAAAGATACATTGTTGTTTGGTTTTGTGCCTCAAATTATTGGCTATTTTACTCCTTGAAGTATTGTGTCTATCTCTTGTCGGCCTAACTTCCTCACATTGGCGAGACCTTGCTCTATCTCCGAACGATGATCCGATGGTCTGAAAGCTCGTGGTCTATGGCGGCTTATCGGCAGAAGTTGTCTCTATCAGCGAGACTGTGTTCATTGTCTCCTCGATAGACCATAATCCCTTGGAGTGGTGTCGTGCTTACCTTGTTGGCGAGAGAAGCTTACCTCGGCAGGAGTTTCTGAGATGTCTCTTCGACACTCGAATGGAGCTGCTTTGTCAGTGAGAGGTTGCACTATCCCTGGGACTTTGGGAAATGTCTGTTCGACATGACGGTGGAAGGCTAGAAGGATCTTGTTGAAGAGACTTGGATGCATCGCCGAGACTTCATACAATTTCTTCTCAACTCCTGATGGTAAGCTAGAAGACACATGTTGGAGAGAATTGTATGCTTCATTGTGACTTTGCAGAATGTCTCTTTGACATGCTAGTGAGAAGTCTTGACCACTCTCATCGATGAGACCTGGGTACTTCGATGTGACTTTGGTAGATGTCTCTTAGACATTCCAGTACAAGTATTGAGTGCTCTTGTCGATGAGACAGTGGGTGTTCACTGTGACTTTGGAATATCTCTCTTCGACAAAGTTTGTTATGTTGATGACTATTGTGGGACCCAAGTTGTCAACAGTAAAGCGATAATTGGTGCAAGCCATGCTGACTCAGTAGTGGGAACCACATGGACGGTAAAGTGGGCATCGATGAGACTTGTTTGAGTTGGCAGGAAAGGTTGAGATCTCTCTTTGACTTTGCTGACTTACTCGACAGTGTATTGTGATATACACGCATCGGTGAGACTCGTTTGGTTCGTCAAGAGAATGGAGAATATCTCTTCGACATGGCTCAATTATGGAAACTGCTAATTGATGGTTTGTCTTCTATAATGACTAGAAACCGAATTGGTATTTTTCCAAGCATGGGTCTGAAGATGTAGATTCGACTGGGATTCCCGCAGAAGGAAAATTCTATAAATTTGTAATACTTTGTAATAGTGTTGGAGTGTTGAAGAATGTGAAGCTGAAGAGTTGTGTTGGTCGAAGGTTGGGCTAGCTGAGAGGCTGGCAAGGAGATAATGGGTTGGTTATAGGAGAAGTATCTACACTGTACATTGTGTGAAAGTGTTGTAACAATGTGAGGATTTTGAACAATTAAGCTATATGTATTTCCCTGAATGGAACAAGATGTGTAAACTCCTGTAAAGGCTATGAGCCTGAAATTGTATTGTAACTTTTCTTGTTGTTGAATAATACAATGGCTCTATCTTTTTGGAGTGTAGGGTTTTTTACCCGTAAGGGTTTTCCCCACACAAATCTATGTGTACATTTCTTTTGTCTTTCATCTTGATTCTGCAAGTTGAATCTATTTATGCTAGTGTTGGATCTGGTTAAATTTACATGCGCTTTTCTCATAAGGGTTAATGTTGGAAATCAACTATGCATGTTTCTGCTTTGTGGTATAGTAGTATTTTCTTTGAAGCAATGTGATGAAATTAAAATTATTGAAGGCACTGTTGTTCTTGGATGTTTCGTTCTAAGATGACTTTGATTTCCTTACAAGTGGTATCAGAGCCTTCTTCTGGGATTTTCTTGTGCTTGCATGTGCAGGATTGTGAGTTGCATGTACTTGTATGGACTCGCATGTGGCTTGCATGTGCTTGCATGAAAGAATTATTGGTGTTTCTCGATTTTATGGATTCCTTCTATGAAGATTTCTTAGTCTAGCAAGCTTGAGGAGATCTAAAGGAGTCAGCTAATGATTGATCCTTTGGTGAGTAAAAGTCCTTGCTCTTTTTTAAGAGACAACATGCAACATGAAAGACATTTAAAATGGAGAAACTGGAGTTGATCATATTGAAATGATGTGGTCTGAGGCTCCTAGTTGACAGCGAATAATCCTAATAGGGGTGTGAGTTTAAGCTCATGGTTGTGTTGTAGAAAATTTATTCATACTAGGTGTTTGTGTGAGAGGCTCCCTAATGGTATGGAGATGCTTGGGTTATTTTTCAGCCATGGAGTACTGTGCTTGAGTTGGGTGCTTTGACTTGGTATTGAAGGCATTGTTCTCTGTTACCCTGATTGCATGTAGGTTATGAAGTTGATCTCTGGGTGGTCTGAAATTTTTTGAATAGCTTGGCTCTCTCATATGCATGTACATGTTGGGGGTTATGGAATTGGTCTAGAATGGGCCTAGAGTTCATGTACTACTTGTTCCTTTTAAGGATGTCTTGTACTTGCACAACTCAAATTCATGTTATTTGGACTTGAAGGGGTTTTATAGATTTCCATTTAAAGAATCTATGGTGATGCATATTCATGCTATTCCATTGTTCTGATTAACTGTGATGGTTGTATGTAGACCTTTGACTCATCTAGATGTGCAGTGGATATGGGTGTGCAGGGGTGTTTTATAAACACGATGATTTTGCAGGTTTTACAGGGTCAAGAAAAACTTGCATTTTTTTGGTGCTACTTAATGGATTCCCTTGACTATGGTGCTCATTGTGGACATGATTGGAAAATTGGATTTGATCTTGATCTGGTGTTTGAGTCAAGTTGTCTACATTGTTATTCTCGAGATCTTAGTTTTGCAATTTCTAGTGTGATGGTGGGTTTGCACATTTGGTGTGATTGATCTTCGAGTTATGTGGTTAGTGGATTAGCTACCCATTGGCTGTAGTGAGATAACTCAGAAGTGGATTGTCTATATCCACGAGGTTGATTCAGTGTTTGTGCAGACTTGTTAGTTGGCCTTGTCTGTGGTCACTTGTGCATTGGTTGGTTGCATTGAGATGAGAGGATGGATGATGTAGAGTACCTAAATAGTCAGCTATGGGGACCTGTAGCATGTGTATCATGATGTCATGAAGAGCTTGATACATGTTTTGGTGTAAGCTTTTGATAGTGATGGTGTTGTTTACTTGGTTGGAGATCTTGATGTTGCTTGGTATTGTTGTTAGATGGACATGTTGTTGAGTGGACCTGGAGGTTTTTCATATCATCAGATGTTTGGTCATGATGCTTGGAGAGCTCGGGTGTCACGGTTTAGTGGGAGCTTTAGCAGTGATTGTGGATTCACCATCTGGTGGTGAATGATCTTCTTTGGTGTTTGTAGATGTTGCTAGGAAGGACTCTTAGATCCTGTTGCCAAAAAAGGGTTCTTTCACATTTGCATGGACACTATTTGAGGATGTGTAACATCTTAAACCATGGAGGATGTCTGGAGTCTTTGGATGAGGTTTTGGTGGTGCTTGACAAGTGATGTTGGTTTAGAGTTGTTTCATGTCATGTTATACTCTTGCTTGTGTATTAGATTTTTGGCATGAGGCATTGCTCTTGAGACCATGGTATGTTCACTTGAAGCATGGTATCTCCCATGGGGGGTGGTAAGATCATGATGTCATGATAAGTTCCTTATTCAAATGATTGGTGCTTTGACAATGGTCTGGAGATTCTCTGTGTTTTGGGTGCATTGATCATATACTTGAGAACTCCATCATAGTGCAGTAATGCAAATTGGAGTTGATCATATACTTGAGATGATCATTTGTAGGTGCTCATGGATACATGGAGAATAAGGTGAGGCTGTAATTCTCTTGAAATGAGAAAAGTGTTATTGATGGTTACTCCTGATGAAGATTTCAGCAGAAAGTATGAGGAGCCTACACCTTGGTTGAATGTGAGTTCAACAGAGACCAATGAGGATATTTCTCTTGGATGAGTCATGGTGGCTTGTATATCTTGGAGGAGCAATCTCATTCCCCACTCTTTGGTCTACTCAGTAGTGAAGTCTATTTGAGAGGTATTTTCCCATTATATCTTTCAGATGTGTTTTATGCTTTCTTTCATAAAATGGGTCTTGAACTGTTGTTTAATGGTTATGGAGGATTCATAGTGGAAGATGGATAGCATGGTTATCTCCTTGTTTATGATATCTTCTATTGATAAAAATAGTTAGGAGATGCTTTATGGGTTTGTTTTCCTAAGATGGGAAATGGAGTGGTTTGATCTTCTTTGAGAGGCTTACATTCATATGTTGTGTTTGATCTTGGAGATTGAATGGTTGGGTGTTGTTATGCTATTCTCTTTGGGGTGTTTTGAAGAAGATCATACTTGTCACAGCTGGCACTTAGAGGTGTATGTAGGAGGATGTTCTGTAGGTACATGATGTGCAGTGTTTCTCTCTTCGGTCTTGGTTATCTTCCTGAAGGTTTGATTTCATATCATATTGATTTGAGATTTGGTTGGAGCTATTGTTTTCACTCAAGTTCTTCAGTGGTAACTTGTAAGTTCTTTATCTCTTTCCTATGTTAGGTGTGAAGAACTTGGGAGAGCTGTGAAGACTGGTGGTGAGAATTGTTCTTGTAGGTTATTAATTTGCAGGTTGTGCATATCATTATGGATGTTTCCTTGGTACTACATAGTTACACTTTCTATGTGCTTTCATTGGTAGACTTGTTATGCCTTTGATCTTTCAGATTTGGCGTTACCCATGTAGTGGGAGTTCCTAAATGTGTTTTGTCTTCTTCAACAGGTTGGCACATGGAGCTTCCTTTTGAAGGTGATGGGTAGGCTATGTAGGTGGCATGAGTTTTCTAATATGGATACCTTGAAGGTATGAGAGATAGGATGGTTAGCACATGTGGGTGATGTTTTTCAGTCGCATGGGTTAATCAGTTGGATGGGAGTAGTCAGTTTTCTAATTGTTTTGGGTGGTGTTCTATCATGTTTCTGGAGAATGGCTTCATGATTATGTTATTTTTGGAGCTTTGAAGTTGGTGCTTCTATACAAGCTATGAGCATAGTGGAGTGGTGGTAGTGAGCTATAATCGTTGTTGTAAGTTGGGCCTAGAGATGGTTTTCTTTTAGACTGGTGCATTTACACCATGGCGTGTTCTTTTCCTTTGGAGGGTGGCTGGAACAGTTGCTGAAGATGGTGAACTTCTTTTTGAATGTTGTTGCATATGTCTTGGAGATAGGGACTTCAATCTATGATTAGGAGGAGCCAATAAGTTCTTTGTCAAGTGGGAGCATGTTGGGTTTTGTGCCTTAAATTATTGTCTATTTTACTCCTTGAAGTCTTGTGTCTATCTCTTGTCAGCCTGACTTCCTCATATCAGCGAGACCTTGCTCTATCTCCCAACAATGATCCGATGGTCCGAAAGCTCATGGTTTGTGGCGCATTATCGATAGAAGTTGGCTCTATCGATGAGACTATGTTCATTGTCTCCTTGACAAATTGTAATCCCTTGGAGTGGCCTCGTGCTTACCTTGTCAGCAAGAGAAGCTTACCTTGGTAGGAGTTTCTGAGATGTCTCTTCGACACTCAGATGGAGTTGCTTTGTCGGGGAGAGGTTGCACCGTCACTAGGACTTTGGGAAATGCCTATTCAACATGATAGTGGAAGGCTAGAAGGCTCTTATCGGAGAGACCTGGATGTGTCACAGGGACTTCAGACGATGTCTTCTCGACACCCAACGATAGGCTAGAAGATGCATGTCGAAGAGACTTGGATGCTTCGCTGTGATTTTGCGGAATGTCTATTCGACATGCTAGTGAGAAGTCTTGACCACTCTCATCGATGAGACCTGGGTGCTTCAGTGTGACTTCGGTAGATGTCTCTTAGACATTTCAGTACAAGTCTTGAGTGCTATCGTCGATGAGACTGTGGGCATTCACTATGAGTTTGGAAGATCTCTCTTTAACAAAGTTTGTTATGTCGATGATTGTTGTGGGATCCAAACTATCAGGAGGAAAGTGATAATTGGTGCAAGCCATGCTAACTCGGTAGTGGGGACCACATGGATAGTAAAGCAAACATCGATGAGACTTGTGTGAGTCAACATGAAAGGTTGAGATCTCTCTTCGACTTTGTTGACTTGCTCGACAGTGTATTGTGATATGCACGCATCGGTGAGACTAGTTCAGTTCGGCAAGAGAATGGAGAATCTCTCTTCGACATGGCTCAATTATGGAAATTGTTAATTGATAGTTTGTCTTCTATAACGACTAGAAACCAAATTAGTATGTTTCCATGCATGGGTCTGAAGATGCAAATTCGATTGGGATTCTCTCAAAAGGAAAATGCTATAAATTTGTAATACTTTGTAATAGTGTTGGAGTGCTAAAGAATGTGAAGCCAAAGAATTGTGTTGGCTGAAGGTTGGGATGGCCAAGAGGCTAGCTGGGAGAGAATGGGTTGGTTAGAGGAGAAGTATCTGCACTGTACGTTGTGTGAAAGTGTTGTAACAGTGCAAGGATTCTTAAAGATTAAGCTATCTATATTTCTTCGGATGGAACAAGAAGTGTAAACTCATGTAAAGGCTATGAGCTTGAAATTGTATTGTAACTTTTCTTGTTGCTGAATAATACAATGGCTCTATCTTTTTGGAGTGTGGGGTTTTTTACTGGTAAGGGTTTTCCCCACGTAAATCTATGTGTCCATTTCTTTTGTCTTTCATCTTGATTCTGCAAGTTGAATTTGTCTATGCTAGTGTTGGATATAGTTAAATCTGCATGCGCTTTTCTCATAAGGGTTAATGTGCGAAATCAACTATGCATGTTTCCACTTTGTGGTATAGTAGTATTTTCTTTGAAGAAATCTAATGAAATTAAAATTATTGAAGGCGTTGTTGTTCTTAGATGTTTCGTTCTAAGATGACTTCGATTTCCCTATAATTGCATCATAGTCCTTTCAGATTTTAGAAAACAAACCGGTATGATAAGTTAATAGTAAACTCGTAGCCTTGTCACAATGATTTTATGGTCAAAATCATGATGATTGATATGGTAGTTGTAAAGATCAAAGACTCTTTAATTGTATTTGAGAAATAATTTGAACATTTGAAACCTTTTTAAACCATAAGGTGTTAGTTACATGGTTGCTATAGTTGTTTCTATTTGGGACCTATTTTAGAGGTTGTATCAATGCATTAAATCCCTAAATATTGTATTTATTCATTATTGGTCTAGGAATTTAATTTATATTGAAATTAATATTTAAGGGACTTTTGTGTTAAGGAAATGATCGTTAGAAAGTTGAAAAGAGTGCAATAATGGTTGCTATTTTTTGTATGAGTCATTATTAAAAATTGTTATTCATATTGAATTATGTCAAGAAATTTTTTTATTAGATTAAACAACATAATTGTATAGGTCACTGCTCCTTAAAAATGTTGCAAATATATATGACTTTGGTATCTATAATTTATACTACGTAATTGAATGCTCTTCATATTGGAATATATGTGGTGATTGATCATGTAATATTCTTAGCTTGAATTTATTGCATAGTGACTAAGGGTTTGTTTGAGTGCATATTGTTTAAAAGTTTTCAGATGGTTTGATTTAATTTTTGAGCAAGGATAATTTAATGCAGGTAACAATTTCAATGTATAATGAAAATTTAGAAACAATAATTCCAATGAAACTATGGTATCTCAGATACTTTTATTGAGCTCAGAAATTTATTACAAGTCTATATGGCATACCAGATTTATTTACGCAAGTCAATCAATTCAGCAATAGCTATGATTTCTGGTGACAAATCGCCCTTTCTTGATCAGACCATGACTTGCATGGATGGTGCCTAGTAATCCTCAACTAATCTGGCCACAAATTTTCCTGTATAGAGCCTATTAATAACTACTATTTCCTTGGCCAACTAGACGGGTTTCTTCAATCTATATCCTTCACTGTGTATGTTGCATACATTCAATAAACTAGGGGTTGTGTCCCATTCATCACAAAACCAGGGATTCCATCCTGGAAAAGTTCTCCTTCATAGTTCGGTTGAGAGAAAAATACCAAAAGAAATGTGTTATGAATGAATCTCTCGACTCAATCGAGCCTTTTATCATTTTGCTCAAAAAGCCATTGATCCCTAAAATGATCTTATCTTCTTCTTAATAAATTGCTCTTTATTGAGAATAATCAACTTAGGCTTCTTTTAATTTATTGACCCCCAAGAGGTGACGCCTAGTACTAATTAAGTGTTCACTTAAAAGTGGCCCCCATCAATGATCATAACGAATAATTAAATAATATCAACTAAACTATATATTTTTGGCCTCAATTTAATTATTCTCATATTCCCTTAGTAAACATTGAATTTTCTAACCTTCAGGAATGAAAAGGCTAGAAAATTTCTTCATGATTGATCATCAAGTGAAGAGGGACATTACAGATCATGGGCATGCTGCTATTACTAAAACTTTATAAGTAGTGGAATGCTTAAATACAAATAGTTGCTTTGGACAGTTGAAATTTTTTATTTCCTTTTCTTATGATAAAATACATGGAAAGAGGGAATTGAGGTGTGTTAAATGGTTATGTAGTTCTATTCTTGTGAGATTCATAAGGTCACTATAGAATAGATCGAGATGCTATGATACCTACTTGTTAGAATCAACATCATCATGTATCAAGTACTTAATCAAAAAAGGATGTATTCATGATCTATGATCTAGGTGATAGATATATGTATGGTGTTATCATCAAAGTACCAAATGTTGCTTCTATGCCCATTGTCAAGGCCTCTTGCCCCAGTTAGAGTCTCTTGCTTCAATTCTAGCTGACAGTGATGAATGTATTGCTCGTTTTACAGAATTGGTGCAGATTTACATGCTTATGGGAGGACACAAATGGTGTTAAATTTGGATTCATTTTAGTGGTTGGTCTTTGGGTGTTTGGTTAATAGTTTATGAGAATTTCTTTTCAAAGCGGGATTTTGGAGTATATTGATGTCATGGGTGAGTGGCTTTGGCCATTCTTTATAAAGTTTTGGGTGCTTGAGTTTGAATTATAATAATTGGTATAATGTTTCATTTTCTAAATTTGAATGGGTTTATTAAGTTCTATTAGGTAGCTATAGAAGGGTTGTCCCACTCACATGGCTTAGCTACACAAACTAAGGGTTTTGTGCAATGATCTAGGGCAACGATCAACTCCTCTTTGCTTCATTTCCCAATCCATATGCTGGCATTGTATTTATAAATCTTTTATGAAAGCAATAGATGATTCAACATAGAATAATGTGAACTAATAGGTCCATGTGGAATTGTTGAAATGCAAGTCAGGAATCAGATGAATAAACTACTACCAGATGACATATCTTTACTTTTACTTTAGCATAAAAGATTTATAATTTTGGGAAATGGTTCTACATGTATTAGTAAAGCTGATTTGGAATGTAATATCTAAATTACTATAGTGTGAAAGATATATTGCATCATAGACCTTTCATATTTTAGAAAACAAATTGGTATGATAAGTCAATAGTAAACCCATAGCCTTCTCACAATGATTTTTATGGTCGAAAGCATGATGATTTATATGGTAGTTGTAAAGATCAAATACAATACTATGAGCATTGTAAACTTTGTTAAACCATAAGGCGTTAGTTACATGTCTTTTGTAGTTATGCCTGCCTGGGACCTATTTTAAAAGTTGTATCAATGCATTAAATGCCTAAATATTGTATTTATTCTTTGCTAGTCTACAAATTTAATCTGTATTGAAGCTAATATTTAAGGGACTTTTGTGTTAAGGAAATGATTGTCAAAATTTGAAAAAGAGTGCAATGATGGTTGCTATGTAGATTCTTTATTGAAAAGTGTTATTCATGTTGAGTTGTGTCAAGAAATTTTTTTATTAGATTAAACAACATAATTGTATAGCTCACTGCTCCTTAAAAAAGTTGCAAGTATATGTGACTTTGGTATCAATAATTTAGATTGCATTATTGAATGATCTTCATATGGGATACACATAGTGATTGATCATGGGCATGCTACTGTTACTAAAAGTAGTGGAATGTTCAAATATAGATAGTTGTTTTGCAGAGTTGAATAATTTGATCTCCTTTTCCTGTGATAAAATACATGGAAAGGGGAAATTGAGTTGTGTTAAATTGTTATGTATTTCTATTCTATTGAGATTCATAAGATAACTATAGAATAGAATGAGATTCTATGATATCCCCTTGTTAGAATCAACATCATGTATCAATTACTTAATCAAAAAGGGATGTATTCATGATCTATGAGGCAAGTGATAGATATATATGGTGTTATCATCAAGGTACTAAATGTTGCATGATAGCCTTAATATATAATTATTAGGGAATGATTGTCTTCAATATGACTTGGCTATTGATCATGCTTAAAGAAAGTTCATTATTACTGTTGCATGGCTTCTAAAATTTAGAGGACTTTTATGTGGCCTTGTTGATGAATGTTGTGTTCCATCAAGAAGGATGTCATAATATAATATGATTATGATACTTGAAATTATTAAACTAAATTATAGGTGGGACCTCACTTGGAGCCATATTGAGGTGTTCTCTTAATTCTTGCATAGTGACGATATTTTGATTACTACCCCATGCCCCGATATGATTGGATTTATTTTTCTTGACTGCTATTAGGTATAAGTTTTATGTATAGTTTTGATTTGGATAGTCTGTCCTTATAAGACACTCAATTATGTAAGGTATGCCATTTAAGATGGGTGATATTTTAATGCTCAACTAAGTATAAAGATGGTTGATAATGAGAATTGTTGTATGTAGAGGTAGTCTAGGAACCTACTTATTAGTAATGTGCCATATTAACATGTTGAACAGATTCATTGAGTAAAATCATATATAGTTAAGTTTTTGAATCATTTTCATTATCTTCCTTGGTTAAGCTAGTAGAAATGGGACTTCAATCCCATCTGGAAGTTGGTATGTAGGTAGTCCTTGGGTAAAGAATTCCCATGTGAACCATGTATGTAGGGGATGGGTTTAGGGAATTTCTCCAAGGAATAGTATGTTTCTAAACTTGGTTAACCTTCTCTTTAGTGAGATTCAAATTGAAGTTCTAATTTGTATCAAATGGTTTCCCCAACTATATGTCCCCACTACATAGGCCGAGGCCAATAAAATTCACTCCATCATCCTTAATCTTATCTCTTATGAGGGTTTTCTGGTGTTTGGCTTTCCAAAATTTACTTCAATCTTGGATGAACTTTTAGAGTCATTGTCGTCATGTTGTCGTGATGTGAATATGTGAGAATGCTTCTAAATTTATTTGAATTAAAATAATTAGAATTTATTTGTTGAAAGCTATGGACTTATGTCTTGGATTAGTGACAAGTATGGGAGGGGTAGGTTAGCCTCAAAATGTAGTGAGGTCTATTTTTCCAAGAAATAAGGGCATGATAAACTTGGCCATGACTTGGCTATGAATGATTTATGGAAACATATTAACATTTAATGGTGATGCTAAATTAAACCATTATGATCTAATGGTGTGAACAATTTGATGGTTTGCTTGCCCTAAATATCTACTTGGACCTATATGAGTTTAGTATGGAGTTATTTACAATTTCCTTTGCCAACTATGGGTAACTAACATTAAATATTACCAAATATAGTAGGGTATTTTCCCAAAACAACCATTGGTCCTTAGTTGCCCAACCTAAAGATAGGTTTGTGGTAATTTTCCTAGGTTTGACACCCATGACACTTGGAAGATTATCAAACCTTAGGGATTAGGGGCCTATAGATCTACTCACCAACAAATTAATGTTGTTGTCAGGGATATACTCAGACAACTCTATTTAGGAGAGTCAAATGATTTGAAGACCTTCATAACTAGAGGAATAATTTGTTGCAACATATATGAAATTTTTTAAAAATTTGCTCTATTGGTAGAGTGAACCTAGAATGAAGTTAATCTTTGAGGATCTTTTGACTGCTTGAAATATCTTATCCTCTTTGGAGAGGTGGAAAATGTGTAAATGAGCCTAGTGAATGTTTAATAAGAGCTTAGGCATACAAAGTTTCCAATTAGAGAAAGAAGATTTGTAACAATTGCAATACACCTTCAGGTATTTTATCTATTTTTATCTTCAAGAAGAAAATTTGTGTAAGAAGTTCAATTACAAGAAAGTCCTAGAAAATATTTTGTTCCCTTATTCAATGATTACTAGCACTAAGAGAAAGGGAATTAAGAAAGCCTAATATTTTGTCAAAATAAATAGATATTGAGAAGCTAAGAGTTGTAGATAGAATATGTCTTCATTTGAAAATGTGTATAACCATTTTGGTTCTCCCTCTACAAGTTACAGTGTCATGATAGAAAAACAGTCACATTCCTAAAGAAGAGTATTCTCTGTTGAAAGATACAAACTGTTGAATTTTAGTGGAATTTACAATTACCCAAGCCTTAATCCTAATGAAATTAGGTAGAATTTACCAAAATTCAGTGGAAAGAGTTTTGAATTAGCATGTATACATATACAAGAATTTGTGGATTTAATGGGATTGTAAAGGAGAGGATTCTCTACCCTCGAGACTCAAGACAAATAGAGTCTACAAGGAGAAAATAGCCATTAGTTACCGCAAAGTACAAAGCTTAGGTCACAATGTAGAAAATAAAGAATGCTTGAATAACTAGATCGAATGAAGTACTATGATAACAAGGACAAGAATGATAAAATATTTCATAAAAAAAATTGTTGATAAGATTACAATTAATGGATCACAAAAACAAAAATATTAAAACTCATAGATTTTTCCCCCAAAAGGATTAATCCTTGGCCATTGTCGACGACACGCCATGAGGATGTCTACGCCCCACATCTTCCCTATCAAAATAGAGAGTAAAAGCCTCTAGTTTGCAATGTCCAACTCCTCAAATCCATACATATACACACAAGAAGGATGAGGAAAAATGTTGGGGTTATTTTGGGGCTTGCCTCAGTCAAATCTTTGTTTTGGTGTTTCCACCTCCTCAGACAACTAGATAAATAAAGATAAACAAAATGACATGAAATGTAAAGACATGTGATAGAAATAAACCCCACTGTGGAGAACCCCTATCATGAATAAATGAGATAGATAGACAATATTACATAGACAAGAGAGTGTTACCAACAGTATGTGGCTCCCCTCTTGGCTTGATAGATGTGACGTACTTTCTTGCAAGAGAGCCTTGATTGTTTTTGTGACAATAATCCAAAAAATATTCTCTATGGAGAGCAAGAGAGAAAAGATGTAGAAGAGAGAATAGATCAAGAGAGCAAGAATTAATGAGAAGAGGTAAGAATGAATGATAATGAGAGTGAAAAGAGGGGTTTTGTGAGGTCGCATGGGTGGGAAGAGCCATTACTTTTGTGTTCATACCATGATGACATGTGTCATAGGAAAGGGGAAAGAAATATGCTCGTTTAAATCTCAAAAATTTCAGGGATGCTAGAGCATCACACAGATGTCCACATGTCACGCAATTGTCCTACTCAAAACTTTATAAGAAATGAGGTATCTAGATTGCTAATGCTTCATCGTTGTCCCCTATGAAGTTGGAATTGTGAAATTTTGACTCATAGGTTTTTGTCATTAATGAGGAGGGGTGCCATAAATTCAATGAACTAAATTCACAAGTGTGAAATTTCCATGGGGTGTAATTTTACAACACTACATTTTGCCCCAACTTTAGTGAGCTAAATTTTCAAGGAAAATTAGGTACACTAAAATAGTTAAGAAGACACAAAAGCAAAATTGAAAATTTGAAAATTTTATAGATTTTACTAAAAAGGATACTATAGAGGCTACATGGGTCAAGTGATAATGACGATGCCCCCAATATTCAAGCTCAATGAGAAACTACAATGCTTAACGTGAAGTTTTGTTCTGCAAAACTTAAAATCGGGTTAGTTTGAAAATTGGAAGAAGCTACCACAGTGAGAAGAATGCTTAAGAAAATTTTGATGAATCAGAGGAAAAATATGATGAAGAGGTGAATATATGCCCCCTCCTATTTTTTCCCCCAACTAGGTGGGGTGAAAACAAGAAGGATGGAAAGAACACTTTCATCACAAAAAATGGGAAAAAATGGCCTATTATGTCCTAAGTGGGCCCACAAAAGGGTCATTTTCACTATTCATGATGAGGACTTTGTTGAATTTTTGAGAGAATTGTCAACAAAATGCCTCACATATGAGACTACGTAGCTCTATGGATTGACTAGCTTTTCACTACCGTGGTGAGGGGCGACCCGTTGAACAAGGGACACAAAAAATTTCCACCCAAATTTATGTTTTGATTGATTTTTTAAATTTTTCATTTTCACAAGCGGTGCAGGCATTCACTTAGCATGAAGGCATATGAACAACAAGATGTTGTCTCGATAGTGCGTCAACATCCTTCAACTGTGTGTGTTGTCATCTATCTTGTGCGTTGTTGTCAGATGCTATTTGGCTCGGATGTATGTGCGGCATGCTATAGTCTCAGAGGAAAACTTAGGAAAGTTAGAGAAATTTTGATGATGTAGAGTGAGAATGTTTTCATGATGTAGAGTTTTTTTACATGAAAATTTGTGCTTTTGTAGGAGTAGAATGAGATACGAGAGCATGCAAGTGGATTGCTTCTATCATTTTTGCAAAGCCATAATAATGAGATTGCTCCTAATGACCATGACTTACTCATGCGCATCAAGCTCTAGTGGGTGTATACCATGCCAAGGATTAAATTTCACACACCCATGCTCATGGCATTGATGGAGTGATGGGATGCTGACATGTCAACTTTTCATCTCCCTATTGGGGAGATGACAGTAACCTTGGAGGATGTCTACTGCATCACGAGCCTACCCATCTGAGGGGAGTGAGTGGCCTATGAGGAGGGAAGGATGACCCAGGATGCTCTAGTCATGCAATAGTATTGCCTCAGGCTAATCATCCCAGAGGAGACATCTACATTTGCTAGATAGAGTAGGGGTGAGTGGTGATACCACTTATGCGCCAAGTTATGATTGTGACTGTCATGCTATGAGTAGCGATGGATGGGTGAGGCTTGCACCTTCATGAGGGTCTTTTCCATTGCATCCACGTGATGGAGGAGAGGGAAAATATTTGGTTGGGGTTGGAGCATGCTTGCACACCTCTACCATGACCTTGGGCGATATGTCCACTATGAGTATCACAACCTAACCACCTACACAATATTCCAAGTGTGGGTGTTTCAGCACATCTGGTGCATGAGGTTCTGTTGATGTGGATGTTGCACACGCACACCAACAAGTAGATAAATTCTTACAAGGACCGTGAGAACCTACCTTTACTTGAAAGATCCACTGGGAAAACCTAAATCTAAGGTAATCTCAGCTTGATCCCAAGGCTCAGGAATGGAAGGTCTTGACGCACTAGATTCACTCAAGGTTTATTGTGTAAATTGTTGTTAAACACGATGGATCTATGGTTGTCACAGGTTAGCTAGTATCCAAAGGATCGTAACATAATCATAGTTTGATCACGCACATGTCACTTAACAACTTCATAAAATTAAAGATTTCCAATAATATTCGTAAAATTCAAATTACTTGCATATATTCAAGAAGATTAGCATTAATCACTCTACAACTTTAGGAAATGAAATATTTATGATAAAACTCCATGCATTTGTCAATTTTGAAACATTTTCTGAAAATATTAAACATTTAATCTAAAACAAAGCATAAAAACATTGAAATTTAAATATTTCTCCCAAGTATTATCCATGCATGCTTCAAGAAATCAACTAAATCAAAGCAAACCACTCTATACTTAACCAAATTGCTTCACAGCTAGGCATAGAATGATGCAAGGGTTTAAAGAAATATGGATCATTTTCCACTAGATAGTGTCAGTATGCACCCAAATCTGGTGCAACACACAATCTTTTCCGATAGGAACAAACAATCAGCTACGTATGATTTCATATCAGGAAATAGCTTTGAATTGGCCTTAATATTAGTTAATCTCAAATGAAACATACAAGTTTTTAATCTAGAATGAAACACAAAATAGGAAAAAGTTTTAGTTCTTTGGAATCCAAATTTTTTTAACTTAATAAAAATAAAACAACTCTTGGCCTTTTATAAGAACAAGACACCAAAGAGTTCAAACAACACATGAAAGAGAATCCAAGGGATGAATCGTAGCACAACACATGGCACATGACAATTGGCAAGAGAAACTTTTGGAATAAGTCAATAGAAACTTTGAATTTATTCAACACTTGAAACTTTTGAACTTATGTCTTTAAGATACAATCAGGATATCAAATCAAAGTGAGCAGGTTATCCACTTAATCCTAAAAAAAAATGTAGGAACTAGCTTGATATTCAAAGTGATCAATTGGATATGGAAATTTTAATCCATTAGCCCTATATTCATGTCTCTAAGCTATGGCTCCAGGAAAAGTGCCAATAAGTGTAGCACCTCGGAGCTCGACATCTCCTTCGTCACATGTGTAATACTCAGATCTTTGGTTCCCCGGTTGCCCGTGTTTCTTCTCCATACATTCCTTCCTTGCATGAACTTCCAGACTACGCCATCTAATCTAGGTAATGTTGTCAGATCTGCTTGCAATCCAAATTTTCCTGACCGTCCATAATCTATCATTTTCCAACAACCTATTTCTCTTGCACATAAAATTCCACATGTCAATTTGTCTCTTAAAACATTAATAAAACATTTATTTACATAAAACCACCATTATCATTAATCCTTTTAAAACTAATTCGTAAGTAACACACTTTAATGTCTTCTCATGTAACTATTGACTTTAGGCGGGTCACCGAATGTTTTGTGCAGTCAAGCAAAACCAAATAACAAGTTTGAATGTTCTTGCATCAATGCACCATTTACCTGGGTACTCGATGTTTACCGGATTTTTCAATTCCAAGAGCTTTTGACTCCTGGTTGCAGCAACTCATTGAACTTTCTTCATGAACTCATCCTATTCATTCACTCAAACTCAAATTACCCGAATTCTCGACACCCGATAAACTTG
The DNA here is from genome assembly GCA_007258455.2 of Sequoia sempervirens. Lineage (NCBI taxonomy): Eukaryota > Viridiplantae > Streptophyta > Pinopsida > Cupressales > Cupressaceae > Sequoia > Sequoia sempervirens. Next base: position 82,438,310 of record VDFB02000002.1, on the reverse strand, counting down.
ACACACGGTATACTCAATACTAGGTATACTTAATCATGAATTATTTTCAATATTTTCAATTTTCTATGTATTTCCTGGAGGCTACCAACCAAGCTAGTGTTTTCCTTAAGCATTAATTTTCAACTTGGGTCCTCATGCCTTGTATTCTTGGGGCGTGTTGTGAGACCACACAACAACTTGCAACCAACACAATCAAATTCAAAAGAAAACCTGCTAATCAATCGCCCGCAGTAAATTTTAACTTATGCATACTTTCTATAGTAGCCCCTTGCCTTCACTTGAATTTCAGCATAAAGATCACAAAATTTCACTTGAAAATACCAATGCATGCATTAACTGATTACCATCTTTGTGACTTGATAAAAAAGATTATTCCATTTACATTGAGCTACCTAATTTGGTAATCCTTCTTAGCCAACCTATATATTGCCTTACTTCCATTCTAGTATCCATAGCCCCAACAAGGTTATCTTCGTAATTCTCTCCAAACATAACTCTATTTCCAGTCAGGCGTCCATAGCCTAGGTAGAGATATTTGGATAGTCTAAAGAGTTTAATTTTCTCTTTTGATATTTCTTTGATATTCATTTTTCATTTTTCATTTGATATTTCATTGTGAGCTCTTTTGCTTCAACTTGCAAACAATGAAGCCCACTATTAGGTTGGGAATTATAGTGGTAGTGAAGGTTACCTTTTGATATTTCACTCAATGCAAATATCCTTCATCATTTTCACCAATTCCCAAAAGATTCATTTAGTGAATTTTTTGTATACGATACTTTCCAGTGAAATTTTACTACCCTTATGCCAGACTCCGACTAATTGCAATTCGTTATCTGATAGAAGATAAGCATAAGTTAAAATTTAGTTGCAAGTTACCTAATCACCTGATCACTTCTAAATTTAGAAACATTAGTTGTCACCCATCCATTTTATTTATCCATGGCAACCCACTAAATTGAACTTTGTCGATAACTTCAAATTTGGTGGCTCTGCACTTACATTAATTCACCAGGCTTGTCATGATGATACCTTAACCCAAACATCATGCTCTTCATTTAATTTGCACACCTAATTACACACGTATTATTTTTTCTTAAAATTCTCAAAATTCCACCATGTGCCAACTCACCAATCCATCTCTCCTTCCAAACTGCACACTTGGACAATTCATAATTAATACAGCTCGATCAGATGAACTGAAATGACCACCATTTAATTCAGTAATCTTCAATTCGATTGATTCATGATATTCGTACTAACCATCCTCAAAGCACTAAGTACCAATTTCGTGAGAATTTATTTGATCTAACTTTTAATCTTGAGGGAAAGTGGTGTACTTCTGCCACCTCAACTTGCATTCCCAAGACTTTACCTCAAGGCAACTATGCACCACATATTTCTCACGGCTTTCTATAAATGTGACACTCTCCTTCAAATTCCACACTTCCATTTTCAATTTTCAATTTCCTTTTTTCATTTGTTCTTGTATGTGAACTATGGATACCCCCATTTGTCTTACCGGTGTTCGTCGCCAAACTGGATTTCTGGGCCAAATCATGAGCCAACGGCTTAGAAAAGTATTTTTCCTTAGGATGCCTTCCACCAAGGCCTTTTTGTGTATGGTTCTTGGGGAGAATTTTATGAATGTCGAGTCCTATTACAGGGTGAATCAGACCTATCTTGATGGTTCATGGCTTCCCTTCTAGGCCTCATACTTTTTGTAGTGGAAGTTCGTTTTGTTGTTGTAATGATAGTGCGACTAGACTACCTAGGAAATTTGGACACCGTCTTGGCCATTGCTCAACCTACCATGGGAATTCCAATGGCTGAGGACATTCCATGGTTTCTTCACCAAAGAGAATTAGTTCCTCTTTTTCCCTTCCTCACTACACTACACACCCCTGGTCTTGACAACCACATGGACAACACCTACCTAGGGTATATGTTTCTCTGGGAGAAGGAACAACAAATTTATTGACCAAGAAGTATGCCCATTGTTTCGATGTGGTTTTTTTGAACAGCCAACCCCTTTTTACTTTTCGTTTTTTGATACTTATGACAATAATTTTGTATTTCCATGTACATACAAGGTTATTACTATATAATATAATGAATTTTATTTTTTTTGTTCGTGCGTGCATTTTCTTCAAATGGTTTTACATTTTCTAGCTTTCAATAGAATGTTTTCACAATTCACTTATCATGTGTTTTAGTTAAGATGAATTTGTTAATCCCGGGACATAAACCAAAAATACGAGGGAAAAAACTACCAAAGCAAACTAACCTAACAAAGCAAATTTACCTTAATCGAGCAGTTTACCCTAATCTCTATCACTAACTTTGTAATGCTTTTAGTTCAAATTTTAGCAGGCTTATCTTTAAATTTGCTAAAGTAACGTTTGGATAACCTACTATAATTATGAATTACTCATAATTTTATGTGTTTAATGAATAAAAATTCAAAGGTGTACTTACCCTTAATTTTGATAAAATGTATGGAAACGACCTGATTGACGGTCGATTGCACACACCTCTTCCATTGTTTCAGACCTATACATTCATCTAACCTTTGTTTATGCCATTCCATTTCCTTTTGATCTTCTTCAAGAACAATTGTATTTGTTATGTGGTCACCTTTTCCTTCTAGACTTCGTCGATGAATTGCCTTGTCTTCAACCTTAACATCATTATTTATCTCATTAGACCAAACTTTAACATGATTTACATAGTTATCAGAGAGAAAAAAGTAAAATTTTGGTACTCTGTCATTTGTAAAAACTCAAATGTTTCTTCCCTTTTAATCATGGATTCACAATTAAGGGCGAAAAGCAAGAATCTCCTACTTGTTTCACTCGTTCCTTCTTCTCACCATCATCCATGCATGCAAAGAGTGGTAACTTACTTCCTTCATATTCACACTTAAAGTGTGATATTCCCAAATTCTCGTGACCTTTCTTCTTTTCGTGCAAAAATTTTAGGATTTCCACGGAAAAATCATGGTTAAATCAAAGTTATTTAATCCAACTATTGGACCACTAAAGACTCTATTTCCACTAGGGTTATGTATTCTCTCTAAATTCAAACACCAATTTGGTAATGGTTCCCTCATTTTTGAACTTAAGGATGCCTCTGTTAGCGAGATCACCTTATGAATAGCCAAACCTACCATATTCAAGAAAACCTTCAATCAATTTCATCATGATCGGTTGTGTCATAAATTATACACTCTATAACCCAACCAAAAGTGAACAAATTCAAGGGTGAGAGCTTACAATTGAGAATTTTTTTAAGTTTTTCAATTTATTTTTCACTCTCCATTCTAAGCTTACTTAGACCTTTAACTCACAACTAGACCTCAACTATGTGACTAGGACACCAACACCAACTTAAGGACAAAAATTTTCCCTCCTTCTAGCACCACTTCTATTGACGTGGATGTTGCACACGCACACCAACAGGCAGATAAATTCTCACAAAGGACCGCATGAAGCTACTTTTACTTGAAATATCCACTGGGAAAACCTAAATCTAAGGTAATCTTAGCTCAATCTTAAGGTTTGATAATGTCAGGTCTTGATGCACTAGGTTCACTCAGGGTTGTGTAATTTTTTGTTAAACACAAGGGATCTGTGGTTGTCACAAGTTAGCTGGTATCCAAAGGATCGTAACATAATCTTAGTTTGATCACTCACATGTCACTTAACAACTTCATGAAATTAAATATTTGCAATAATATTTCATCAAATTCAAATTACTTACATATATTCAAGTGGATTTAGCATCAATCACTCTACAATTTCATGGAAACGAAAGATTTACGATAAAACTCCATGCATTTGTCAATTTTGAAACATTATATGAAAATATTAAACATTTAATCTAAAGCAAAACATAAAAATACTAAAATTTAAAGATTTATCCCAAGCATTATCCACGCATGCCTCAAGAAATAAATAAATCAAAGCAAACCACTCTATACTTCACCAGATTGCTTCACATCTAGGCATAGAATGATGCAAGGGTTTAAAGAAATATGGATCATTTGCCACTGGATAGTGTCAGTATGCACCCAAATCTAGCGCAACACACAATCTTTTTTGATAGGAACAAACAATCAGCTACGTATGATTTCATATCAGGAAATGTCTTTGAATTGGCCTTAATATTAGTTAATCTCAAATGAAACATACAAGTTTTTAATTTGAAATAGAATAGAAAACAGGAAAAAGAATAAAACTTGAAAAAAAAATTGTCCTTTGGAATCCAAAAATTCTGAACTTAATAAAAATTAAACAATTCTTAGCCTTTTGTAAGAACAAGGCACCAAAGAGTTCAAAAAGCACATGAAAGAGAATACAAGGGACAAATCATGGTACAACACATGATACATGATAGTTGGCAAGAGAAACTTCTAGAATAATTCAATAGAAACTTTGACTTTCTTCATCACTTGAAACTTTTGAACTTATGTCTTTAGGATACAATCAGGGTATCAAACTAGAGTGAGTAGGTTATCCACTTAATCCTCAAACAAAATGTAGGAATTGGCTGGATATTCAGAGTGATCAATTATATATTAGAAATTTTAATCCATTAGCCCTATGTTCCTATCTCCAAGCTATGACTTTGGGAAAAATGCTAATAAGCATAGCACCCTGAAGCTTGGCATCTCCTTCGTCGCATGCATAATGCTCAGATCTTGGTTCCCCGGTTCCCCGCATGAACTTCCAGAGTACGCCATCTAACCTGGGTAATGTTGTCGAATCTGCTTGCAATCCAAATTTTCCTAACCGTTTTCCAACAACCTATTTCTCCTGCACATAAAATTCCACATGTCAATCCCTCTCTTAAAACGTTAATAAAACCTTTATTAACATAAAACCATCATTATAATTAATCCTTTTAAAACCAATTCGTAAGTAACACACTTTAATGTCTTCTCATGTAACTGTTGACTTTAGGTGGGCCATTGAATATTTTGTCCATTCAGGAAAAACCAAATAACAAGTTTGAGCATTCTTGCATCAATGCACCATTTACCTAAGTACCTAACTCCCGATATACCTAACTACCTTTAAAACCCGACTAGCCGATGTACTGCATCTTTCAGAAAAAATCCCAACCCAGCTTCCGACATCTACTTGCTTTTTCAATTCCACAGGCTTTTAACTCCCGGCTGTAGCAAATCATTGAACTTTTTTCACGAACTCATCTTGTTCATTCACTCAAACTCAAATTACTCAAATTCTCGACACCTAGTAAACTTGACACCTAGTATACTCAATACCCGGTATACTTAATCATGAATTATTTTCAAGATTTTTAACTTTTTGTGTACTTCTTAAGGCCACCATCCAAACTAGTGTTTGTCTTAAGCATTAATTTTCAACTTGGGTCCCCAAGCCTTGTATTCTTGGGGCACATTGTGAGACCACACAACAGTTGGTCAAGTATCCCCTGGGCCTACCACACGAGACTGCTCGAGTGTAGCATACCCCCTAGTATGTTATTGGTGATATGGTGATGTACAATTTTGGCAAATACAAATGGATACACTACATGCCCATGCTATTAGATGGCACCAAAATTAATAAACATGGACCTGGTCATTCGATAGGAGGTAGCTGCATACATAGGATGCAACATAATTGACTCTTGGTTGAGTGGTGACATCAACATTGGTGGTCAATAGTAGGTCCCTCCCTGATTTTCCCATTAGGTACCCTAGCAGGAAATGATGGTGCTTAGGGGTCAAGAGGCGAGGGTACTAATGGAGACAATGAGGGTGATGAGGTGGAGGTAGGCATAACATGAGAGAGATCAAGGTAGCGATGACAGGTGACATCACTAGTTTGTGTATCACCTATCTCATTGACACCACCTAGTAGTCAAACGATCATTCCTCCCTTGACGATAGCGACAAGGCCCAACGTGGCTCCACCTCTGAATCCACATAGGTAGGTTGGAGACCTAGGTATGAGTATGATACATGCTATTTCATTTTAGTACTTTCATCTTAGCCTTCTCATATCTATTTATTTATATATTTATGCTCTAATGATATGGCACTAATATCATTGAATTTCTCTATGGTTGTAGTGCTTACACAAGAGTGGCTAGATTTCATTAGGCGGTGCATCTCAAAGGCGGCCCCAGCCATTTTGATCTAGGGGTTGATCCTCGTCAGCTACAGGCCTCCATCAACAAGGCACCATGCCCATCTATTCAAACATGTAGTGTGTCTGAGGATGTCGTATGAGGAGATATGGATGGAGTTTGTCCAATGGATCGTGGAGCTAATCGTGATGATCGAGTAGTGATATTGGTGGGTGACAGAGCTCCTACCACCTTATCTGAGCAAGACCAAGTCATGACATGGACTAAGAGTGTTGAGGCAGCACATGATGCCTTGTAGAGACAATTCGATGACTTTGGTAGGCAGCTAGAGGAAACGAAGACGGTGTTCATTGATCCTCAAATGCAGTAGCTCTAAGAGGAGTTGTGATAGGCCCAGGAGCAGGAGGCTTCACTTCAAGATTGAGTCACATAGCTATGTAAGGATGTGACAGAGCTAAAAGGAGATATTTGAGGATTGCAGTCATGGAGCATGCCCATGTTGTGGTCACATCGGTCACATTCCTATGCCTCGATCCAATCGCTTCCTCTGCTATTGCCAGCATGAAAGGGCTTGGGGATCCATGCACCTAGGGGCTAGAGAGCTAGATTTTGATGTATCATAGTAGTTTTTATGTAAATATTTTTGATGTATATATTTGTATACAAATATACACACCACACTTTGACATAGTGGTGTGATACATGTACATGATATTTTTGATATATATATGAGATTTTTTACCGGCATCATGGTTTTCTATATGTGTAAATTTTTTTCATGTATGATTATGTGATGGATTTATGTTTATGGATATATGATTAGATTAGATGTTATCATGATTTAATAAACACACATTGGATGTATGCTTAAATAAATATAATGATGATCTAATTGCCTAACCAAAAGACTTAATCAAACACAATGCATAGATACATAGCATAATAATAAAACACATGGATATATCGATCAAAAAATAAATAAAACACATGGATATATATGATTTTTTATTAAATAAATTGATTACATACACATGTTTACATCATAACACAAATTAAAAAGATAATGTGTTAATGAAGAATTGTCATAGCATAATGAATTGTGATCCCTCATACATAGTATCGACGAAGATGCATTGCGTTGACTAGCTCTTTTAGAGGCATACCATCCATAGACGATAGTCCATATGCACTAGAACCATACACAAAGATGATTATGTAAGGAACTAACCAATTAGGGCTGAATTTTCCCTTTTGATCAGGTGGCGTATTGACATTCCTCTGATTCTCATAGAGAATGAGATCACCTACCTTGAAAGTACGAGAAAGAACACCTTGATTATAGTGTTTAGAAATGGATCTTTGATAAGCTTAGAGGTGTTTGAGGTCTTGCAATCGGTGCTCATCGAGCAACTCAAGGTGGTTTAGATGTTTAGCACAGTAAGTGTCACCATCAATCAACCCTTTAAGGGAAACCTGCAAAGATAAAATTTCTAGCTCTAAAGGCATAATAGCCTCGACACCATACATGAGGTTATACATGGTTGTACCCCTAGTCGTACGAACACTTCTGCGATAGGGCCACAAGGCAAAATTCAATTGACTATGCTAGTCTTTAGCATGTTTATTCACTATTTCTTGAAGAATTAGCTCAAGTGTTTTATTAAATGCTTCATCTTGGCCATTAGACTGGGGATAATATGGTGTAGAAAATTGATGTTGAATATGAAAATTTTCCAATAATTATTTCAACTCTTTGTTCTTAAATGAAGTACCATTGTCAAAGACAAGGGTAGAAGGCAATCTAAAACGAGCAATGATATTGTTCGGAAGAAAGCTATAGATCACTTCAGCATTAGTGGACTGAAGTCAAATAGCTTCAACCTATTTCATTAATTAATCAATAGTTGTAATGATGAAGGTATCTCCTTTAGAAGGAGGAGGTGATATTTTTCCAATAATATCCAACCCCATTTCATGAATGGCCAAGGAGATGTCCAATTTTGAAGCTCTTGTGCAAGAGTTCAAATAAGAATACTATGTTGACATTGAGGACACTTCTTGACAAAGGGAAATGAGTTGTGCTCCAACATTTGCCAATAATATTCCATGTGAATCAGTTTACACACTAAGGATTTACGACTGAAATGTCCACCCCCAAAGCCTAAATGAGCTTTGAGTGCAAGGGGTATTTCAACCTTAGTGAGACACCGAAGAAAAAAACCGTTGTAGGATTTTTGATAGAGAACATAATACAAGATAATATATCACACAAAGTTTTTGTATCTGAGTGCGAGTGTTTTTAGTCACATTTTCAGGAAAAAATATAGTCTTTAGATAATTGTACACGTAAGAATACCATTCACTTGAGTCTATGTGAGCACACACAAGAATATTAGGTTCAGGTTGATCCTAGACAATAGGAGAGTGGAGAATGTGAACCACAAACTGGCACACTTACACCATCGTCTAAGGGTACAAGGGAGGTTGTGCTCGCCATTGCATCCATGTGGCGATTCTCCCTCCTAGTGATATTGTTAATCGTGAAGGAAGAGAAATGATCAAGCAAGGATAAATCCAAATCATGATACTGAGATACCATATTCTGCTTAGCTTGATACGTTCCTTTAATTTGGCTTACGATGAGTTTAGAATCACCATGAATGTGAACATGTTTAATGTTTAACTCCATCATGACACATGCCAACAATAAGGGCTTCGTGTTCAGTGATTTTATTAGTATAATGAAATTCTAATTGAAAGGATAGAGGAATCGGCTTTCCTTTGGTGAGATTAAGACCACACCTGTACCAAAGCCAGTTTGACATCTTGATCCGTCAAAGTACATATCCCATATAGGTTCATGGTCCAATGTGAAGAGGTTTTCATCCAAAAATAAATCCAAATTAGGGAAGGATCAAGATGAGGGAGCTTATGCCAATTGATCAGCAACAACTTGTCCTTTAATTACTTTTTGAGTTACGAACTTGATGTCGAACTCATAGAGAAACATTACCCATTTCGTCAATCTTCCTGAAATATTGATTCTATTAAATAAATGTTTAAGGAGATTGCACTTTACAAGTACATGGGTTTTGGCATGGAGAAGATAGTGTCATAACTTTTGTGTTGTGAAAATGAGAGCAAGATAATGTATCTCCATGGTAGAATATCAAGTCTCATAATCAATCAGAATATGACTAATGTAGTAGACCACTCTTCTTTACCATCATCATGTTGAGCTAATAAAGCTACCAAGGCATGAGGTGATGCAAAAATATAAAGTAAAAAGGGTCTATCTTGCATAACCGACATCAAGATAGGAGGATTGGATAAATAAATTTTGATTGACTCAAAATATTTGTCACACTCGTCATCCCATTGGAAGTGGACATCTTTCTTCAACAAGTGTGTGAATAGAAGGGAAAAATTAGCCAATTGAGATACAAATCTATGAATCGCCTGAATCTTCCCTTGCAAAATACATAGTTGAGGGATTTTTCTAGGTGGTGACATGTTAATGATTGACTCAATTTTATTTGTGTCATCTTCATTTCCACAGTGAGAGACGATAAATCCTAAAATTTTGTCGGCATCTGCACCAAAGATGCACTTAAGAGGATTTAGTCTCATCTTATAGATTCAAATCCTTTTAAAAATAAGATGAATATTTTTGACATGATCTTGATGAGTCATAGACTTAACCAAGATGTCATCGACGTAATCTTCTAGAACCTTGTGAATAAAATCATGAAAAATAATTCATCGCTCATTGGTAAGTTGCTCCATCATTCTTTAACCTAAACGACATGACCACATAACAGAAATTACCCCAAGGGGTAGTGAAGGTTGTCTTATACTGATCTTTCGGGATAATATGAATCTGATTATAGCTCAAGAAGCCATCCATAAAGGACAATAAGGAATGGTCTACAGTCGATTCCATAATCATATTGATATTAGGCAAAGAAAAACTATCCTTAAGAGAAGCCTTATTGAGATCACAAAAATCAATGCAAATACGAATACAACCATCAAGTTTAATAATGGAAAATATATTCAATATCCAAGGTGAATAATTGATGGGATGGATAAAACTAGCTTTTAAAATATTTTTTACCTCTATCTTGACTAATAGAGCAACCTTTGGATTCATCTTACGAATCTTTTATTTTACGGGCTTGGCATCAATTCATAGAATAATATTATGAACTACTATGGATTCATCAATACCATTCATGTCCTCATATGCCCAAGCGAAAATATCAGGATGAGAATGCAATAAATCATAATGTATTTAAATTCTTCTGAAGAAAGATACTTTCCAATCTTAATTACTTTTTCAGAAGATTAAGGATCCATGAGAATATTGGAAGTATTCCCCTTAAGGAGAAAACTACGGTCCTCAGGGTAAGGTGCAAGAGTACTATCATCCACATTAGATAAAGATTCCTCCTCATCGAAACTCATAACATATTCTCCAAAATATGCTTGTTTTTTCAAGCAATATGGGAGCCATCGCTTATGGTGATAAGAAGGTAAGTTAGAGTAGACACCTAAGAATTTTTCTAGCACTTCATCTAAAGAGAAAACATCTAGAGAAGCTTCTTTAGAGTCTACTTTACTTTCAATATATTCAGGATGAACTAATTCAAGAGAAAGAGGTTCGGTTGAAATCATGTTAACATTCAACCATGGTTTCCTTTTAGACTTTGTGTGATGGTATCCAAGTCCAATCTTATACCCACGAGAATCAAATTCTATGGGGAATTTAATACCTTGTTCATTGCATCCACAACCTTTACCTCCATAACTATTTTTAGAATGAAGAGTGAAACTTGGATCATAACACGTTTGTAATTCCTGAAAAGGAGGATCAATGTAAAGAGCATGATCCCAGCTATGAGTATCATACTCCTTTACATAATCATCCTTCTTAGCAGGAATACAAACACTAGCCTCCTTAAGAAAAGCATGATCATCCTGCTTAGCAAAGGTGTGATTGCTCTCCTTAGCAGGAGGTCGATCATCTTCCTTAGTGGGAGGACAATCAACATTCTTGATAGAGATGTATGAGATCATCAAAATGTCTAGGTGGATAGGATCTACTTTGTACTCCTTGATAAAGGATTAGTAAATTCCAAGGATCTTGAATCATCACCAAGACATGTGTTTGATTTAGAAGAAGTAGAAGGGACGGACTTAGGATTCTTTGCTTCAAGGTGATCTTCCTTAGGAACATCCATCTCAAGGGAAAAATTTACAACAGTCACCACTGGAGTAGATGTCAACACATTAGACGATAATGAAGGAATAAAGTTTTTAATAGTAGGAGCAACTAAGGCATGACCAACAAATGCCATTTCACACAAATGTATAGCATCAGGGTCATCCTTGATTGTAATTACTTCGTTATTAGCAACAAATTCCACAAAACAATGCAAGGTAGAAGTGACTGATCCCAAAGCATGAATCAATGGTATTGCTAAGAGGATATTGTAAGGTAATGGTCCTAGAATAACATATACTAGGGCTGGTATGGTAATGGGTCCCAACCTCAAAGGCAATATTATCATGCCTAGGGCTTGTCGATCGTAATATTGAATCCACAAATGTACAAAGAAGTAGCAAGAGATGATGAATCAATTTTAATTTTAGGTAATAGGTTGATGCTACATACAATAAGAGTTGAATCAGTATCAATGAGATCATGCTTGATACCATTACCATTATAATTAGAGGATTTGCATGCTTTTGTACTTTCAGAGGCGGGAGCTCATATAGATAAAACGTAATATTTGGTGAATCTACATGAATATGATCTATCAACGGATTAACATCTGTCGACCTAGGAGAAGAAGGTAAGAAGATATTTTGCAATGCTTCCTAAAGAATTCCTTGGTAAACTAAAGCAGTCTAAATAAAATCCTAAAGGGAGATCTTGACGGGAGTAACACGAAGTTGCTTGACAAGATCATACTCACTAGGTGCCTTAGTTGCGGGTATAGGTTCTTGAGGAAGGCTTAGTTGAGAAGGTGGTAAAGTAGGTTGATTTAGATTTTGTTGATTTTTTATATTATTGTAAGTGTGGGCTATAGCTCTATAAGAGGGAGCCTTATATTGTATGAATCTTGTGCAAAGGTCCAGCGTGTCATTTGTGATAGGAAACCTATGAATTGAATGAATTATTTTAGGAGATGGGCTAGCGAGACTCGCATAAATGACTAGTCTCTTAGGCCTTTGAGGGGGGTGGAGACTACAACCACAATCATGGACTCTTCAACTTGTGAAGAAGATGTTTTTGATGAAGAAGTTTGTTCATCAGATCTTCTAATAGAAGGAGAAACCTCTAAGAAATCATCTAGGGCATCATCCAACATATCAAAATTTTGTTCAAAGAATACATTATCAAAGAATTCAAAGTTTCAAAGAAATAGATATGACATGATTTAACTTCATGTTAGGTTCACCAAAATGTAAAGGATGGGATTCGCTACCCTCGAGACTCAAGACAAACAAAATCTACAAGCAGAAAATAGCCCTCAGTTACCTCAAAGTACAAAGCTCAGGTGACAAGGTAGAAAATACATAATGTTTGAATAACTAGATTGAATGAAGTGTTAAGTTAACAAGGACAAGAATGATAAACTATTTAATAACATAAATTGTTGATAAGATTACAACTAATGGATTATGGAAACAAAAACATTAAAACTCATAGATTTTTCCCCCAAAAGGATTAAGCCTCAACGATGGACAATAGTGCATCACAGAGATGTCTATGCCCCATGCTATCATCCCTATCAAAATAGAGAGTAAAAACCTTAGGTCTGTAATGTCCAGCTCCTCAAATTTTTGCATCTACACAAAAGAAGGATGAGGAAAAATATTTGGGCTCTTTTGGGGTTTGCCTTAGTCAAACCCCCATTTTGGTGTTTCTACCTCCACAAATGGACATATGGATAGAGATAGACAAAATGACATGAAATATAAAGATGTGCGATAGAAATAAACCTTGATGTGGAGGAGAACCCCTATCATGAATAAATGAGACAAATAGATGATAGTAAATAGACCAAGACAAATAGACAAGAGAGCATTGCCAAGGATTTGTAGCTCCCCTCTTGGCTTGATATACATGTCATACTTGCTTGCAAGAGAACCTTGACCACTATTGTGACAAGAATCTAGCAGAGCTTTGTTGTGGAGAGCAAGAGAGAAAAGATGTAGAAGAGAGAATAGAGCAAGAGAGCAAGAATGAATGGGAAGAGGTAAGAATTAATGAGAATGAGAGTGAAAAGAGGGGTTTTGTAAGGTTGCATGGGTGGGAAGAGTTGTTACTTTCGTGTTCATGCCATGATGATACATGTCATAAGCAAGGGGCACAAAATATGCTCCTTTGAATCTCAAAAATTTTGAGGATGCTAGCGCGTCACACGGACATCCATGTGTCACACGATCGTACTGTGCAAATGTGAAATTGCCACAAGGTACAATTTTACGACACTACAAGGAGATTGTGAAATTGATGTTGAAGATGTTGTCATGAGGCTCTTTGTTCAATGTTTGAAGGAATATGTCAAGGACTAACTCTCAAACTTTCCTGTGTGTATTATTAGTTCATGGCATCATTCATGGAGCAATTTGGTGAGAAAGTTGATGTTAGCTTGTTGATCACCAAATTCATGGACATTCAAAAAGAAGAAAAAGAGTTAGTCCCAACTTTCAACTTGAGGTTTTCAAAAGCAATTAGGGATATTCCAGAAAGTTTAAGGCTAAATGATGCAATGTGTTTTCTCATATATCTCACTGTATTTGATGAACAAATGAGTTATATATTGAGATATAAAGGTCCTATAACACTTCATTAGACATATGAAATTGTTTTGGGTATTAAAAATAACATAAAAAAAATTAGCGTAAAGGTTACATGTCTACAAATATGGGTTATCCTAGAATATCCCATACAGATGCATAATGCAAATCAACAAATAGAAATGACTATCAAGATAGATGTAATTTAAATGTTACAATTAGTCCACCAATGCACTTTCCAGCTCATTGTGACTCTCAAGTGAAGTGTGAAACTAATGTAAATGATGTGGACCATATGCTACTATCCTAAACATTGTTTGACATGAAAAGACATAACAAAGAATCACCATATGATATGTTTGCAAGGTTTTTAGAAACTTTGTTAGCAATCCCAAAATATTGTAAACCTAATGACTTAGTGCGCATTGATTTGTTTTGTGAAGATTTTGAGCCAGGTTTGAGTTCCCTACCTGGAAGATTGAAGCCTCATAATCTTGATTAGTTATATGATTGGATAGAGATTGTTGATAGAGTCAAAGGTGATTGTGCAAGAATTATGATATCTCAAAGTGTTGATAACATTTGCCCCATTGCTAGATAGGAGAAAGATAAGAGCATGATGCATTTGGATGAAGGGAGTAAATCGAAAAATGAAGATACCTCTTGTATAAGTAAATATAATATTTAGCATCATCTCACAAACAAAGTATATTCAGGTGAGGATTGTACCCATGACAATCCAAAGGAAATATGTGAAAAAGTAAAAGAAATGCATGAAGTAATGCCTTTTCATGTTTCAACCAGTGAAAATAATGAGTGTTGTAGATATCCCATTGCAAGTCAGTGGTGATTTTTTTGAAAGTGAATGTTTAGGCATTCATTTTGAAGATCCTAGACATGGTTCGTGTAATGATGAAATTCCTTGTGATGTCAAGTATGATATATATGAGCCTGATTATCTTTTTTCTACTCATGATTATTTATGTGAAGTTGATATGGAGGTATTTACTTCATATGAGGAGGACATTAATGTGCATGTTGTTCAAAACATGTGTCCAACCCTCAATGAACAAGTGGTGTGTTAAGATGAATTGTAAGGATATGGGTTAGAATTTCTAGTGGGTGATGATGCAAATGAATCTGAAGATTTATCTCTTAATTCTTCTACTAACCATGATAAATCTGAAAGTGTTAATATTAAAAATGACTCATGTATTCATGTGGATATAGCATTAGGCAATGTTGACTATGATACTCATTGCAATAGTGAATATGTTATGAATAGTCACTATGAGAAATTTGGCTCATGATTAAATTTTGAATTATTTGAGCCTTCATTTGAAATATTCTATATTGAGTTGTATGATGATTTGAGAGATGAGTCAAATCTTGTTTTTAAACCTGACATGGAGAGATTTTTCAACATCTAAAATGATGATAAAGTTGGATATATTATTGATGTTGATAAGTCTAGTTTGCAGATAATTGGAACAAATAGTGAAATGATTGAGTTGCATTGCTCAAATGAATGTGAATGTCAGTATGATGAAACTCAGTTTTAGCATATGCCTATGTATGAACACTTTTTGTTCATCACACAAAATGAGTGCTTATCAAATATGGGACAATTTACAAAAGAGTTTGTTGATTTACAAGATACTCTTGATCTTGGAAACTTATACGAGGATCATGACATGGAAGAGATATTGCCTAGTTCAAAGATAATGCATAATAACAATATTTCTTATGAATGCTTCAATTTTGACATGGAAATTGAAGACATGGATGATGTTTATAGTATAAGTATTTTTATTTTCCTGTTCAAGTTGATAATTTTCTAATGTTGCATAATAGTGAAGTTGTTGCAGAGGGATGTCATAGTAATTATGAATTTGGTATGGTGGAAAAATATGATATCCATGGTATTATGCATCATAAGGCATTCCAATCAATGCCTAAATTTCCAAATTCACCAGACCTAGAAAATTTTGAAAGAAGTTTGCACATAGGTTTGATGAATAGTGAGAAAAAAATTGATGGAAAAAAAAATACCGGTTTGGGACTACATTCTTTTGAGAACAAGGTATTTTCCAGAGGCAAGTACTGGTTTTTCATTTTTGGGGGCATGGGGCCACAAAAATAAGAAAGATCAACATAGATTCTTGCAGTTACAGAGTGCAATGGACTTGGCACATGGTCTACACCTCAGAGATCTAGATTCTCACTGTGCCTGCAAGAGACACACATCCCCAACTAGAGCCACGATTGGCACCCATAAATTAGATGAATTTATAATGCTTTGTGTTGTCACTTTGTGCCTCCCCCTTGTGATTTCCATCAATTATAATTGATCTAAGAAATCTTAATGGTGTTTCATGCTCAAGTACCTTTTGTACTTGCATTTACCCTTGCCAAGTAGCAACCAAAAACCCATTTACAAAAATTCCCAACAATGTTTAAGTACTACACTTTTTGGGCTTTCAGTTGTCTACATACTTGCATGCCATCTCTTTCGCTTTCGATCTCTTTCCTCTTTTCCCTTCTTTCCATCACTTTTCCAAGTGTTTCAACCTTTCTTCTTATCCTTATCATTTTCTTTTCTAAGCCATAAGTCTTCCATCCAATTGTTGGTTGGACTTTTTAAAGGTTGTCAAAACCTTGTCATACCCCAATGAAGGTTTCAAAATCGAGCTTATGGGTTGATGCATAAAAATTCAAAGTATTGTTGGACCTTTGAAGACCTTTGAATGTTTTTGAGAACCTTTTTGGATTCTGATATGGTTTTCAGAACCTTGTCAAACTCTGATGTGGTTTTACGAACCTTATTGAACTCCGATGTGGTTTTCAGAACCTTTTTGAATTTTGATAGAATTTTCAAAACTGGGTATGTTGACCAATGCTTGAGAAATATACTTTTAAACTTTAAACACAAGGTATTGTCATAATTTCCAAAGGTTGTGAAAACCTTGTTGGATTTCAACAAAGGTTTTGAAACCACTTTTGAGCCCCAACAATATTTTCAAAACCATCATTATCTTCAATCTTTGGTGATCAAATATTTCTTCTATCTTTTATCTTATTCTTATGATAAGATATAAGCCTCCCTTCCAATCCTTGATGTCTCATCTTTATCCTTTAATGATCAAGTCTCCCTCTTATCCTTTATCACAATTTTTCAATAAGGGTTAATTTTTCCTTTTCGACCCCTAATCCCCAATGTCATATCTTCAGCCTTTGATGATCGGGTCTCTCTCTTATATTTTCTCTATTTTTTTATGGTAAGACATAAGCCTTTTTCCCAATCCCTAGTCCCTGACATCATAGTTTTTGGTATTTCAGAAATCAACCATTCTCCTTAACCTTTACCACTATTTTTTGATAAGGCTTAAACCTTCCTTGTGACTTGTGACTTGCGACTCATCATCTTCCTTCCCTCTGTATTCTATTTAATCTTTCCATAAAATATTTTACTTTCATCCTTCCCTTCTTCCAGCAAGTGTCGGGCCTAACACTCGATGTCCTACAAAAGTTCTCTTTCAGAGATTGTGGTTTCAACATTCTTTATGTTGTCTACTTCATCAACATGGTATGCGATATGCAGCAATCCTGACACCTAATGTCCAATGAAGGTGACCTTACGGGGTGGAAAACTATTTAATGTTTAATCCAATGATTGGTTCGGACCCAAAACTTTGACAATACTCTCAAAGGACGTGTTTTCAGTCGTAAACGCCACTAATGTTACAACTACTTTATGAACTACCAGATTTGATCCTTAAGGATACAAGGATGATATTAAATGCATTTATCGACAACTGCAAGTGGGACAAAGTAGTGCCCATGCTTCTTTATGGTTTGTTGGCCTCCTTTCTTTTAGAGGGCCATTCTTGGCTAGATTTTTTTGTGGATTTTATGGGGGGTTTTGTTCCTCATTTGTGTGCTTATTAATGTAAGGGCATGGATTCATAGTGTGCGACCATGTGAAGGTAATGCAAGAAGGTGTAGGGAGCCATACAATTTCTGACACCCATGGTTTTTCCTCCAAACTCTTTTGATGTTAAAAGATATATTTTCATGGATTAATGAGGGAGAGAATGAGATAACAGTTTTATAGAGAGAAGCAGTTCTAGGGCCAACAAAAGAAAGATATTCATAGGAAATCCTAGGGTTTTGATTTCCAATTTTGGGTGTAGCTATTTTGCATTGTAATGATCTAGGGTTTCTCTCAAACCTACAATAATACTTGTATGCTTTGAAGATTGATTGATTAAAGGAAAAATCAACCTTATTAGAGTGTCTTCTTATGGATGGTATGCATTTCTAGATGTATGTTTAATTTTCAACCAAAAATCTATAAAATACTTGCAAAGCTTTTGCATTGTATCTTTTCAATATAATAAAGGAAATGTGTGGGTATACTTGAGGATTACGAAGTAATCTCTCTTAATATTTTGCAACAATTTATTGTCTTTATAAATGAATACGTAGAACCCAACTTTCCTATGCATTTTGAAAGGCATAGTATTTTGTGGTGAGTTGATTATGGCATCACCTTGTTTTTAGTTGTTGCATGTTTGATTAAATCTAGAGACTATGTTGCCCAATGGATAAAGGCACTGGTCTTTGACTGGCTTTCTCTCCTATATACATCAACTCAGACACCTTTTAAGTTTTATTTTCTATGTGTTATATTGCCATGCTTGAATGAATATAGTAATACAAGGGTGTAGCATAAACATATTCTCAAACAATTATATGGTAGATTATCAGTTAATAAGGTTCTCATCCTTACTTTTCTAAACTATCACATAGGTATATTGTGACACTAGTATTGGGATACACTCTGTACTGGCTATAGTTTATTGTAAGGTATTGTTTAGTGTTTCAATAATCAATTTGAAACTTTAGGGAGAACCCCCTTGGTCTTACAAAGCCAAAAGTAAAGGAGTTATTACCCACCTTAATAATTGATCCTTAGTTTCCTAACCTAAATATAGGTTTGTGGTAATTTTCCCAAGTTTGACACCCCTAACACCTGGAAGATTATTCAACCTTAGGAATTTGGGGTGTACAACTTTGGTCACCAACAAACTATAAATGTTGTAAAGTGTAAATTGATAGGAGTGTGGTCCATTCCAACACAAATCCCTAACATGGCATTTGGAAACACTTAATATATACCCTCTGTTAATAATATATACACATAGATAAATAAAACCATGTATGGACGAACATATATATTTGATAATGAATATGTATGGTGCTCTATTCAATTGGTAAGTGAAACAACACAAATATATATACATTTTCATGAATGTAAATGGTGGTTTTTTGAATTAAACTCGTATTAGAAAAGAAGCTTGAATTTATAACAATGGTTAAAATTGGAACCCTATAAAGTAAGTGAATATATACAAGTTATATATATATATATTTGGTAATGAATATGTATGATGATTTGTTTAGATTGTAAGTGAAATGAGACAAATATATACACAATTTCATGAATATATCTTAGAGTTGATGATTGAACCCCACAACTCCCAAAAGTCGCCTACAAATAATTATCTTTTCATAAAAGAGAGATCAAGCAAGATAAATTTACTAAACAACTCAATAATTGTATTGATGTATAAACCTAAATGAATGATTATAATGATCAATCCTTATGTAAAGGAGATAGAAAACCTAGATCTAAAATCCTGGGTAAATATTAAATTAGCTTGAGACAAGTATCACCATACTATGCAATGAGATAACATGTGCTATATTAGCCAATATAATGATAAAAATAATAATTCATAAGTTTAGCTTAAGCGATTAAATTAAAAGGGAACCTAATTAATTAATAAGGTAATTAACTTATTACTCTAACGCCCCCCTAAGATCAAATTAGGGAGAAGCTAAAAACTTGATGAAGAATGCAAAGATGGATGTAAAATGGGTCTCGACTATAGGGCTTGATGAGGTACCCATGAACAAACAACTAAAATCTCACATAGCTGGAGAAAATAAGAAAACCTCATGGGAAAAACTTCTCTCCAAAAGAGAAAAAATAAATGAAAGTGTACATGCGACAAAAGAATGTAGGACTCAACATGTCCCCCCAAGTGTTGCTTCATTCACATAAGTACAATAAAGATACCCATCATAGGAGAGAAAATAAGAGACAATGAATCCCCCCATAAGGAAGTATCTCCTCTCCCAAAAGTGAATGCTCAAAGAAGAAGGTTGAAGATGATCCAAAATCAACAAACATTGTTCCTCCCCTTCTAGGAAGAAAGACATCCAATGGTGAATGTAGAATGAACTCTCTCAGGAGAAGAGGTCTCATGATGGGTGCCACAAAAAATGCTCAAGGGTCCACATTTCTGAATTAAAATAATCTGGATAGCTTTGAAAGACCTTTCCAGTGCCGCAAAAATCAAGAAAATGGAGGAACTGGTCAAAATTTGTAAGCTCGAGAGTGAAAATAAAACATCTAATTTTAACAAGCAATAAAATGAACCGGTAACAAAATATGAGGAAAATGCTTGCACCATTGGATAGTGCTTGGAACCAAATTTTCATTGATATTTCATTTGCCAAATTTTGATACCTGAGCAAAGAGTTATGACGATTTTTTTTATTTTGCTAAAATTATAAAAAACAAAATTTGCAAGCCTCCTTGGCTTGGGCACTAGTCACCCATGCAACCAATGGCGAGATGAGTTGACTTTTTGATGAAGTTAGCAAGCGGTTGAAATTGATGACTTTGTAGCCACTAGCAGCTAGAGGTTGAGCCGCAATCACTGGCAGTCAACAGACTGCAATGACTATGTGTTGAGAACTTAACACTTAGCACATAAGCAATTAAATATATAAATTTGAAATCAACCATATATATATTTGAAATCAGTTGTACGTACAAACAATATAGGGGTTGTACGATCCTTGTACTCAAAAGAAAAAAACACTCCTAAGTTTAGCTTAAGTGTGTAAAGTGAAAAATTAAATATTAATTAATTATTAGCTAATAAATGATTACCCTAACAATATAAAAATGATGATTTTTTGAATTAAACCTGCAAC
Organism: Sequoia sempervirens; assembly: GCA_007258455.2. Lineage (NCBI taxonomy): Eukaryota > Viridiplantae > Streptophyta > Pinopsida > Cupressales > Cupressaceae > Sequoia > Sequoia sempervirens. The sequence goes on along the minus strand of VDFB02000002.1, from coordinate 82,417,307 downwards.
AAAAGAGAACCTTGAAATTATAACACTAGTTAAAAATTGGAACCCTACAAAGTAAATGTGAGTATTTAGAGATATATAAAAATTATGTATGTTGCTATGTTATGTTGGTAAGTGAAAAGACACAAATATAAGTAAAATACATTGTTGGACCATAATGAATCATTGAACTGTCATATTACCCAATATTGTAACAGATTATATAATTAGTTTATGCCATTGTAAAAATATATACATAGTTTCATGAATAGAAACATGGGATTTTTATTTAAACTATAAAAATTGATGGTAGCAAACTAAACATACTATGTTGATTATATCACCCTAAAATGGGTAATGGTGTTCTGAGAATGATACCCTAGATGGTTTCTGCATATATAGAGTATAATGAAAATATCAACTTGGGTAAAGATAGGGGTTATGTGAAAGCAACCCTCAATATATATAGTTTATTTAATTCGTATATATGAAATTGTATTTGAAGAAAAGGAATCAAAGTAGTTGTCTATATAATAATGAGAGAAAGATATGATTATTGGAGTAGAACAAATTCAACTGAACGAATAATGGAAGTCACATGGTCAAAAATTTGAAAAAATGGAGATTAAACCAATTCATTGTCTACAAATTGAAAGGAGAATTGATAGCTTGATGTTACTTGAAAAACCCACAGAGAGGATTCAACAAGCATATTGGATGATGGAGACTACAAGTGGCCAAGAGCAATGCTTGTTCAATAATGATTAGGGTGAAAAATGTGTGGGACATAATCCCCTATTTAGAATTGAAAGGAAATAAATTTCTTTGAGTAGGAGTGTGGTCCATGCCAATGCATATCCCTCATATGGCATTTCAAACCAAAAAACAAGTCATCGTGAAAATTAAAGTTAAAATATGATTTTAATATGATACTAAACAATTACTATAATTTATAAAGTAAATATATACGTGCATAATTATGATTATTAATAAGTGCATTTATGAATTTCTTGATGATGGTAGCACATGATTACTAGGGTATGCATGCATAGATATTAGATGACACTTCTAAATAACTATTTTTAGACCTTTGTGCATATAAGTAGTCAGAAGCTAAAAGAATAATTTTAAACTCTTAAGTCATATACAAGGAATCCCAAAAAAATAATATAAATTTGATGTACTATTTAGAAGTTTAGGATGCACAAAGTTAGGGTGGTGGCTAGATCCTCTCCCCTATTAATTATATATTTAAAAAAATAAAAAAATAACTTGCTCACAGCATAAAACTCACGTATACAGGCTAAAAGAAGGGAAGGAAAAAAAATACTGCTAAAACATTTGCTCCTCCAAGCCACTTTGGAAAAATGCTAAAGAATAAAAGATCAAAAAGTTGTAGGTGACTGCAAGCCAGGGCACACTTGTTATTTACATCACAGCTCCTTACAGCTTCATTATTTTTAAGTGTCTATAAACCACAATAGATCACAAAGAAGTGAGGATTACATTGGTAGATCTACACATATTTTTTCTAGTTCACTCTTTGTATGACTGGATATGTAATGCCAATCATGGGCGAAATACATGTTTCATAGAGAGCATCATCAACTTCTTTTTCTTCAACAAATCAAGCTATTATTGGATTAATTTATGTAATCATACTCAACACTCTTTACATTTTTTTTATTGATAGGAGGTGTCCCCATGACCAATCGGGATTTTCTTAAGTTTTAGTTACAAGGCGAGACTAATCCTCCTACGACCATGCGCTTAGCTGCAGGGGACCCACCCTGGACGTGAATGGTTAAACTAGATTGAGTACCGAATGAGGCTTCAACCTACGTTGATCATTCGTGTCTTTCAATAGCTTGACCAACTTGTCAACACCTCGAGGTCAAAGGTATCACTTTCAACACTCTTTACTTCTTTTCATCCTCTAACAATTATAATAACAATTTCCTTGTATCAAAGTCTCAATTCATCAAAACCCGTCCAGAGTATTCCTTTGTTAAATCTCTGGAGAAATTTTTGGGCCAACGATGTGTCTCAAGAGGATCTATGGAGAAATTTGTAACTCTTGACAAAAACCTGAAATTGGCAACTACAAAAAGACTCGACGATGCAATGTCGAGAAGAGAAAACATTGAGCTGAGGGAATTCAGAGTGGGCCATTTTCCTCTTAGGGTTTATGTTTATGACATGCCATCAAAGTTTACGTATGATTTACTTTGGCTCTTTCACAAGGCATACCAAGAGACAACAAATTTGATGTCAAATGGAAGTCTTGTACATCACCTCATTGAGCAGGCATGAGGGCATGGGACAGTAGGGTTTTAGCAAAACAAATTGTTGGTATTTGTTTTAGGGTATTATATATTATCTAATTTATAAGAAACAAATTAAATCTTTAAATTATAATTTTTTATGTTGATCTCCTATCGTTTTCACAAAAAAATCAACAATTAGATTGTCTGATTAACAAATATTCAGAAATAGAAATTGTGTCAGGTTTTTGCTTAAAATGTACATAATGTTTAAGATTCATTAATATATAAAGAGGTAAATGGTAAAGATATTTTTACTAGTTTAGCATCTTTGCACTAAGCCAAAGATGAAATTGATAAATGGTATCTCTTTTGTTAATTATTCTACAAAGGAATTATATGTGCAAGCTTACCTTTAAGACTTGAAACTATGGCCTCCACCTTCACTATGAGGTACACATGCCATCAACAAACATAATTATATTAATAGCAAATCACATGCTTTTCCTCAAAACTAGTCCATAATACACATATTTATTTTCTTGTAAGCTAGAAATGTCGGCCAACAATTTTATAAAGATTCACCTAGCATTCCTATAATTGTGAAGGAACTCCATGTGTTACATGTCTCCTTGGATTGATCAGTTGGCATGTGTGAATCTCACTCAAAATCGACATGAAATTGTTCAATTGATTGATGGGATTTTGTTTTCTTTTTTCTTGGCTCATTTGTAGCATTCTATTGACTATTAGTTATGGGAAAACTTGATAGCTCCTAAAAAATGAGAGGCAACTAAAGACTGTTGTGAGGGTGCATCAATAGGAGGAGGCTGACTTGTTTTACATCCCATTTTTTACAACTATAAGCTTCTTTTTGCTGGAGAAAACTGAATGCAAACAACTTTATAAGGTGTGGGCACGTTTCTAAGGTTTTTCTTTTTAAAAAATTAGCTTTTATTATAAGTAAACAATAATTTTAGTCCCATCTTCTACCTAAAATAATCACAGCTAGCAAAGTTATTTAATCCAACTTTTGGACCACTAAAGACTCTATTTCTACTAGGGTTATGCATTCTCTCTGAATTCAAACACCAATCTGATAATGATTTTGTCCTCTTCGCACTTAAGAATTCCTCCATTAGCAAGATCACCTTATGAATAACCAAACCTACCATAGTCAAGAAAACCTTACAATCAATTTCACCATGATCAGCTGTTTCATGAATTCTACACTCCATAACCCGACCAAAAGTGAATAAATTCAAGGGTGAGAGCTTCCAGTTGAGAATTTTCCAGAGCTTTTCAATCTCTTTTTCACTCTCCATTCTAAGCTTACTGAGACCTTTAACTCGCAATTAGACCTCAACTATGTGACTGGGACACCAACACCAACTTAAGGACAAAAAGTCACCCTCCTTCTAGCACCACTTCTGTTGATGCGGATGTTGCACACACACATCAATAGGAAGATAAATTCTCACAGAGGACCACGTGAAGCTACCTAGCATCCAAAGGATCATAACATAATCTCAGTTTGATCACTCACGTGTCACTTAACAACTTCATGAAATTAAATATTTGCAATAATATTTCATGAAATTCAAATTACTTGCATATATTCAAGTAAATTTAGCATTAATCACTCTACAACTTCATGGAAATGAAATATTTATGATAAAACTCCATGCATTTGTCAATTTTGAAACATTATATGAAAATATTAAACATTTAATCTAAAACAAAGCATAAAAATACTAAAATTTAAATATTTCTCCCATGTATTATCCACGAATATCTAAAGAAATAAACTAAATCAAAGCAAACCACTCTATACTTCACCATATTGCTTCACAACTAGGCATATAATAATGCAAGGGTTTAAAGAAATATGGATAATTTTCCATTGGATAGTGTCAGTATGCACCCAAATTTGGCGTAGCACACAATCTTTTCCGATAGGAACAAAAAATCAGCTATGTATGATTTCATATTAGGAAATAGCTTTGAATTGGCCTTGATATTGGTTAATCACAAATGAAACATACAAGTTTTTAATTTGGAGTGGAATAGAAAATAGGAGAAAAATAAAGCTTGAAATTTTTTTAGTTCTTTGGAATCCACAAATTTTGAACTTAAAAAAATTAGACAACTCTCGACCTTTTATAAGAACAAGGCACCAAAGAAATATTTAGTTCAATGGAGCAACGAGTGATAGGTGAGAAGAGGCGTGGGGGGGAAATTTTGAAAACCCTTGAGGATTATGATGATGGTGATCCCAATTCAGATGCTTCGGCGTTTGATGGTTTCTGCTCCTCTTTGTCATTGGCGGTGGATGTGCCTTCTTTGGCTGGGAGGTCTTGGGGAGTTTCTTTGTGCATGGAAATGTTTGGTTGTAGATATTTGGCTATTTTTTGTTGGGTGTGGGTCTCTAGATCAGGCCCTAACCTCCTTTCTAATGTTGGTATTGGGTTTCCCTGTGACTGGAAGCTTTCTTCTTGTTCTTGGCTTCATCCTTTCTATTGGCCTGGGGCTTCACTTCAGTGTCTAGTTAGCTCGATGGTGAGGGAAATTTTTCTCTATTCCTCTTTCTTCATTCTATCTAGGTGGTTGAGATTTGTGGCTATCTTCTCTCACCTCAAATCTGCTCCTATCGATGGTGAGTTTGGTCCTTATGTGGCTTTTCTCTACCATCAATTTTTTGTTGTGTTGTTTGGTATGTTGAACCTTGCTTGTGTGGGCTCGTTTGGTGCCTTTGGGTTCATTTTTTTCCTAGTTGCTGGATTTTCTCTGGCTGGCATGTTCCTTTTAGTTGGGAGGGGATTTTTGCTTTGTCCTCTAACTTTAGTACTTTGCCTATGACTGCTTCTTGTTGATGGTCAAAAGTAACACAACAACATTAAACAAAATATTTCTACTCTTTCTTCTGAAAAAGACAAATGATCTAAAACCACCTATCTTCCAAGGTCTCTGTAGTTGGTTCTCAACTGTGTTGTTATCATTCAGTGGTCCATGCAACCATAATATTCAAGGGTCCTGCTGGTAAATGAGTACAAACTGGATAGTACAAATTAATTTAACATCGGGGGGTTCAAATAAACAAAAAAAGATCGATCAAGGTTTAGGATAGCAAAACATGAACATAGATTCCTTTCAATTCAAGCATGTAATTCCTATACTGAGTGTTTTTCCTAATTAACTAAAACTATAGAACAACACAATTTATGAAACAATTCATACCATCGCATCCATTCTCAATGCAGATTTAATGCATACAACCATTCATTGTCACTTTTTTTTAGAATTAATTTTCAATCATAAAATACCATAAGCTCATTACCAGGATTAGTAGATCAATAAACATTAACAAACATCATCCACAGATAATGCAATAAATGGTTTTAAACTCAAAATCTTCTATTGATTTTCATCAAATAAGAAACATTTACGCACAACAAAATGCACTGGCATACAAATAACCATTGTTTATCAACATTACCATTAAACTAACAAACTTCTGAAATAAAACTACTTGCATTAAAAATTGTAAAATTGTTCAAGTTTCTGATATAAAATTGTAAAATGAAATTGTATCTAGTTCTCAAGTAGCCAATTTGACTTCAATCAGTCAACCTTTACAATGAGGAGAAAATTCTAAGTTATAGACAAGAACTAACATTAATTTCTCCAATCAAAAATCAAGATCCACAAATTCGGGGCTCATATCCATAATCATAGGGATGCCTAGTTAAGCTTGAGTCTTCTTTTGTTGAAATTCCCACACTTGGGAAGTACGCCATATGTCCATCTAGCCAAAAATCTAACTAGGAGTCACTGCCAAATATATTGTTGATCACCATGCCCAGTCCTTGGTCTTTCAAAATTGACCTTGAGTTTTCCATTTATTCAAAATAGGTTTGAAGATGATTAACATTTTGACCCAATTCCTTTTCAAAAATGACATATTCCTTTGCCACCCAACTACTCTTAGTTGTTTTAGATGCCTTATTCTTGAGATAACCATCCATATTATCAAAAATATGTTGTATGGTTTCCTCTTCAGGCTCATCTACCCATTCCACCCTGATGCTCATTCATACTCCTTGGTGGTGGCTGTGTATATATCCTGTAGCTAGGCAACATTCTGAGCAGCGTCCCATACATAGAACTTGATGTCCATAAGCTTGTCCAAGAGAATTCCTTCATCATCATCTCCAATCTTGATCATTTCCTCCAATATATTACTCTATTGGTCTTTCATTTCCTGTAGAGAAATCAAACTCACACTTGGTGAAGCCTCTTTACCAATTAATTCAACAATAATTCCTTTCACGATCTTTCTTTCCTCAAAAAAATCTTGTTGGGACTGCTACAATTTTCTTCTATGTTCCATGAGGACTTATGTTTTGAAGATCAAAATATTCATACACTTATCAAGGTATCCAAAATCTTGGTCTTCTAGAATAGCATACTCAATTACATCTACCTTAGGCAGCCTTTTCAATATTCTTAATTTCTTCATATGCTCAACATATTTATCCTCTTCTCTTCCAAGTAACTTGATATATTCCCCCAGGGACTTGATCAGGTCACCTACCTCTTTATAAATTTTTGAAACAGTAGTGAAGAGCTCCTTTCTATCATTCTTAAGAAGGTCAACCCATTTCTCCATCATTTGGGATCTTTTCCTTATTTCAATCAATTAATCTACCATTTGACGACTCATTAAAACAAGAATTTTTTATGTTGTTGACCGTTCAGGAGTGGATGCAATCAATTCCTTCAGAAAACCTTTCATCTGCCCTACTTGAGCTTTTAGCTCATCCTTGTCCTGCTTATCTTTAATGAGTCGTGACTTGGTAGTGGTAGCCACAATGTTAATTAGACTCATCTGTTGATTTCTGGTTTGTTTTCCAAGATTGATAATGTTTACTTGATAATTTGTAGCTTGTAATTCCCTATCATCTTTATTAGTTATAGGTGTAGCAATTTCTGCTATCAAATCTACATCATCAATTAAATTTGTATAATGAGCAGCACGAGGTTTCTTCCTTGGCTTCACTTTATCTATCTCCTTTACCATTTCATCCCATGTTACAGGTTGAGCCTGAACCTATTGCCTCTTCTCTAGATTCAATTTTAACCAAGTAGGAGCAGCTGGCTAGGTTACTACCTTTTGAGCACTAGGAGGTGTTGAAGAAACTATTTTCATTTTTTGCTTAGAAGAGATTCTATCCCACTCTTCTTGTTCTTTCTACAATCTTTCCTATTCCATTTTCTCATTCTGATCTCTTTTTTCTTCAATCTTTTTCATTTCTTCCTCCTTTTGTGCAACTTCCTCTTCATCTCTTAACCTCTGATGTTCTAACTCCTTTGCACGAAGTTCTACCTCTGTTGCTTTATCTTGCTCAACTTTCTCATTTTGTTCCAACTCTCATGCAATGGCTTCTTCTTTAGCCCTCTTTTGTGCCTCAACAACTCCCTTTTCTTGAGCTATCTCTTCAATTTTCTTTCTTTGTTCTTCTTCTTCACTAGCTAACTCTTCAACATCTAATCTATGAGCACTTTCTATTATCCTTTTCTGCTCATGTTTGGTCAAAACATAATTCATTGTGGCTTCACCCCAGAGGCTTCCTTCTTCAAACCCGGTCTCGTCTTCTCCAGGTTCCTCCTTAGCCTTCTCCAGATATTCTTCCCATTCTTCTCTTTCTTCTTCCTGAGACAAAGCTTCCTTGGAGTCAAGGGGGGTAGGTGAATCTGTTACATTGATCAGGGGAGGCCTCTCTCTTCACCAGCTACTACTTCTGAAGTTGATGGTGTAGTTAGAGGAGTATCCTCAGTTTGTAAAGGGACAAAAAAGGTCCTTCTTCGGAAGCTTGTTCTCCAGAGTACATAGTTGTTATGGGTGTAGCACCAAGACCTGAAACAACCCCTACAGTTGCAGCAACATAAGTAACTTTATCTTTTTCCAAGGCTTCAATGACATGTTTTACCAATGTTTCTTCTTCTACTTGAGCAGGCTCTTCTGTGGCTGCCTCCGTTGCTACAACAATTTTCTTTAGCCTCTTGCATTGTCTTGTTTTGGTGGAGGAAGTAGGTTCACTACTAGAATCCTTCTTCCTCGAAGCATTAGCCCTTGGTTGCTTTAAACAGAGATTAATCCATTTCACACTTCTATCGACCACAACTTGTGACACCTTCTGAATATTGGTCTCCTCCTTCTGCATCTAATTGATTGGCTCTAAATCTTTGGTAGCCACTTTATCCATTTCATATCAAGGATCAAGAGTGATCCCATCATCAGTGGTGCCTTCTGGTACATCCTTTGCAACCTCAAAATATTTTATTTGGGGTATTTTCAATCTTTCATATCCCCTTTTCCTTACTTCAAACTGATCTTGTAGGTTGGCCCAAAAGTCCTCCAGAAGTGGTCGATGATGGGGAAATTACGAAGCATACAAACCATACATTTTCTACTTAGGATCAAAGTCCTTTCTAGAATTATGATACTTAAAATTCATGGACTGAAACTCCTCCATTGTTGTCTTAGTTGCTATGGAAGAGGAACAAGAATAGAACCCCAATTGCATCGGGAATGAGTGGCAGCTAGCCTTATGTTGTGCAAAAAACATGGCATTCACCTTTGTTGTCTTCTATCACTACAACACCTTGACAACCTGAAAGGGTTCCCATCATATCCAAATAGTCTAAAATAGGTAGATTTAGGGTATTGGATAAACCAATAACCCCACTCTTCAATTAACTCCATTGCCTCTGTGGACAATTTGAAACCAACATCACCTGTGAGCTGATTAATAATAACATATAAAAATGCATCATTAACTCTTTTAAATTTTTCTCCATTGTCTTCAACTCTAGTTGTTCATAATAGTCCCAAACCTTCTTCTAATTTGGGCCCTCATCCATTGATCCTTCAATAGTTAAACTAGGAAATTGTCCCATCCTTGCAGCACAATATATCACGTATGAAGACATAAAGAATGTCTTGGTTTCTGTTACTTTTAGCAGTTGGTCATGGATGTTGTCCAAAATTATCTGTCCCCAATCCAAATATTTTTTCCCCTCTAGAATCAGTTGAATAAATGGAAACATCCAGTGTTCAAAGATACGAGAGTTTTCCTTTCCAAATACTCTTGCCAACAATGTGATCATATCTCCAATGTACTCAAAGAAGTCAGACCTCTTAGGCTTAAGCAGTACCTTCTTTACTGATTTCTTCTATGTCTTAAGCCACCTTTTGTTAATTACCCTTTTGTTCCTATTGACACAAAAATTTGACGAGGTAACATTGTCTTATGGGAAACTCAGTTTATGAGGGAGCTTTTGCGCTAAACTGAGTGACCTCCGAGTTTTTAGAGAAGTCGACTTCTTCTATAATGGGGGTTTGGAAAGGGAAAAGGAAACAAATATAATAAAATAAAGTCTAACCTAAGGTGATGCGCCAAGACTTAACAATAAGCACGATAAATCATAGATCTAAGGGCCTGATTGGTGTTTGTAGTGTTCCAGAAAATCAAAAACTAAAGATTATAGCATAGACAATCCATTCATTGACATAAAATAACATTGCATACATTCCTACTGCCAAGAAGAGTCATTAGACATGATCTAGATCAACAAAATTGCATTCAACATTTATAGAAGTTCTCAAATGAAATGTCTAGACAATAAAAGCACAGTTTACAGTTTGATAAAATAGCATGAAAGAAAAGAAAGGTCGAACAATTAGCACAGTCTGAATTTTTTTTGCAATAAAATAAAACAGTTTTAAAGCCCTGGCGTCTTTAACCAAAACCAGTGTTTCCTCCAAATTCCAGACCCTTTTCTTAGTGAGAGAAAAGTATATATAGCAGAAAAAACCCCCATCGCTTCAGAGAGCAGCAACAGAAAAGATTTCACAATCCCTTGGGAATGATGCAGAAATAAGAATATTCCCCAAGTTTTTGCAACAAAAACGATTCGAAACCAAGCATTCGGTCATCCCAGGCATAGGTGCATCCTCTGCAAATGATGGCGGTGATCCCGACAGGGCTAATCAAACAAGTGTCACCATCCCGTGCAAATGATTATGACATGTAATGGCCAATTGTAGCATTTGGTTTGTTTGGTTGATTACCCGAATATGAGATCCGTCGACTAGGCACATGGTAGCCTTTCGCTACCCATGTGAACCTTCTCTCTCTCACTGCCGAAGATTTGCACTAAGGCTACACGTGTTGAATGGGTGGAGCACTTAACCAATAGTGGAGGGAATGATCACCAGCCGGGTGCAAAAGAGATGTGTGGCAACATTTCACTGCCCACAGTCATTACTTCATCTCTACACTGAAAGTTTTGCGAAGAGTAGACACGTAGTAAGAGTACACCACAGATAACAATTGTGGGGCCCGCCAAACTCTTTGGGAATGAGAGCTTTGTGGCACCCGAGCGGAGCCCGATGAGGTAGCAAGAAAGAATGATAAAAAATAGCCCGCAGCCACGACACGTGGAAGTATAGCGGGGGTTCCCGGGAAGCAAAAGGAATGAAGAAACTCAGGGTTGTGACGAGTAGACACGTGGAGCGGGAGAGCAGACTTTAGATAAAAGGCCAAGTTGATTACCTGTGATACACAGGCCGATACATAGAGGAAAAATACACCTGAAGGGAGCTCGTTAAATACTTATTAACAGTTCCCATCCTCATCTATTGCCTAGAGTTTAAGTGCATCAACTTGAGTCATAATCCTGAGATTAGGGTAAGGAGGAGGATCAAAAATTAGTCTAATCATTGCTAGGGTTAAATCAATGATTACATTGCCCTGTGAATCAATGCATTTCCTCTGAGTCAGATTGTAAGTTTGTGCAGCAGTTAATATAAATTCTAGACATTGCATTGCAATGGGGAATGTAGCCACATGAGCCAACCCAGACTCAACAATTCTCTTTACCCTTGGGGTAGCATCTTCTAAAAAAGTATCCTCACGAAACTAGTCCAAATCAATATGTCCCACAAGCGTGTCAGTGATCTTCATAACATCAAACCCGAACTTAGATGCTACTAGGGTCCCTTGGAACTTATACTTCATTATGAGAGGGACCTGTTTTGGTTTTAGCTTCTTGGCCTTTGCCCCCTTTGATGTTCCTTCAGCGAGCACTTATTCCTCTAAGTTAGACATTTGTTAACCACTTGGAATGCTGACCATTATCAGATGAAGAAGAAACATGTGAAGAACAGATTGTCGAACCTGTCTCAAGCCTTTGTCATCTTCAGACCCTATTATGAATTATCTTCTTTAGAATATGGGCCAAATGCAAAGCCAGTTGGAAAACTTTTCTCAAGCCTCCTCCCAGCCTAGCTTTCAGCCCTTCTCCTGACATAGTCTATTGTCAGTGACAATTTTGAGCACTCATTTCCCGCAGGGAATGGAGATTCCTAAGTTTGAAAAGTATGGTGGTAAAGGGGATCCATAGACACATGTATCAAATTTTAACACCATGTGCACAAATTTATTTCACCACTATGCCCTAATGGTGAAGCTTTTCCCTCGATCTCTCAAGGATACAACACTCGAGTGGTACTGTTCCTTGCCTGAAAATTTTATATTCTCATTTGACCAACTCATCAATCAGTTTCTCCATCATTTCCAGGCTAACATCGGTCAGAAGATGACCTTCTCGAATCTTGTCTGATGTAAGCAGGGAGAACACAAGAAGATAATTGATTTCATTGCATGATACCAAGCACTCTTTTCAAAAATCTCGTATATGTTGTCCAACTCGGATGTGCAAAAGGTATTCATAGGCAACCTACAATGAGCTTGGTAGGATAAATTTTCCTTAATGAAATACCCTTCTTTTGCACACCTGTGCGCTACATTGCGGGAGTATCAACAAATGGTGTTTCAATTCGGGGGATCTTCCTCGCACTCCCATTTCAAAGGAAAATCTATTATGTCTATTTCAGGAAATGGAAAGTTTTTTGCAAATGTGGTTGTCATGACTAATGATCATGGCCTCAGACGTAATAGAAATTTCACAAAATTATTTGAATCTTACTCTTCTATCCTGCAAAAGTTATTGAAGGATAATATTATAACCTTAGAAAATCCTCGGCTTTTGAAGGAGCCTTATCCTGATTGGTATGATGAAAATGCTTTTTGCCAGTACCATCAAGTTCACAAGCATGATACTGAGTGTTGCATATGTCTGTGTCATGAGATACAGGACTGCATCGATGACGGTACCATTTGTCTCAATGGGAAAAAGCAAAACACGAATAAGTCAGTAGCGAAGGCCAATAGCGAGTTGCAGATTTATATGGGCCCATTTTTGTCTCACTCTGTGAACTTGATTATTGATCCTTCTGATGCTTCTCCTAAAGCCTTGACATATGTTAATGTGGTTTCATTTACTCCTACTCCTCCTCTATAGCCTGTGACTGGTTCGCTAGATGTGGTTTTCACCTTGCAAGATTTGTCATTGAATAATAAGCCCTCTCCCTTATACATTTCTACTCGGCTCAATGGAAACATTGTGACAAGAGTCCTGGTCGAGCTCGCAATTCAGGTGAATGTTATTATAGAGGAGGCATTATGGCTAAATTTATTATAGGAGGAATATGATAAAATGAAATCTATTATATGTACGCACAACGGTCTCTCTCTTGCATCGTATGGATCTATAACTCTTTCCATCCTAGTAAGACCTAGGGCTATGGATACAACTTTTGATGTCATTCTATAATTTGATCTATCTAGGGTGAAGCTAGGCATCCCATGGCTAGCTTCCATGAACAAAATCACTTTTGTTGTTCATAAATGTTTAAAATTCTCTCATGAAGGTCCTATACACGTTGTGCATGACACTGGATATCAACCATTGGTATCCCATGGGGGTTACTCTTTGGATCATTTTTGGCCCACCCTGATTGGTTTGCTCCCTCCTAGGATGGACCTACTTTACCAAAATTATGTAAAGTATAAAACTGGGGGCAAAGGACAGTCGAAAGTGACTCACCTCGTAGTGCGACATCAAGCTGCCCCTTCCTTTCCAAAGGGAAAGGAGAGGCCTTCCCATGCTCAGGTCCCCGCCTCTTCCTCCCTCCTTGCAAAGGAACTTTGGGTTACTACTCCTTTCTTTTTTATAAGGAGTCTTATGGTGCCCACTTGGTAGAAAGCCAAGTGTTGGGTATTCAACCTTCCTATCTTACCCACAGGACCTCGACTCGGTGCGTATGGTAAGGGGAAGGGTCCTTGTGGGGAGTCCTTTATGTCTCGACCTCCGCGGCCTCCAACTGCTCCTGCCTCTAAGGCAATGAATGGGAAGAGGCCCATTGTTGAGGCATTAGAGCTAGCTCCCTCCGCTATCGTTCCATTATCTTCTTAACCTCTCCCTCTTGTTCCCATCCAGGAGTCCCTCCCTTCGTTGAAAATGGTTGTGATGGATAATCAAATGGCCAAACAAGAGTCTTTTGTCCCATCTTAGCCTCCATCCTCTAGCTCCCAGAGTCATAGGAACCACCTTGTTTGTGAGAGCAAGTGTTGAAGAGAGGCTCTGGCCATTGAGCAGGCCGCCCTGCGAAAGATGGAAGAGGAGCCAATAATTCTCGCTTCGACACCTTTTGCTATGTCCTACTCTCTCATCCCCTCTGCTTCAATTCCTTTAGCTTTAGTTTTGCTTCTGACTCCCACCATGAATGTAAATAATCCTCACCCAAAGAGGGTGCAGGTGTTTATTACTCCTTTGGTTGACTTGCCCCTTCTAGTGTCCCTTCTGGACATCTCATTGTTCTCAAAACCCATGGACATGCCAAATACCTTGGTGGTTTCCATCGCGGATTTCTCCTCCTCCGTGTCTTTTGTTTTGTCTGTGGGGATCTCGCATCCTCCGACGAAGTGAAAGATGGAGGATGACCCTGCTAGCAATGGGGGTAGGAAGAAGGTTTCACCTTCTACAGAGGGTGGTTCTGTATCAACTTGTGTCATCTTAGTGACGAAGGAAACCCCAACGTCCTAGGAGTTTGTCACTGCTCCCGAGTCATTCAGTGAGCCTAGTAGTGGATCTCAGACGTCGCCTCCCTCGCCTGTTGAGTTAACACATGGCACTCCTGTGAAGTGCATGTTTAATTCTATGGATGAGGTCCCAACCCTATCAGTGATTTTCACGAAGTCGCTAACTTTCACCCCACAAGAACTAAGTGGAGAAGACCTCAAGGGGCCTTCTTCCTTAGCTCTTGTCACAGGAGGGTCGAAGGGTTCCCCCCTTGATATTCCGCCCTTGTAGGCTTGTCTACCCTCCCCTTATGATGATATAGATTGGGAGAAAGATGACCTCTTAGTTTATGAGGATTAGGGGGTTGCCTCTTCTTTATTTGTAGATTAGATTGTGTGTGTGTTTGTATTCCCCCGTGCTTGCATTATATGTTCCTGGATGAACCTTTTCACCCTTGTAGGTGCTTGGATACAAGAGTGTTTTTGTGTCGTAAAACTTCCTCTATTTGTTACATCATTCTTCCTCTGTTGTGTATTGATTTTCAACAATTGGGGATGATGCAAAGTGTTGGGGAAATTTAGGCCTCCCTTCCATGTTGACCCAATTTTTTTATTTATTTTGTCTTCACATACTTTCTTCATATGGTTTGATATAGTAGGGGTTGATGACAGTTCATTTATATACTATTATATCTATTTATTTATAATTATGAGCAGCTCTAACCCCAAAATATTTGATCACCCTTGTCCCTTGTTCAAGATGTTATTGTATTTTCTTTCTTTGCACTTGCCTTTTGTGCTTACTTTGTGATGTTGTGGTGCTCATGTGTTGTCCCTCACGTGCGTGACAACATTACCACAATTACATCTCGCTATGTTCTGCGGGCCACAACATCACTTTTTTATTCTTGCTTTTCTCTCCTTTAGATGCCATGTGCCTTTGTGTTCAACACACACCATCCTAAGGGGGGGATCTCAAACTGCTTTGATTTTTCAAAAAATGCATTCAGTGGCCAACAAATCATTTCTTGAAAATATTTTCAAAATATTTTTCAAAAATTGCATTCCTCAATAAGGACCCCTAGCAAAATATGGTTCGTAAAGAAATAATTTGAAAAAATTTCCTCTAAGGAGGGAGCACCTTCTCCTACGAGAAAATTTATAACCTTCCCCCTGCGAGGGGGCCTTTTTCCTTTCGAATTCCTTGATGAAGTGAACATCTTTCAAAAGGATTCCTTGATGTTGAAATTGATTTTTGAAAAACATTCTTGTACTTTCAAACAGAGTGTCCTTTGAGTGGACCCATTTTCTTTTGAAGGGTTCTTGAGCGACCCCTTTGAAAGCTCTTCCTTTAATTTTTGGTTGTCTGCATGACTATCTGCTTGCTTGCCTATGTGGCTGCTTTTTGTTTTCTAACATGTTTTGTCTACGGATTAACTTGTTGCTTTGCAGGCACGCTTGTGAAGTTGCTTTCCATTCTGACTTTGCGGAGTCCCCTCACATCGGGCTTCCTTCAGGAGAGAGTACTTGGGGGAACCTTCTTTGTAGGTCCAATGACCTGTGAAGCACTTGCATCTTGTAGGATTTGTCCATTGTTGGTTCGCGGGCCTTCGATGCACTTTGTTCGAACCTCCTCAGGAGAGAGTACTTGTGGAATTATTTTCTTGCCCTGCACTTTCGAGTTCGCCATATTGTGGTTTGCTTCCTTGACGGTTCAGGTATACATTTCTAAACTCCTTCTATCTACTTTACAAACACTCATTGATACTTATGTTCACTAAAGTGGGGGAAAAATGTATAGGAGCGAATTTTCACCCCTCTTGCAAATACCCCTTTTACACCCTCCACTTTAGAAAAATTAAATCTGACCCAGTAATTCCACGTCTTCATTCCATACCCCTTCCACTTGGTGCTTGTTTTTAGTGTCGATGGGGGAATTTCTATCGGGGACATGTACACAGCGCAAGGAAATTTGCGTGGCGCGTTGCCGTCTTGACAGTATTCTTGCCTCTAGAATCTACAAAGGCGTTACGTTCTCCATTAGCGATGAAATGTAATGCCCCTGCACTTGAACCTTCCAACCTTTAAATGGCTCTTTCCCTCCTAATTGGGCTTCAAATGGCTATATTTCATTCTCATTCCTACTTCTGGAAATTTCTACATGCTTTCTTGATCTTGCTTCACATTCTTGGAAATTCTTGCTCCATACTTTTGCTACTTGTTGCACTGTTGGCATCACAACTCCAACAATCACAACATCCTACGCATCTACCATAGAAGTTGCAACTTGGTGTCTAGTGAGACAACTTTCGGCGTTGTTGCGATTGCGTCAACCCTACCATTGTTGTGGGTTTTCATTCCTCTCTCATTGGCCTTGAGTGCCTTTGGTCGAGGGTGGTAATACTTTCGTATTAATATGTTGTTGGATTTGAGTAGCTTAGTATCTCTCATAGTATTTGATTCCATTTCCATTCTAGCATCATTTTTTTTATCATATTTCTATCTCTCTATCTATCTGGCTGTCCGTGGAGGTGAAAACACCAAAGCGGGGGTTTGATTGTGAAAAACCCCTATACAACTCCAACATTTTTCCTCTCTTGGTTGTGTGTAGGTACACGTTCATGTGGAGCTTGTTGGAAAACTAGACTCCTTGTGAGTTAATCTTCATCACCTTTGCTTTTTGTCACTTCTGCATCATCTTTCTAGATACTTTGCTTATTATGTTAGTTATCATTTTATTTAGCACTTTAACCTCAACCACTAAGCCGTTATTAGGTTTGTGTACCTTTTATTGTACTTTTGTAATTTCTAGTTGTACAGACGTAGTGCCCCTATGAGATGGCAGCGCGTTGTGTTGTCATCCCTAACCTGCATTGTTGTCCTCTGGCAGAGAGTTGTCTGAGGTACAGTTTGGGTTCTAGAAACCTGCTTGTTTAGCCCCATCAAAACTCTCATGTTAGTAGAGTGACATAAGCACTTGATAGTGCTCTTCATTCTCTATCCTTGGTCTTAAACACTTGTACAAATTGAGGTAGACTAGGGTAACCTTCCGCTCTTGACTCTCTGTGACCTAGAGCCTTGGTGTGGTTGGTCCCCCTCCTCTATAGGAGCTTTGGAATAGGGTGTGGACATCCATCGAAGCATAAAGGATAGATGAACTTTGTCAGATATTATGGTCGCAACTTCCCTAATAAACATGCATCCAAAAAATTGGAAGCATTAACAAGGCACGTGAACTGTTTGATAGAATAGCTAAAGAAAATGTCTATCTCATGGACTGTAATGATTGCAGGATATGTAGAAAATGGATTTGTTGAAAAGGCTTTAGAAACTTTCAAGAAAATGCAATTGGAATGTGTAAAGTGAAATTCCATAACCTTCACTAGTATCCTCCATGCTAGTGTCAAAATGGGAGCTTTGAAACAAGGTTTGGACATCCATCAAAGCATCATGGAAGGAGGTTTTTTTCATATATTATAGTTGGAAATGCTCTGCTAGACATGTAGCAAAATGTGGAAGCATAGAAAATGCACGTGAACTATTTGATAGAATGTCTTTAAAGAGAGGTTATCTCGTGGAATGTAATGATTGTAGGATATGCAAAATGTGGAAGCATAGAAAAGGCACATGAACTGTTTGAAAAAAATGCCTTTAAGAGAGGTTATCTCATGGAATGCAATGACTGCAAGACATGCACAATTTTTTAAAAAAGATTTAGAAACTTTCAAGCAAGTACAATTGGTAGGGGTAAAGCTAGACTCCATAACTTTTTCTAGCTTTCTCTGTGTCTCCTCCAAAATAGGAGCATTGGAGCAGGATATGTACATCCATCAAAGCATAAAGAATAGAGGAATTTTATTAGATGT
The DNA here is from genome assembly GCA_007258455.2 of Sequoia sempervirens. Taxonomy (NCBI): domain Eukaryota; kingdom Viridiplantae; phylum Streptophyta; class Pinopsida; order Cupressales; family Cupressaceae; genus Sequoia; species Sequoia sempervirens. Next base: position 82,399,214 of record VDFB02000002.1, on the reverse strand, counting down.
TGCAGTTGCAACTACCCTGGTGGACATGTATGAAAAATGTAGAAGCATAGAAAATGCACGTGAACTGTTTGACAAAATGCCCCAAAGAGATGCCATCTCATGGAAGAAAATGATTGCAGGATATACACAACATGGATTTTGCAAGGATGCTCTCAAAATCTTTGAATTAATGAAGCACTATGGAACATATCTTGACATTGTAAGCTTTTCTTGTGTTCTATATGCATGCAACCATGCAGGTTTAGTTGATGAGGGTTGTACATACTTCAATCATATGAGTAACCCTTATTGCATTACATCTACAATTTATCATTATGTTTGCATGGTTGACCTTCTTGTCTAGGCTAACTATCTTGAAGACACTCTACATTTAATCATTAAGATGTCGGTTATGGTGGTTGTGTGGATGTTTTTTTTGGGTACCTATAGATTGCATGTGAATATAGGCTTAGGAGTATTTACAACAACAATGATTTTTTATTTTGATCCTTAAAATGTTATGACATAAATTATTCTCTCAAACATCTACGCAAAAGTGGGCAGGTCGGGTGAGGTTCAAATGACAAGGAAATTGATGAAAGATCAAGGAATTAAAAAGATACCTAGATGTAGTTGGATAGAAGTCCATAAAATGGTACATGTTTTTCATGTAGGATACATCACATCCAAAAACATAGTAGATCTATGCAAAGTTGGAAAAATTGGACTAGGGAGATGACAACAATAGGGTATTTTCCAGATTCAAGGCATTTAATTAATGTTGTAGAAGAGGAGGAAAAATAATTATTTCTCTACCACCATAGTGAAATGTTGGCAATTACGTTTAGTTTGTTAAAAACACCCTAGAACAATTATTAGAGTTGTTAAGAACCTTCAAGTATGCATTGATTTCCACACTACAACAAAATTTATCTCTACAATAATTGCAAGATAAATTGTTGTGAGAGATGAAAACCATTTCCATCATTTTAAACAAGGACAATGTTCTTGTGGAGATTATTGGTGTTGTTAAATGAAACGATATAAAAAATGCACTTGCACTATAATAATGTGCACAGTGTCATACCTTCAATAATAAAAAAGGAACAAGATTTTCTTTTCTGCTTCTAAAATTTTATTTTTATTTTTATTTTGAGTATTTTGGAATCTAGACCATTCTATTGGCTTCATAAAATTAAATACATAAATTGTAATGTAGATCACTACTTATATACAAACTTTTTTTATGATAATATACATGTTTCATAATATTTTTATATGATAATATAAGCAACATTGAAAATTACAAAAACTTTAACCCTAAATCCACCTCATTCATAAACCCTATTCATGGTTATTAAATATAAGAACTACATAAAAAAAAATACTTGGATCCTTTGGCAATCCCTATCAGGCAGATGTGGCATAAAGCAAATGGGTTTATTGATTTTAAAAGATAAAATGATATATTTTCATGAATCCAGTATAATGATTGATAAATATCAAAGGCATTAATAGAATCTAAATCATTGCTACACAAAATTGTAATCCATCCTGACAATTTAAAACCCCAACATTTAATGAGAAAATTATTAAGCAACCCTTCTTAATCCTATATAAAGACAAAAGGTGAGGAACACTTAAAGTAAATGAAAAAATGTTTGACTAGCAAGAAATGAGAGGTTAATTTGCAAAGTAATTTGTTTTAGAGTAGTTGTATTATCTCTTCCCAATGTTGGGTCAACCATTTGTGATTAATTACATATTTCAAATACGTTATAGATCCAAGGTATATAAGTTTATAGAAGTGCACGTAGATTTTGTCTCATTTATAATTAGATATTTCTAATGTTGCTTCACATCCCTTTGTTTGGTAAGATAGCTAATGGATTTGTGAATTCACAAATATTTTTAAATCTAATTTTATTTCAATCTATCTAGTTTTAATTAGAAATAAACTCTTACAATTTATATATGAAGAAGTAAAAAAATTGCAATCATGTTTATGTTGTAAATGGCACATACACATGTCATTTGAGAAACTCAGAATATGAGGTTTACTGATTGTTGTTAGAGAGAAAATAAAAAAAATTAGATGTTTAAAAATAAAATCACAATTTATATTACACTATAGTTGAATATTCATGACATTACAAAATCATGTATGACAATATTTATAAATTGATATTAATGAAACCCAATTTCAAAGATGGTTAGGAAAGAGCTAAATAGGGCATTTTATCTTCGTTCATTTTTTGTTCATCGTTTCCTTCATTTTTTTTCCCTCCAAACTCTACCTATTTTTTCTCCCCGATATTTTTTCTCTATTTCCCTCTCCATGTATCTCTCTCCCACTTATATACACACTCTTTGTTTATCTCTCCTTATTTCTATCTCTAACTCTATCTCTATCTCTCTATATATCCCCCTCTCTATCTTTCTATCCCTGTCTCTATTACTTGTCTTTGTCACCTTTCTCTCTCACTCTCGCCCCCTCTATCTCTATCTCCCTATCTCTCCCTCCCCCTCTATCTATCTATATCTCATCTTATCTCTCTCTCTCACTCCATCTCTCCCAATCTCTCTCTCTCACTCCATCTCTCCTAATCTATATCTCTATCTTTATCTTTCCATTATTCCTCTCTAATTCTCTCCCTCTCTATCCCTTTATATGTTTATCTCTTCCATCTCCTTCTCCTTCGCACTCTCTCTCCCCCCTCCTCTATCTCTCCTTTCTATCCCTATCTGCCCTGCCCTCTCTTTATTGCAAACATAACACAAGCTTGTTGGTAATGGAGCCTAATTTTCTTCTTGATTCAAAGGTTTTTTTTTCAATTGTGTTTGGATCCTTGTAAGTGGATGCATAGTTTATTTGAAGTTATCCCTTCTCCATTTAGACCTTCCAACCAATTGAACTCATGTACTACACAAATATATGTGAAATAAAGACCAAAATTTTCCCATATTTACCTTCCACTCCTCTTTGGTGTACCCATTTCCTAGAAGTGTTTGTGGACTAGGCTCACTAAAACATGTCATCTATGATGAGAAGATAGGGCACCAATGGTTTCAAGCTAAGGCATTTTCTATCCCTAATCTAGAGTTGAAATTGTGGAAGCACAATCTACTTTGGGTTGGCTTGATGATTGATTTATTTTATTGGCCTAAGTGCAAGGACTATATATTGGGTGGTATGTGAGAGTGGGTCTCCAAGTATAGTGAGGATTGGGCTATCAAAGTGGGGTCTCTAATTTGAACCTCATGGAAATTCTCACGCATTCAATTTGTACTAAAAATGAATAGGTAATGGTATAATAGTGGATTTTATCTCCCTCTTCATGTAAATAAACAGAGAAATTTGTAAATCAAATTCATAATTCTCGAAATGAAAAGGTTTCATCCAACATTTTTTCCTTCAAACTAAGTAGAGCCTCTATTAGGCTACGAAAAGCTTTCAAGATTGCCCAAGTGATCCTCTCAAAATAAATTTGAGATAGATTATCTGAAATTATTATGTAAAACTAATAGTTATTTTGATTAATTTAATTTCAACGTACTTTTAAATGAGATAATGATGCTAATTTTTATTATTTTGAAATTTAAATATTAAATAATACAAATTTTTTTGTTTATTTTCTTTTTAAATGTTCATTATAAAATAAATATGATTTTTTTTTTTTTTTTTTATCAATATTATTAAAATTTTAGAATTTCTTAATCAAAATTAATAAGGGCTAGAATTATAATAGTTAGTAAAAAGTCTACTTTTAATCTTAAAATACATTATCAAAATATTTCTTTCATTATAATAAATAATGAAAAAAATATAGTCTCCCTCTCTCTACCTCTCTCTATATATCACTTACTATTTCTCTTTATCTTTCCATCTATCTATCTTTCCCTCTCTCCTCTCTTTTTATCTCTCCTTCTCCTCTCCATATCTCTTTCCTTCTCCACATCCATCTCTATCTCCTTACCCCTCGTTCTCTCTCTCTTCCCCCTCTATCTCTCCCTCTAAACACTAGACCTAAATTTTTCCTAATTGTTCCACACCTATTTGGCGTACCCATTCACACCAAGGTGCAATTGCTAGTTATATATTTAAAACTAGCAATCACACTTTGGTGTGCAATGGGTATGCCGAAGAGGTGTGGAAGGTCAATTAGGAAAAAAATTGGTGTATTTTTTGCATACATTTGTGCAGTACATGAGGCCAATTCGTAGGCCATTTTGAAAAATGATTTTTTTGTGCAACAAAGGTCTCAATGGAGAAGTGATAGCTTCAAATCAACTATGCATTATCTTACATGTATCAAAAATTACTTAAATAAAACCTCTGAATTAGGAAGATAATTAGGCTCCATTACCAATAGTCTCATGTTATTTTTGCAATAGGGAGAGAGAGGGAGATAGAGGGGGGAAGAGACAAAGGGATAAGGAGATAGAGATATGGTATAAAGATAGAGATGGAGATGGAGGAGTGGGATATGTAAAGGAGAGGGAGAGATAAAGAGAGAGGAAAATGATAGATATAGATGGAAGAGATAAATATATAAAGGGGGGGAGAGGGAGAAATAAAAAAGATAGAGATAGAGATAAAATGTGATATATAAATAGAGGTAGAGAGAGGCAGAGATATATGGGTAGAGAGAGATGGAGAGATAGCAAGATAGAGATAGAGGGAGATAGAAAAATAAATACGAAGAGATAAAGATAGAGAGGCAAAGATATATAGATATAGAGGTCTAGGAAGAAGGAGAGGGAGAGAGAGGGATGGATAGAGAGAGGGGAACATGTCTAGAGATAGAGGGGGAGAGAGGAAAATAGAGGCAGAGGAAGATAGAGGGGTAGATGAAGATGGAGATAAATAGACAGGTAGATAGAGAGACATAAAGGGAGAGATAAAGATAGAGAGAGAGGTAGATAGAGAGGAAGATATATAGATGAAGAGATTAAGAGATTAAGAGAAAGAGAGAGAGGGAGAGATACAAAGAGGGATAGAGAGATAAAAATAATATTTAATAGTTAATTAGTAAAAATTATTTTATATCAATAATTTTGAATATTAGAAGCCTTCAACTATCTTGTCATAAATCCATTAATGATTATTGTGAAAAGTTTGGGATTGAGAAATGGTTTATCTATCGAGTGAATAATCACATTAGAGAAGTTTCATTTTTGTAATTGTCCAAGATTGAGAGTGTGACCCCTATATTTACCATATTATCCACCTCTTTGTTGAACTTTTTATATATATGCTAGAATTTAATAATGTTATACTATTTTGAGGTGAGTTTAATCAACTTGATTTCATAATCAACACTAATAGACTTATAATGAGCTAAAGTAATTATTTTGAGAATTAGATTGGAGTCTCCAAATCCCCCTTTGAGTGTAAGAGAAATCCTCAATCTCAAAGTTTTAGCTATTTGACACAAGGATTCCCACTTAGAAAAATAAATTCCCCAACAATATTGGGATTGCTCTTAGAAGCCCCATGATCAAAGAAAATATAGTAAGCATCATGGAAAATGAGGTTGGATTTGAAAATGGCCTCATCTCTAACTTTCATAACTCCCCATAAAAGATAAATGGAATTGCACAAATAAATTATTAAATATAAATATAATGTATATTTTAATACAATATTATTTAAATTGACTAAAAATCACTTAATAATAGAAATACATATACATCAATGTCAAGTGCAAATACTAATAATAGATATTTATTAAGATAAAGAGATAAATAGTAAGTGATATATAGAGAGAGGTTGAGAGAGGGAGACTATATTTTTTTCATTATTTATTATAATGAAATAAATATTTTAAGATTAAAAGAAGACTTTTTACTCACTATTATAATTCTAGCCCGTGGCCTCCCTTACTGTTCTGGCCTTGTGTTGGGCGAGGGTTGTTCTTTGGGTTGTGGCTCTTTGTGTTTGTGTGTGTGGTGTTGGTTGTGGTACCAAGAGTTCTTGCTGAGGGGTTGTTTGAGGAGTTTGGTGGCCTTATCTCAGACCTTGACTAGCATGTAGGGTTGGAAGTGGATTTTTCTTGATGTTCCTTCTTTCATCTTTCTCTGTCTATAGGTTTTCCTGGCTCTCTCTGGCCTTTTTTGGGAAATTTTGCCTCTGTGTGGGGGCTTTCATTGCTTGGGGTTGAGGTTGATGGTTTTCCTCTGGTGGAGTTGTTTATGGATAGTTTTTGGCATGTTTCAGACCCTGAATGGCATGTAGGGTTGGAGGTTGTTCTTCATTGTCTTGCCGGCTCTCTACTCTCTCTACTTGGAGACTTTCCTTGCCTTTTCCTTCTTCTTTTGGGTCCCATTGTCTCTTATTTGGTGCTGGTGTTGGTTGTGGTTCTTGGAGTTCTTGCTGAGGGATTGTTTGAGGAGAACAGTGGCCTTATCTCAGACCCTGACTAGCATGTAGGGTTGGAAGTGGATTTCTCTTGTCGTGCCTTCTCTCCTCTTTCTCTGTCTACAAGTTTTTTGGGCTCTCTTTGGCATTTTTGGTGCTTCTTTTCCTTTGTTAGACAGAGAAAGAGACAAAATCAACCAACACTAGCACCAACTCTGTCCTCAGCAAGAACCCTCTCCAAGTCCAGACAAAGCTCATGGGGGACATGCGCCCATTCTTCAATCTTCTAGCCATCCAAATGCTCAGAAGCTCATTTGGCCAAGCAATCAATTGTCCTATTCCACTCCCTTGGAATATGAACAAAAGACACCATCTCCATCAAGGAACCAATCTACAGAATCTACTACACCATCACCGCCAACTACCAACTAACATCAGACACCTTTTGTTCATTAAGCAAGTTGATCAAAACCTGAGAATCCAACTCACAAATAAGCCTATGCCATCCCAAAGCATAGGTCCTTTCTAAAGCATAGAGGATCGCCAAACCTTCCATAAGGTCGATAGTCTGCAAACCTTTCTGGATAGAAAAGAGGAAAACCACCAAACTAGAAGAGTCTCTACCAACCCCACCAACTTTGGCAGGTCCCAGATTGCCCCTGGAAGAACCATCAATAGTAACCTTCAAAGTGACAGCCGGAGGGGACAACCATCTCTCCACTCTTTGAACTTGCTGCCTCACTTGCCTTCCTCTCCTGCAACAAGCAGAGGACAAAGATAACCCGTGTATACCTAGCCTATCCACCATCTTTGCATCCCCTTTCTCCAGCAGCAACACCACCTCCCTCTTAGCTTCAATCATCTCATGAATCATACCTTAAATTTTGTGCCACACCTGTTGGACCCGCAGTTTTTCACCTCTGAAAATCCTCCTATTCCTTTCCAACCAAACCTGCCACAATAATAAAATAGGCCCAACATACCAAACATTCTGCAAAAAGGAAGCCAACGAGGGTGGTCTTCCCAAGCTAGACCAAAAATCCACCAAGGAGGAAGCATGAACACAGGGTCGATTCCAAACTCCCCACCAAATATGACGAAGTTGCACAACAAAGAGACACCGAAAAAACAAATGAGAAGATTCCTCCTCACCACACCCACAAAGAACACACTTAGAGGGGCCCTAAAAACCCCGCTTTTGAATATTATCCCAAGTCATACACCTATTCCAAGCCAAAGTGTAAATAAAGCAATTACACTTCAGCCAAGAAAAATTATTCCACACCTTCTTCCACCAAGGAACTTCCACCCCCTTGATCTTCTTAGAAAGCAACATCTGGTATCTAGAAGCAACATTATAGGTACCCTTTGGGTTAGGAGACCAAGAAATAACATTCTCATCCATGAGGGAACTACATCGTCTACCAGAAAGAATATTTTGAAGCACCGCACACTCCTCCATACCCACCACTGACCACTCATCAAGATTCTTCCACCTTGCTCTCACCAGCTGCCCTTGAAAAGAAAGCAACTTAAAGCCACTCACCCTCGACCAACCAACCTCACAAAATATTCAACACAAGCTCAACAAATTAGGAAACTGAGAAACAATGGGGGGTAGCCATCCAAAGAATCATACCAAAACTGAGCCTCCATCCCTCGTTTACATATCCAAAATAAGTCATCCTTGACAAGCACAACTCCTTTCTTGAGTGTAGTCCAAATTGTCGAGCCCTTTCCCACCAAAGGATAGTGAGGGATATCATTTCGAGGGATACCTTGGAAGTACTTATGAGACAAAATCCTGGCCCAGATCCGATCTTGCTCAATACACCACCACCAATATAATTTAGTAGCCAAAGCCATACCTGCCAACGACGACTACCTTAACCTGAAACCACCATACTGATTTGGGCAACACACAATATCCCATTTTACAAGGCTCCACTTAGAAGACAACAAGCTACCAGCCCATAAGAATTGTCTTGCTAAGGAGTCCAACTCCCTCACAAAACCCATCGGGGCCACCTGAATCATACATTGATAGATGGGGAGAGCCTAAACCACAAATTTAAGCAACTGAACATGATTCGCAAAGGACAACCAACAATTGGTCCAATGAGTAACTTTCACATAAAATTTATCCAGAATAGGCTGCCACGAATCCCTTGGTAACCCACCCACTGAGATAGGAATCCCAAGGTAAGACAAAGGAAGAGCCCCAATTTGAAACCGAAGAGTATGAGAAATTCTCCTATGAATGGAATCATGTGTGTTGAAGAAAAATATGGAAGACTTGTCTTCATTAATTAATTATCCCAAAGCCACAAGATAAATGTCCAAAAGCTCACGTAGATTCACGACTTCCTAAATAGTGGTCATACCCATCAAAGTTGTGTCATCCACAAACTGCAAATGAGACTGCGAGGGTAAATCACCTCCCCACCACCACCCTTGAATGAGGCCCAACTCCACATGTCTTCTCAATAAGCGTCCCAAACCTTCAACAAGCAGAAGGAACAAGTAAGGAGAGAGAGGGTCACCCTACCTCAATCCACGAGAAGCACCGAAAACCTCAGAATGCTCCCCATTAATTAAAACGGAGAATGAGACCAAAGTAACACAACTCATGACCCATTGAATCCACTCATCTCCAAAACCAAAAGCAACCAGAACCTTCTGGAGCAAGGACCACCAGACTCTATCATACGCCTTAGCCATATCAAGCTTGATAAACATAGCCTTTTCTTTAGAATTGGCCATAAAGTGAATGGTCTTTGTTGCAATAACAACTCCATCCAAAATCTGCCTACCCTCTACAAAACCACTCTGCTCCTTAGAAATGAGCATTTTGATCCACTTTTTCAGCCTGTCAGCAATTAGCTTGGATATAATCTTATAAACAACATTACAAAGAGATATGGGATGAAAGCAGCTTAACCTATCCGCCCCCTCACATTTGGGAATGAGAGCAAGGAAAGTAGAATTTAGAGCCTTTAACATCTCCTTCTTCCTCTGAGATTCTTGGACCACCGCCAATAAGTCCAACTTGATAATCTCCCAAAACTCTTGAAAGAACTCTATCGGGAAACCATCAGGGCTTGGGGATTTCCCCTTCTTCATCTGAAACACCGTCTCCTCCAACTCCTCATGAGAAATCTCTCCCATAAGATGATCCATTATTTCCCTAGAAACCAAGGAAGGGATACAAGAAAGGACTTGAGCTTCCTCCACAAAACTACCTTGTGACTCCTCCCTGAATAAGGAAGTAAAATACTGCACAACTTCATTTGAAATATCATGAAATGAAGAAAGAGTCTCTCCCCTATCATTGACCAAAACAGGAATAGAATTACCATGATGCCTAGCCTTCACAAAATTGAAGAAGAAAGCAAAATTTCTATCTCCTTCTTGAAGCCACTCAACTCAGGCTTTTTGTTTCCAAAAGACTTCCTCTTGCAGCTCCCACTCCTCTAAAGCTTTCAAGGCCCTTGACTCCTCCCGCAGTAGATCCTCAATCACCCCATTCTCCCTAATTATCCTTGTAATACCATCCAACTCAGCCTGTGCAACAGACTTCGCATGGAAAATGTTTCTGAAGCATTTTCAGCTCCAATGCTTAAGCTGATACTTGAAAAACTGAAGAAGCTTAGCAAAGACATACATTGCAGTACCATAGGAAGGTCTACCAAACCTCCACCACTGAGCAACACAACCATGGAGATCAAGATCATGTAACCACATGAGTTGAAACTTGAAGGAGGGATTCTGAGCATCCAAACAGAAGAGATAGTAAGCTTTATAGGCCAATGGTCTGAACCCATCCAATCCAAAATCTCAGAGCTAGAAGACTACATACCACCAACCCAAAATTAGGAGACCATGAATCGATCCAAGCGTTCCACAATGCAATTATCACCAACCCTCCGATTGTTCCAAGTAAACTATCTATTGTCGGGCTTGATATCAACAAGATTCAGGGCTGAGATATTGTCTTGAAGCAGCAGTGCAGAGGGCTCCAACCTCGCAACACCACCCCTTTTCTCAGCAAGCTCAGTAATAGCATTGAAGTCACCCCCAATAATCCAAGGATGGTAAGGAACCATGCTATGAACAGATTGAATATTGGACCATAAGAGATGCTTGCCCTGCAGCTCCATCAACACATACACGTTGGAAAAAGGAACAAATTCCTCCGTCTCAAAACAAGAACCCACCATGGAAAGAGAGGACTTGAAGGACACCCACCACTAGGGGAAAATATTTTGAGGGTTCCATAAGCAAGTCACACCCCCAAAAGACCCCCCAACACCAATGCACTGGCATTCACCATTCCTCCATAGCTTAGGCACTAAACCCGTCATACACTCAACAAAAAGCTTAGTCTCCTGTAGAAAAAAGGACATTAGGAGACTGACATCTAACTAACTCCCGAACAACTTTTTGTTGAGGGCCGTTGTTCAAGCCCCTAACATTCAATGAAATCACAATCATTTCAAGGGGCTTGAGAAATGAGAATCCAGAGTCTTGACTGACCCTGACTCCACCAAAGTCTCCCCTGTCATTTTAATCTTCTCCAAATATTTCTTCCTACCAAGCTTAGAAGCTTTCTCCGCCCCCTCTTTCTTAATATCTTTTTGCATAATACCCAATTGAGGAGACAACTTACTATTCTTACCCACCTCTGTGCTTGTTCTCCACAAGGGATGAGATGAATCCTCACCACCCTTCAAAACTTCAGCAGTAGGAACCGACACCTCCTAAGCCACCATCTGCAAATTTGTGTCCAAATTCAAAGCCCCATCAACCTGCGAAGCAAGAGAGACACCAAAATTGAGCCCCTCCTGCCCTGAACCTCCCACATCCTGCTCCAAGCAGATTAAGCCTAGATTCACCTCCTGCTAGTTAAGATCATCCAAAACATCAAACCTATTAAAAGTACCCTCCTCTATCCTTTCTTTCAAATTCCTCTTTTTGTCCCCTGTTTCTCTTGTGAGCTTTGAGAAGAACAAAGCCCTTAGTACCAACCACCTCACCAGGAGTAGGACCCTTCCCCTTATCCACCCTAGGAGGATTGCAAGGAGGAAATGATGGATGAGACTCCACAGGCTTAAATCTTGGGCATCTACATTGCAAGTGGCCATACTTGTAACAAAGATGACAACAAAATGGAAGGGTCTCATAATCCAACTACTGCATCCAAGAATGAGAGCCCACACTCATCTCCACAACATATGGTAAAGGTTTACTCAAATCAATTTCAACACAAATTTGAGCAAAAGTCATCACCTTTTTACCTAGGGTTTGCATCGAAGCTCCAACTGGTTTTCCAAGTAACAAATCAAGTAAGTGCAAAACATCCTCTTGATACCATTCCACTAGAAACCAAGGTAGCTGAACCCACACCAGAATGCGATTCAGAAGCTCCTCTGAAGGGTTGAAACCCGCATGCCAAGGTTTGAGGAACAAACCCACCTGGTTATGGAAATAAGGGTCCCCCTCGAAAACCCGATTGTGATCTGCTATGCAGTTAAAAGTGACCATGAAGTAATTATTTTCCAATAACATAATCTCCATCTCTCCCTCCAGCTACCACGTCCATTGGGCCCAAGACTCCAAAAACTGAAGCGAAATCCTCAATCCCAAAAAAATTGTAGTATAAAGAGTGCTTTGAATAATATTCAACATCTTCTACAATCATCTCTGATGGAATCACCAATTTTGGCCTTTCCTTACTACGCTCCAAACACCCATTAATCTTCGTGATTTGGGAGCCACCTGATAAGCCCGCATCCATAAAATCTATACTTGGAGAGAATAGGCTATTATCAAAAACCCTATTACTTTGACTTGGCGCCTTCAACCTAATCGTAACACATAAATCCATATTCAGAGAAGCCCGAGAAGATTCCCCTCGAGACATGGCATCTACAAGGGCCACCCCAGGCATGCAAAGAAGGACACAAAAAAATATTGTGGGTACCCCACACGCACACAAAACCCCAAAAACCCTTTGAGCTCCCCACATCGCAGCAATAGAAGAAGGGAGGGACACGACAAAAGAATCCAAATGCAACTCCAAGCCCATGAAACCCCTCACCCAAACCCTCACCCATGCAGACACCCAACACTGAAACCCAACACAAAATTCAAAAACCACCACAAAAAGGAGAACGCAAAGATAAAGAACCCCACAACTTTACCTGCAATAGCCAAAATAAAGAGCCGACCACACCCCTGTCGACAACCAACACTCCCAATCCTCACACCACTTCAAACACCCCACCCCAGATCACAGCTTCCCAGACAAAAATCACAACACCCAACAATCGTTGTACACATGCAGAAGGAGGAACGCCTTATGTAGGCCTTAGCCTACACTAGGTGGAAAGCAACAACGTCGCCATCTATCCAACTAGGCTACTAGCATGTTTCAAACCTTGACTGGCATGTAGGGGCAGAGGTTGTTCTTCATTGTCTTGTCAGCTCTCTACTCTCTCTGTTTGGAGTCTTGCCTTGCCTTGTCCTTCTTTTGAGGCCCATTGTCTCTTTTTTGGTGTTGGTTGTTTTTCTGGGCAGGGATTGGTTCCTACTTTGATGCAATGATGGTTTTCTTTCTGCTCCTAGTGGGGAGTGTTTCTCTTGGTGCTGCATTTTTTATATGGCCGACTGCTTATCAGTTTTGCTGAGTTCTTTGCTCCCTCCCTTTTGGGTCCTAAAGTTCATTTTCAAGGATGAAGGTGTGTTGTTGGCTGAGAAATGCTCTTTTTTTCTTCTTTGCTCCAGTTTACTTTTTTGCCAAAGGATGATATGGTGATCTTTACTATGGGTGTAGCTGCTTCCCTTCGATTTTTTCAGCTATGGTCTTCTTTGGAGGTGGAGAATGCTCCTTTGGAGGTGGATCCCTCTTCTATTAAGGTGAAGAGGTGGGTTGTGGATCATGTGGGAAGTTCTATTTTCTATGGTTTTGGGTCTCATTTCATCCTCTCCTATTGAGGTGGAGGCCAGGTTGGTGTTATGGGTTGACTGGTGCTATGTGTTTGCTAAGACTCTTCAATGTTTTTCTTTGATTCCTAACTCTCCTATTGAGGTGGGGAGCTTGGTTTCGTTGGATGGTGTTGACAAGTGTTGTGCTGTTGTCTGGTTGGTTCAGGCTGATGGTTACCTGGCTGTCTCTAGTTGTTCGCTATTGGTTGGTGTTGTTAAGTGTTGTGTTGTAGTCTAGCTGATTCAGGCTGATGGTTGCCTGGCTATCTTAGGTTGTTCTTGGATCCAAGTTCCTTTGTAATTTATGGTTGTATTGGGCTTAAGGTTCCCATTAAAACCTTTCTTTTGGTTCAAATTTGAGATTTCAAACTAATATTTTATAATATGCTTCTGGTTCGCTGCTGGTAGTCTTTGTTTTATTCTATTGCAACTTAGTCTCTTTATCTGGGTTTTAGGTCCCCATTAAAACTTGATTGTTAATGGTTTCAGGTCCATTCAAAACCTGTTTTACCCCCTTAATCAAAACAAGACAACATCTCATGGAATATGACTATCATAGTGTATATAAGACATGGGTTTGCTCTCAAGGCAATCACATTATTTAATCCAAACTATAGAGGATAAAGGAATTTTGAGCCTCTACCTCTCTTATTATCAATCTCAGTGTGTGAGGGTGTCTTATGGAACATGATTATTACAATCACATTGACACACAAACCAATGATGATTGAATGCACTTTGTAGACATATATGATTAAGATGACTTTAATTATCTTCCATCATTGAAAATGCCTATTAATTATAGATCTTAAATACCATAGATATAATAAATTAACTATAAATCACCATATAAATTTATTTATTAACAAATATTCATCACTGATAATACAAAATAATAAATTAATTACATGGTTGATCCATATTTCCTAAAAACTAGCATGTTGAATTCAAGGTTGAAATATGATAATATTTGTTCTTTTCAATATGCCTTTGCTTTTTTCTTTAAAATTTATATAAAAACTATTAGCAAAGGCTAAAGACTTGGACAACAAAATCACCTATACCCAATAGAGATTTTTTTTCTATAACCATTTTGCACAACTATTTGCGAGAAATAGAAAATTCTCAAATTGTTGATGTTCTGATAAATTAAATTTCTTAATAGGCAATGATTTGGTTTATGCACCGCCAAAGCTATTGATGGTCATCATGACATCTATTGTGGCATGAAATATTTTACATAGGGAAAACAAAATTCTCCATGCAAAGTTTATGTTGAAATGCAATTGATTTTTTTTTCTTGCTATTGCCATGACCTTCTTCATGTGAATATGGAGATGCATTTTCAAGAAGAGGTACTTTGAACTTGAAGAATATAATGTTAAAGATTGAAGAATATACTTCTATTTATACTCAATATTGTACATCATATATTTGGATGCAAAGTAGCTTCAAGGTAAATTATGTGTTGTACAACCTTCGTTTTTGGAAGGTAAAATGAACTACTTTGATCAAACATATAAACTTAATTTAAATCATGTTTCACTATTCAATGAAGGAATTATTCTACAAACCAACCTTTGGAAGACATAATTTCTTTAAGATTTCTCTTTTTAGATGATTTCTTTTGATGGGTTTCATAGTAAACCTACTCTACTTTGTGTGGTGTGCTTCAAGACATGACAAGTCTCATGTCTTTCATTGATTTGTGTTCTATGTAGTGTATTAATGGAATGTGGTAGCATTGACATGTCTATTGGACCAATGAAGAGCTTCCAACTATCATGATTAATTCTATCTAGATCCAAGATATGCATGATTTGTTTTGATAATTTTTTTTGATGTTTGTGAATGTGCACATTATTGAATGAAATTCTGCCTTCTTTTAATCACATGTTTGTCTTTCATGTCATCACTATCTTTAACCTACAAATACACACTTTTTAACTTTATATAATTATTATAATATTATATAAAATTATTATTTATATATTATTTATTATATCTATATTACATCTTAAAACAAAAGCTTATAAATTATAATTAAACATTATACTAACAACAATAGATATTTATCTATCAATTATCAAAATTAATTAAATATTTTCGTTTTTATCTATCTTTTATCAAAATTAACTAAATATTTTCATTTCTTATGATTTTCAATGTTCCAAATTCTACTACATAATATTTTTTTCAATTTAATTAAATAAACTTTATTAATTATCAAATTAAAAGAACGTAATACTAATAATAACTAAACCATATATTTCTTAAATAAAACATGATTATAACATATCAAATATTTACTTCTCACAGCATAAAACTCACGTATACAGGCTAAAAGAAGGGAAGGACAAAAAATATCGCTAAAACATTTGCTCCTCCAAGCCACTTTGGAAAAAGGCACAAGAATAAAAGACCGGAAAGTTGCAGGTGACTGCAAGCCAGGGCGCACTTGTTATTTAAATCACAGCTCCTTACAGCTTCATTATATTTTAAGCGTCTGTAACCCACAGCAGATCACAAAGAAGTGAGGATTACATTGGTAGATCTACACATATTTTTGCCAGTTCACTCTTTGTATAACTGGATATGTAATGCCAATCATGGGCGGAAGACATGTTTCACATAGAGCATCATCAACTTTTTTTTCTTCAACAAATCGAGCTATTATAGGATTAATTTCTGTAATCATACTCAGCACTCTTTACTTCTTATCATCCTCTAACCAATATAATAATAATTTCGTTGTATCAAAGTCTCAATTCATCAAAACCCGTCCGGAGTATTCTTTTGTTAAATCTCTGGAGAAATTTCTGGGCCAACGGGGTGTCTCAGGAGGATCTGCGGAGAAATTGGTGTCTGTTGACCAAAACCTGACATTGGCAGCCGCAAAAAGACTCGACGATGCAATGTCGAGAAGAGAAAACTTTGAGCTGAGGGAATTGACAGTAGGCCATTTTCCTCTTAGGGTTTATGTTTATGATATGCCGTCAAAGTTTACCTATGATTTGCTCTGGCTCTTTCACAAGACCTACCGAGAGACGGCAAATTTGACGTCAAATGGCAGTCCTGTTCATCGCCTCATTGAGCAGGTATGAGGGCATAGGACAGTAGGGTTTTAGCGAAACAGATTGGTGGTATTTGTTTCAGGGTATTAAATATTAGCTAATTTATAAGAATTAAATTAAATCTTTTAAATATAATTTTTTCTTTCGATTTCCTATTGTTTTCACAAAAAAATCAACAATTACATTGTCCGATTAACAAATTTTCAGAAATAGAAATTGTGCCAGGTTTTTGCTTAAAATGTACATAATGTTTAAGATTCATTAATATATAGAGAGATAAATGGTAAAGATAGTTTTACTAGTTTAGCATCTTGGCACTAAGCCAGAGATGAAATTGATAAATGAGATCTCTTTTGTGTAATTATTCTACAAAGGAATTATATGTACAAGCTCACCTTTAAGACTTGAAACTGTGGCCTCCACCTTCAATATGAGTTACACATGCCATTAGCAAAACATAATTATATTAATAGCAGATCACATGCCTTTCCTCAAAACTAGTCTATAATACACATATTTATTTTGTTGTAAGCTAGAAATGTCGGCCAACAATTCTATAAAGATTCACCTAGCATTCCTATACATTTAAAAGAACTCCATGTGTTACATTTTTCCCTTGATTGATCAGTTGACATGTGTGAATCTCACTCAAAATAGACATGAATTTGTTCAATTGATTGATGGGCTTTTGTTTTCTTTTTTCCTGGTTCATTTGCAGCATTCTGTTGACTATTGGTTATGGGCAGACTTGATAGCTCCTGAAAATGAGAGACAACTGAAGACTGTTGTGAGGGTGCATCGGCAGGAGGAGGCTGACTTGTTTTACATCCCGTTTTTTACAACTATAAGCTTCTTCTTGCTGGAGAAGGCCGAATGCAAACAACTTTATAGGGTGTGGGCGCGTTTCTAAGGTTTTTCTTCATTTTTTTTAGCTTTTATTGTAAGTAAAGAATAATTTTAGTCCCATCTTCTGCCTAAAAGAATCAGGTCATTTTCAAAAATATTGACTAAATTTATTCCACTACAGTGTTTTTATTAATTTAATTTTTTCATTTTGTTACAAATTCATTTTATTAAAGTGTTTGTAACAGACTTTCAATTCATTTTTCATAGTTCTACTGTTTTCCATTCCCATTTTCAATCTGCTGAATAAAACAAAATAATTGTATCAACAGTTTAGATGCATACAAGAAACATAACTTAATAGGTAGCAATTGAAATTACAATAGCATTGTTTCACCAATCATTTTCAGAGAGTCTACATTTATAATAAAAAGTAAAACTAAAAACTTTCCTGGGCTCTCTTGATGGCAACTATTGAACATGGGCGGAGCATGAAGATAAAAATCAAAGTATTTTCTTCTGAGCATACATAACCAGACCACAAAGCTTTCTATAAACAATACTGAAAATAGTTGCTAATGTTCATTGTTATCTTTGGTTATTAGGGGTGAACTTCAAAGTTGTAATGCCCCCCATTACCTAACGTCACCTTAGAGACATTTTTTCTAATCTTCTATTCCCGGGATTAGAAATTAATTAAAGTTAAGGGAATAATATAAATAATTAAATGGGGCTAAAGTCATATGTTAATATTTAATTATTTATAGAATTTGATTAAGAGGGTCCTTCTAAGTGACGACTTCCTCTCTAGGCGTTTTCCATGGTGGGGAATAAATCAAAAGAAATATTAATGTTTGCCTAAGTCGATCCGTCTCCATTATAAGTGATTTAATTACTTTGGATAAGCTCGTTGATTTTTGTCTGGAATGGAAAGAAGTGTTCGATTGGAGGACAGACGGATTTTTTGGTAGCTAAGATGGCAACTTCTGTTTATTAAAAGGTTCGAGTTCTGAAGGAAAGGCATTCAGAAAAAATCATTCAATGTTTGATAATTTTTCTCACAGCCGACTTGAGAAGGAGACCCAGGATGTAAACCCTGGTTTGAGGTGGTTGAGATGGAAACCTCATATCACCAAGTGATTGCCGACAATATCTTGCAAATATCTGAGGTAAAAGGAAGACGCCTGGTCTAGACAGGAATTCACAGCCATAATAGAAGCCATTTCAGTGAGAGAGCCCCAGCATTAAGGTTAAGTATTATTACAGGAGGTGGTAGCTTCAGAATCGCAGCCAATCTATAAACTGCCACAGCTCTTCATGGAATCGAACCTAGCCATTAGGGAAGTTGCAAACTGTTAGGAGAAGGGACGGGGATCCAAGGCAGCCACTCATTTAACAAGGTTCGGCCTGCATCATTCCAGCAGCAACTAATATAGGTGCGGACCTGTGCTTGTGCATTTTCACACTCTAAATCTGATAATGCTTGAAGCCACCGTAGACATAAATTTTCTTATGCATGTATTCAGAATTGAATAAATAAGAATAAAGGATTCATTTGGATGTCAAACTTGCTGTTACTGTTGTTTACCTTCCTATGCACTCCCCTCATACTAAGTCACTGAAAACAAACAAATAAACCACACATACATCAAACACATCAAAACAAGGGGAATTCAAGGCACATAACAGAGCACAATTGGCAGAGGTCATTTCAAAAGTACAATCTATCTGCTTGGAAGACCAAGACCAATCATCTGCGAATATGACAGGAACTAAAAGTTGTTAGATTTTGAAACAGGAGGACATCCATTGGAGCATATTACTGATATATGTCTTCTCTCAAGCTACTATGCTCATCAAATATGGCGGGGTTGATTGCTACATAATAGAAAAAGCAACTAAATTATTACTTCTCGTGGTTGATAGCATCTATTTTGAGCTGTTAAATTTTATGCATCTTCACTAACAATTGTCCAACCAGGTTACCCATGGTGCTTTGCTTTCCTACAAATTCTGTCCTGAAATTGTAAAGAACCCTAGTTCTTCCAATCTTGAAACTCTGTACTTCTGATGAGGGTTTTCTGAAATTGTTTGTGTTTTTCTGTATTTTTCCCTTTTTGTGTATTTTTAAAATTATAATGCCAGGCATGAAATAAAATACAGGAAATGTAAATATAAAACCCTATTGCAGCAAATAGATAATTTTATTGATTCACTTTGAAAACTTTTACAATAGGGCATACCCGGAATACAAACTTAAGATGAAGAAACCCTTTCCTGAAATTCTCCTGAAAAATCTGATGAAGCATGGATTTGACCTCTGGATGAAGCCAACTGTTAAGCACCTTCAGCTGATATTTCACAACCTCAGCATGCTGTTGCAATGAAGCAGCTACGCTCTCCAATGCCGATACGCTGGCAAAAACCCTAGGGCTCCCTTCCCCAAACGCCAAAGAGAAATCCTCAAACAAATATCAAATCTTGGATGATGAGAATGAGCTCTTAAGTCCCTTTTTATTCTTTTCTTGTGTGAGCTCAAACACTTTTCTGGCCCATGTGGGATAAAACTTTATAATGTTAAAGTGACTTTATTATTATAAAGTTACTTTATAACTCTATAATAACATTAAAATATTTAATTAAATCACTTAAGTCACTTAAACTTTAATATCTTTTGAAATACTTGTCTGATTGCTATGCCGTCTGAGCCAGGAGTCGACTCTCCCTGTTCTCCATGTGATCGGACACCCGTCTAAAAATAGAAACCCTGAATAATGACTTACTATAAATAGTAAGTATGTGAAACTGAGTCAAACGAAGGCTGAGCTTGACCCGACACTGAACTCTGAAGGAGAGAAACCACTGTTCACTGCCAAAAGGGACCCACTAACCAGACATATTAGCCTACAAGGGCCAGGGATAGGCTAAATCACCGAACTCTGATGTTCGTGAAAATGGGGACATTACAGTCCGCCCTCCCTGAAATTGCTTGTCCCCAAGCAATCTCTACTGCAAAGAAACCCAACTCCTCGAAAGGCCCAAAAGATGAACTGTGAAGTGTCCCATTCATCTCTAACTGTCTCCTGTACCATCAGCAAAAAACACAATTGTGCAAGCTAGCCCTGGATCCCAAACCCAGAATGAAGGTCTGCTGTGTCTGCCTTCCTTAGGCTTCCGCTACGCTCTACTACCTCCAACTTCACCATGTTGAAAGTGGTGAAGTAACCCATTGGGACCCATCCAATATTCAGTGCCAAACCTGTCACCACCTGGATACCAGTACAACCTGTACTCACATCTATCTGTCATGAAGAGACAAAAATATATGGAAGCATCCGCAACACAATATCTCTTTGTAGTCCCTTTGAAACTCCCAGGGATGTGATAGCTAACCAAACCATCATGTCCACTGGCACTGTAATCACTCTGTAACCATGTATCCGTATGAAATTCCTGTGACATTAGAGTAGCAACCCCTGTCGGATACATAACTACATGATGGATAACTGACTGCTGTCCCTGTAAGTAATCACCCGCCAACAACTGAGTCGGGTACTTGCAGCGGCTAATTCCATCTTCTGAAGATGGCAAACCCCTATCCCACAACGGATGGTATAACCCTAGAGCCAATCCACATCGATGCATCATCAAGTACTCCACGTGTGGGTCAAAAGAAAAACAATGAGCACTCCTCACTGTGTAGTTGTGATAGAATGCTCCAAACTCGGTGAATGGCTCATCACTAGCAATACTGGAATCAGGCAACTGATCACTCTGACTCTGATACACAACAAGCTGGCGTCCGAAATCAGCTACATGGTATGAGGTAACAGATTTGCTCCCAGGAGAGGGAAACAAATCAACATGAGAGCCATACTCCCAGCCAGATGTTATTCTGCAAATCCCCTGTGAAGATGATGGAGTAGCCTCGTGCACTAACACACAACTCTCAGGAGAATCCACCACTGCGACACAAGAGCTATTAGTAATCTGTCCCGCATCATCTGTCATGGTACTGACCACAGGAGAACCTGATGCAATGAGTGGTTCTCTATTGCTCTCAATCAAAGTACTCATCCCAACTGAGGCTACTACACCTATATTCGTGATAGATGTAACCACATCCTCAC
This sequence comes from Sequoia sempervirens, assembly GCA_007258455.2. Lineage (NCBI taxonomy): Eukaryota > Viridiplantae > Streptophyta > Pinopsida > Cupressales > Cupressaceae > Sequoia > Sequoia sempervirens. The sequence goes on along the minus strand of VDFB02000002.1, from coordinate 82,377,840 downwards.
TGCGACCTGTGGATGTCAAATCATGACCAACTGCCACTGTAGGAAACTATACTGTAACTGCAGCTGGTGGAGACTATGCCAAACTCAACTCCACGGTAAGCTCCTCCAATTGTGACTGTGACTCCTGGAGGGCCAACTGGGCGCTCTGCAATGAGTCCATAGTCACCTCAAGCTCATGAGTGAGCTCTTCAACCCTTTCTTCCTTTCCCTTCAGTGCATCATAACAAATACAATCCCACTCGAGAAGAAAGTCCCTATCAGTAAGTAACTGCAAATAATTATGTTTCATTAATCCAATAGCTTCTCGTAGTGTATAGAACTCTGCAAGGGAAAGACTGCTATCACCTCGCTCATTTGACATAGGAGTACTCCAACCATAAGTCGCCAACATTTGTCGAGCAACATCAAAATGCTCCAAAGCTGTAACAATCATATCATCGCTAACCTTCAACTGCTCCGCCAGATGATGATACCCCCGTGACTCATCATTTCCACCCACATCCGCACTATAATAAGAGGCTGAATCCTCATCACTCACCTCATGATTAGCAGCATCCAACTCACGATCCTGGGGTTCCATGTTAACATATGAACCTTCTAACTTATTTTCTAAGGTCTGATCTGGAAAATCAGACTCATCATGACATGAATCCACAACATACAATGCATCATTAGTACCCAATTCCTGAGTACTTTCATGTGACAACTCAATAGTAGCATCTTGCACATGTGTAGTCACTGTTGTCTCATGCTGATGCAAAATTTCATCACTGTTGTCGTGTAGATCAGAAATGTTATGCATCAATATTTCCATGCAATCTTCATGTTTGACTCCTATATCATGCGTGTCAACATTCAATGGTTCTACCACAACATTTTTTGTACTTATTGTGACTTCCAAATCATCATCATGTTCAAGCAAAGGACCGCTGCCATCAAAATTAGAATTTTTATCATGACTGATCACAACTTCTTGAGTGCTGAAAGTGTCAACATTTTGGGGTTCCGCCATACTGTTTTCATGATGTACAATTCCCTTATCAACCACCACTTCATTTTCAACCTTATGTCCATCTGTAGGTTGAAGATCATGATCTGCTAACTTATCACATTTTAAATCAAACTCATCATAGAGACTTTTGGATACTTCACATGTAGAGACCTCATGTTCTGACTCAAATTCTTCATCATTACTTTGCTGGTTAGATTTTTCAGGTTCTGAATCCTCATAGGGTGCCCACATTATTCTATTCGCCTTGCCCTTAGGTCTCAAAAGGAAATCATGGTTTTCATCGTAAGGCCCTTTGCAATAGAAACACAACTTCTTTTTGTTTTGTGATGAGCTTCGTCTTGAAATGGAATCTTCAGACTGCTACAAACTTTGAGCTAATCTTTGTTGTGAAAGCATAAATTTTCGCTGAATATTATTTAGGGTGCTCTCAACACTTAGCTGCTCACATTTCTTTGATTTGCTTCTTTGCTTGTTATAATCCGCTGCTCCACATATTGCTTGAAGTCTAAACGATCTTTGATCTTATCTGGAAATGCTCTATACTCCTCATAAGCAACCATTACTTCATCAACAAATTTAGAAGCCATAATTCTGAATTGTCTGAAATTTTGCCTCTGGAGATTTCGCCAAACAGTTAGCTTACCAACTCTTTATCGCTGGTAAATGACTTCTGTTTGTTTCTCTCTTTGAATGTTGATGAAAATGTGCATATATTTGCTTAACTAAGAATGCCAATGACCTCCAAATGCCACTGGATGTAGTACAAATATTTTGTGACTTTTATATGCAGATAGATAACTGAACCAAGAGCAATTGTGTAACTACAGTACATAGGATTTTTCACAAACACTTTCCTACTAGTCTAGGACTGAAGTCATGCATCTACAGCTGAAGGCATTTGATCAATTACTTTGAGTGTAATCACCAAACTCTAGGAATTGATTAATTTGAAGCTCCAATGAATACAAGACTGATCAATCTTATGAGAAGCTAAATGTATGCAAACCATAGACCAGTCAGATTTGGCTGTCAGCAATACTATGTTTTACTGAGGTCAATATGCAATCACTGAACAGTGACTTCAGGATTGTACAAATGCAGCAAACTACTGAATAGACCTTACTAGCAAAACTTTATTCTTATTGAATGAATTTGAGCGACTGCATGAGGAATGCAATGTTTACAAAATGTAAAGAACCTGTAGGTGACGATTTGTAGAAGATAAGCCAGCTTCACCCACTTAGTCAAATACCTCCTTCAGACGTATTTTCCTGTGGTTTGATGACTCAATCAATAGCACCCCTCCAATCTCTTTTCAGCATTCGATTTATATTTATCTATTAGCTGACGAATTGAATATTGGCTTCAAATATTGTCTTGCCGCCCCAAGCTGCTCCTGACAGCTTCAAGGGTAAAGTCGTCTTTTTGTGTGATGACAAAGTTTCTACCTGCCTGCTTGGGCGTCTTGTCTTTATCTCTGATATTCGATGGCTCTAACAAAAATTGGTTTCTTTGTTTTTTCCTAAGCTCTCACGGCTCCACACATGAATTGGCCTCTTCTTAATATTTACAATGGATATTGTAGTAATGGTAGTGATTTATCTTTATCTTGTGATTCGATATATGTTAAGCACTCAACTAAACAACACCCGACTGCTCCCCCTTTTTTTTTCTTTTGAATAATAATAAATTCCTTATTTCACATGATCCAACAATGAAATTGCGTATTTCTGAAGCATGCGATTGTCTTATTCTTCCGTCTCCAATTTATAAGACTATTGCTTCATTCTATTGCTCTTGCCTTCAATTTGATGTTCTGGCGGCAAAAAGAAAGACCAAGCAGCTCTCGATGGGTATGAATATTGCCTGACCTTCAAATTACAAATAGCAGCTTTTAACACATAGTATCGACCACCTTGCATGGGCACTACAATCCAAATCTCTGATGTAGCCTTCCCTTGTCTTATTCGATGATCCTTCACATCTCCTTCAATAAAGGCTAGCGCTGAATATTTTGTCTGTTTCTCACGTCAGCTCCTTGTAGCGGCTCCTTGAAAATAAAAAATGCGATTTAGTTCCTTCCTTTGGCTGCTTTGCTGGTGTAGACTCCCTGTCAACTATGTGGCAGTATTAATAGATCTTGGCGGATTTCTCTAAAATGTGCGATCTCCTGAATGCCACGAAGGATTCTGATTTGTCTTTTTTGTGAGTAAGACAAATTCGTGACTTTTACAAATCGCACCTCCCAGCTGTGCGTAGGTTGAGGCTACAGAATATTAAGGCTTCCAATAAAAACGAATTCAATGATTACTACAAATAATCTTCGATTCCTTTAAAAGATTACTCCAATTGGTGTGCCAGAATCTCTAGAGGATAACTCTATTAAAACCCGTAATAATCAAATTACTGCAATCACAGTTATAAGCCAAGTTCTCTTAAAATTTTCAAACCCTGAAATCTGAATATTAATTTTCTGAATATTACCTCTGCAATTTTCAATAAATTCCCAACACAGGATGACAGGAAACCGCTCTGCTACCATTGTAAAGAACCCTAGTTCTTCCAATCTTGAAGCTTTGTACTTCTGATGAAGGTTTTCTGAAATTGTTTGTGTTTTTCTGTATTTTTCCCTTTTTGTGTATTTTTAAAATTATAATGCCAGGCATGAAATAAAATATAGGGAATGTAAATATAAAACCCTACTGCAGCAAATAGATAATTTTATTGATTCACTTTGAAAACTTTTACAATAGGGCATACCCGGAATACAAACTTGAGATGAAGAAACCCTTTCTTGAAATTCTCCTAAAAAATTTGATGAAGCACGAACTTGACCTCTGGATGAAGCCAACTGTTAAGCACCTTCAGCTGATATTTCACAACCTCAGCATGCTATTGCAATGAAGCAGCTACGCTCTCCAATGCCGATACGCTGGTAGAAACCCTAGGGCTCCCATCCCCAAACGCCAAAGAGAAATCCTCAAACAAATATCAAATCCTAGATGATGAGAATGAGCTTTTAAGTCCCTTTTTATTCTTTTCTTGTGTGAGCTCAAACACTTTCCTGGCCCATGTGGGATAAAACTTTATAATGTTAAAGTGACTTTATTATTATAAAGTTACTTTATAACTTTATAATAACATTAAAATATTTAATTAAATCACTTAAGTCACTTAAACTTTAATATCTCTTGAAATACTTGTCTGATTGCTATGCCGTCTGAGCCAGGAGTCGACTCTCCCTATTCTCCATGTGATCGGATGCCTGTCTAAAAATAGAAACCCTGAATAATGACTTACTATAAATAGTAAGTATGTGAAACTGAGTCAAACGAAGGCTGAGCTTGACCCGACACTAAACTCTGAAGGAGAGAAACCATTGTTCACTGCCAAAAGGGACCCTCTAACGAGACATATTAGCCTACGAGGGCCAGGGATAGGCTAAATCCACCGAACTCTGATGTTCGCGAAAATGGGGACATTACAAAAATTTGCCAGTTCCAAATTGAATTCAAACCCTTTGCCTTCCATGTAATTTCTGTATTGATAATTCATTGCCTCCATTCTATATGGCATATCATTAGCAATAGGTACTGGTTCCTTCCAACACCTCTCCTAAAGACATCTACCCTTGGTTTTAATGTCTAAGCTTCTTCAAAGTGAGCACGGTTGCCATTGACTGAATGAGCATTTCTTTTCCTACCTGGCTAGGTGCCCAAAGAGACATTAATTTTGTCATGCTGCTGGTCTGCCTTGGCCTCTCATAAATTTCAGCATCACAATTGACTGTAGGATTTTCTTGGGTCTTCCAGCTTCTTTTAAAACAGGAATCATGCCCTAAGATGTTGAAAATAATCAACTAGATCTAGATTTGATGGCTCAGGCCAGGCATGTGCTGGACATAGAAAGTTGTCAGCGGCTTATCCACATGTTAACCTTGGGTAATAATTAATGAAGTGTAATGGATAGAGAGAACAGCTGTAGTACAGGCAACACGAAGATGTTCTTATTTGTGTACTTCATTAAACCTGGAAAGTTGTTCTTATTTGAATATCAAGGAGATATTCAACTTAGTTACTTGGGTATATTGATGTTCATGGAAAGTTGTTAGCGGCTTATCAGAACAGCTATAGTAACTAAGTTGAAGATCTCCTTGATAACATGGTCGAATACTCTTATTTTATTGTAATCTTTACTATTGCAAATATAATCATATTGGTGCTATCGTTTGGTTGGTTTTTTCCTAAAAGAGTTTCTTAGGAAATTATTTTGTTGTGTTATTTCTTTGCTAAAATTGTTTAGATTCTGTAAACTTTTGCAAGTATCCTTCTATATTAGATTATTATTATTTTCATCACTCCAAGCATTGACCTTTATTGATTGCATGAACAATAACTTGAATCTCTTTCAAAAATAAGCTTAACTAGCACTTGCAACTTTAGGAGGTGCAAGGAATGTGCCAATAGGAAATTTAAGGGAATGCCATCATCTTCTTTTCCCTAAATCCAACTATTATTCTCCTCATCCTTAGTTCCTTCAGTATTTTCCACAGGCCAAAGCATTTTGTAACATCTGAATAATAAGCACATGCAGCTACAGAATAATTAGACCCCTATAAAGATAAGAACTACAAAATACCATTCAATGTCATTTTGTAATGAATACCATTGGTGTCTTTAGATGTCCAAACAACCCATCTATATACTTCATCAACACATCTTTCAGCATGACATCTCTACCTAGTTGTACTACCCTCTTTTGGAGCTTGCTAGTGGATTCTTGTACACACTGTTCTTGACATTTCCGGAAATAATGCTGTTAGATAACTTGGGCTTCTTCATAATAGATGGGATAAAACTTAAGAAGTTTCTTAAAGTCTTCCCACTTTGAATTAGGAGCAACTTTTTGACATTCAAGGGATAGTGAATAGCTCTCATACCATGTGAGAGCATGGCTTGATAGCTTGAACCTGGCAAATGAAATTTGCTAGTGAGAAGTACGCTGATGAAGGCTGAAGTACATTTCCATGTGGGATATATCCATTGATCCAACTTCTCTGTGCTAATGTCTCTGTCTTAGCTTTAGCCTTAAATACGCTCTGTGTTGGTGACTCTTCTTGTTCTGGTTTAGCTTTCAATATTTTTCCTGCTTCTTCCTTGTGCTTAAGAATTTCCATTTTCTTGGTCAAGGGTTGCATGAAGCTTTCAATTCAATCTATCTTCCCCACTGAATTGGAGATCCTAGCGACATCTTCTTCAAGTCTTTTGAAATGGATCTCACCTTCCTCCTCTTCTCTAATCATTGCTATCACAACCCTATTCCACAACCTCCAATTTTAGGTTCATAAGAAGTTAGGTTATCCCTGACACTTGACCTTGTAGATAGCATAAACTACCCACAACCCTACTCAATAACCAGACTTCAGCTTTGATACCACTTGATCCATAACCCACTGGGTTGATAACCTTAATGGCACATCAAACATGAATTCCTATATTAACTCTTCATCAAATCTTCGGAAACTACCCTTGAAAGGATTAAATCACTTGTAGGAGTATGAAATTCAATTAACAAGAAGGGAAAACAAGAAAATAGATAACATGACACAAAAAATTTGTTTGGAGAAAACCTGAAATGGGTTAAAAACTTCAAGAACAGTGTGCATTCAACATCCCTCCACTTTCTGGTATCAAATTTCAATACACGGAGTGCAATGCCATTTCAATGGTCTTTTGGAGTGGTACAATGAAACCTTCACACTCCTTTGCCGCCACTTCGCTTCTGCAAACACCTTCTCTCTGATTAAATCATCAATGAGGGTCACATCCACGAGCCAATAAGTGTTTATTGTTTATCTCTTCTCTAGCCACACAGCACAAGGGGAAAGATGGACAATTGCACATTTGCAACTGTCCAACTGTCCACTCGTCCACATCGCTAACCAAACGATCATCCTCCCAAGCCCAACAACTGTCAACAAGGACTAGAAGCATTGCCTGCCATAGGAGATGCCAACAGTTGAACAATTTGGCAACCCACATAATTGTTACTGCCCTAAAATGACCCCATGTGGCTATGCTAAGTCAACTGGCTGCCAATAAGAGACAAAATGGTCTCATTGAAAGCCCTCTACCTCAACGTCCTCTAGCATGTAGAATTGGCTAGAATCAACATGTAGAAAACATATTAATTGATAATTGGCTCCAAGACTCCATGGCATTTTCTGGACCACCATTAAGGTCCATCAGACTCAAATTGGAACCATATATTTGCTGTCCGCATTTCCAGGATTCAAAAACTTGCTGAAAGCAATATAGCTCACTTAAGCAATAACTTTGACATAAGATTAATTCCAAATGATCTGCAACATGTTACTAATTCAATTGCAGTCGTGTTAAAGAGATTCTTCTTTGCTGCAAATGAACTTACAACAAAACATAATACTCTTCAAGTCATCCAAGTGACCACCTCCTTGCCGCAAGTGCACTTGCAACATGTGCCCGACTATATAATCGAACCCAATCCAAACATCCAAACCAATTTTTTCAGATGACGAATGGGTCCCATGGACATTCCTTTTCTTAAAAAAATGATTGTGGAAGAGAATCCAATAAAAGACTGCACTACAATCCCGAGAAAGACTTTGGCCTTTGGCCATCCTTGAATAATTAAAATAGTTTCCATACTTAATTTGGTGGATTCTTGGATCCGCTATTCTTCGTAACTAGCTTTGGTTGTGTACAAGCTATCCTTAGAAGCATTCCAACTTAGGGTGTTGACATTTTATTTAGTAGAAATTTGAATAGCTACAACAACTATGGCAAGTATTCCACTCTATATTGAATTGAATTATCATCATCTTGAAAAGAATTCCAAGCTCCAACCATGGTTCTTGTAGAGACCTTTATTGATCTCAATTGGGTAATTTTCAATCCTTTTTCCTTAGAGGTTTTAGAAAATGTTAATGCCATCTAATTAACTTAGAGGGGACTAGTAGAATCCAAGGGTCCTCTCATTGATCAACCCTAGAGAATGTTATCCATTCATTTCATTTTGAAACTCGAAGTTGTTGAGCCTTTCATGGGGCTTTGTGCAGTGAAGTTCCTCAGTGGAGCAAAAGAATCTAGGTATTGCATCATGCGCTGAATTCTCCTTGGCATGGAATAATGATAAATTCCAAGAGATGAAGTGTAATTATGAACAAAATAATGATTTATACTGAAAAGATAGGTATGAAGAGTGACTAGTACCACTTTCAATTTTCTTTTCTTTTGTGGAACATAAAAATCAAACATAAGTGTGAGATACAAGGTTGTGAGCTTAAGAAAAAAGACGTTGATATTGGAATGAAAAGGGAGGATAAAGTAAATAATTGAAAAAATAACGTTGTTATCAAATTTATCTTAGGTGTGGTGACAATAATACCACCCAGCGGACAATATTGATGCTAATGTATGTGCATGTCAAGGCATAAATGTCTAGAGACTCTGGGATTCGCACAATGAATGACTACCATATAAAGATAATACAAACTTAGATAGGTATGTAGCAGTAGGCTTTGCTCTCTTTTTAGTTAACCTGTGTGCTTCACACTAAGCTTTATACCATTTTACTTCTCATTTATCCTACTTTCTATCTCTATCTTCATTCCAATATCTATTTCTTTTTCCTTAGTTCACAATATCATTATCTTTTTTTCTTTTTAAATGTTTTGTTTTTACATTCCATGATGGGGCATATCACCAAAGGTTGTCGTCTTTATGTATATCTTTTATTACAAATAATCATTTTCTTAACAATGCTGAAATGTTAGTGTGCTTCCTTATCTTGGGTGGATAGGGCTTATAATGCCAAAAATTTGCATTTTTTCAAAATTTATTTCACATTAGTACTGTGTTTGCATGTCGTCCTTCCATGGCATGAATTTTTGGCACAAACTCGCAGAGTACTCTCTACTTGACTCACCAAAACTCACCTAAGACTCGGTTGGAAACTTGGTGAATTAAACAGTAAACTTGAAAAAACTCAGTGTAGTGAAAAAGCTGAGTACTCAACAACTTGCTGAGTTGTTGAACTATGATTTTCATGACCATTGATAATGTAACAATAAGATATCCATATATACAAATTGTATTTGTATTTTAGTATTTCACTCATTTTTTTGATGGATGATTTTATGTCAAATCCAGATCGTTTTTGCTATTTGATATGGAAGCATGAATCTAAGTTGATACCTTTTAGGCTGAGAGCCAAGGATTGAGGGGTATCCATTATGCAAAGTTACCAAGGCATGATCCTAACCTCATCCCTCATTATTGCACCTCTAGGGGATTTGAACTTTGGTGAATGGTGTAATTGAGGAATAAACCATCCCCCTCACCAATTGTTCTCAACTAATTGAGCTACAACTGTAGTTATTCCACTCAAGTTTTGAGTTCAATTTTCAATGTTTAATGCTAAATTTATTGTTCTATGTTATATGTCAAATAATAATGTTATTTAAATTTGTCCATTTTATCTTTAGAATGTTTGGTGAATTTAATTTTCTAGTTGTCAAAGAAATGTGTGCCATGTCTCCCCATTTCGGAAACTTGGAGAAGTTGAAGAGCACACAGGAAATACTGAGGGGGGCATGGGGGGAGTAGGGTGAATCAGTATTTCAGAACTTTTAAAAACTTGAAACCAGATTAATCATGTAAATCAGAAATCAGATCATTAAGAGCGTCAGAAAATACCATAAACAAGAAGAACACCAAGATTACGTGGAAAATCCTTTCGGGTAAAAAACCATGGCAAAATATTGCTTTTATTATCTTCAAAGGGCTCCAACCCTGTTTACAAGATGAGCACCAACCCACCAAGAGCACCAACTCCGAAAACACCAAAGCACCAACTCCAGTCTCCACAAAACTGATTTCAAAAATCGAACTCAGAACAAGAGCAGATACAACACTTCAAACTCCCCTGCCTCATACACATACATAATAACTGAAAATACTCCAATCTGAGCAATACCAAAATCTGAGGACAAACCACCCCACCTATGATTGCAACAACCGTAACCATACGTAACTTTTAATTTTCACAAAAAGCACACTGACTGTCACTAGTAAACAATATGTTCAGCATGTCCTCACGTTCAGCATGTCTTAAAAATCTGCCCACTGATACGCCCAGGTTCATGAATAGCTTCATAAAACATCCTCAACTCCAACACAATGCAGACTGTGCCCAGAAAAACATACTACAGCTGGAGTCTCAAAAATGAGGCAAAATCATTACTCACCAACACGTCTAAAAAGAGAGATGCCTATTTTTGTATATGAACTATTACTCGTCCTTTTTCAGCGCCATACACACTATGCAAGCAAGCTCGATTCTACAAAAAAAATGTCCACCATTTCACGGCATAAAAGATAGCTCTCAGACATCATGTGGGCATACTACTTCAATCATATCACTGTCTACACCAAATAAAGCCGTTGATATTTTTTAAACACTTCATAATTCTCCACTCATATCCTGAACATAAAGAAAGATTGTCATGCAAAGATACGATATGAAAATTAGCTGCCCTCTCTGAAAAATTCGCACCACACAGCAAACTTTTAGGGAGATAAAAATAGAAACATTCTTCATCGCTGTAGCAAAAAATAGAAACATTCTTCATTGCTGTAGCAATTAAATTCTTCTTAAACCACCACTAACTCAGCCACAATCAATGACTTCAATAAAAACTGCATGTCATCTCTTACTGCCTGCACCAAACTTAGCTTGATTATTGAAATGGCTACAGGCGGCTTCCTTATTTGAGTTGTCTTTTATTTCTTCTGACATTGCCACTTGACATAATCTTTAATCTAGCCACCTTACATAAATATTTCATGGATACTCCATAATAACACGACTCAGCCAAAGTTAACACTGCCTAGAAGAAATCACTCAACATTAAAAACCCAACTCAGAAACCTCTTGCATAAAACCTGCCTTCAAAATATTTCAGCGACCTGCCCGACTCTTCACCTAAAGAACACACACCATTCAAAGATATAGCTTTTATACGTATGTCATTCCCATTTCAGAAAAGCACCATTCCTCATAGTATTAACTTTCCACACGCAGCCTATTTTTTTTTTAAGCCAGTAATACTCTTAACCAAAGCGAAGCGCAAAAACTCTTCACCACTTCTTTTCATCACGTTGACTGCAATATCTTTGAATACAATTAAAAAAATGTCTTTGAGAGTAGACGCCAGAAAAATAATTATAGGTACATATTGAAAGCCACAACTTTTCCTCTTAGCGCACCACTACAAACATACAACCAATAAAATGCAAAATGAAGCCTGGAACCGTTACAAGCCGTCCTCAAACAAGGCCGTTGCCCATAATAGAAGAAACAAATTAACGTGAAATTAATGGCCAACACAGACCACAACTCACAATAAATCTGGCATTTTCTTTTTTTAAATCACCTGTGACCAATACTCATAAATTATTTAAGTTGCCACATTCAATCAGACTCCAGTAAATGTTAGATTTAGGATCAGAAATGAATAAGCAGAAAACACAGAATAATGACAGCACATGAACAATAGAACACAACACATATCCTGGGAAAACCCTCCTTCTCGAGGGAGGAAAACCCAGCCACAAATATCACTTATATATAGAATAAAAGAGCAGCAAATCTGCTTTACAACAAGCCACGCACCAGGCCGATCTGAAGCAATAAAGATAGCACCTCTCAAGATGCAAATATAGACAATGATAGTGACTCTTCCTTGATGTTGATCCCCTAGAAGCAAAGTAACAATCTGCTGAGAAGAATGCGAACTTGTCTTGATTTATGTTGGATGCCAAATGAATGTGAGTCACCCTTCAATATATAGATACCAAGATGGCTTTTCATGAAGAGTCGGCTACTTCCATAAAAGAGACACCCTTACACAAAATGATGCGACTTCTCATCAATTGGGTTATAAGAAATAAATAAATTATCATGTCTGCCTCAACATTTAATATTGTTTATTTTATATTTGAATTCGAAAGGAGAAAGAAATCTCCCACCGCTACAATAACATCAACACTCCCTCTTAGCTAGGGAGATATCTTTCCAGATATCCATGTCATGGAATCTCTCAACATGACACCCACAATGGCCACATCCATTTGTGGAAAAGAGATCATCACGGAGTCTCTCAACGTGATATCATCATGGAGTCACTCAACATGACGTCCACCATGGCTACTCCCATGTGTGGAAAGGAACATGTGCACAAGTGCCCATCACGGAGTCACTCAACGTGATGTTGTCATGGAGTCTCTCAACATGACGTCCACCATGGTTACTCCCATGCGTGGATAAACACAAGTACAAAGAATACATCACGGAGTCTCTCAACATGATGTTGTCATGGAGTCTCTCAACATGACATCCACCATGGCTACTCCCAGAGGGTGGAAAGAACCATATCTTCGTCTCAGATATGGACAAGGGCTTTCACCTCAAATTTCTCCGTCTCAGAGAAAAATGCATTAACAAGGGCTTACACCTCAAATTTCTCCGTCTAAAAAAAAAATGCATTAACAAGGGCTTACACCTCAAATTTCTCTGTCTCAGAGAAAAATGCATTAACAACATATCTTCATGATGATGTGACTCCGTTTGAAGCTCCAAGTACTTGCATCGACCTCCTGACCTCCTTGTCCAAGGTTGCCTTTGATGAATTGTCAGACTCCCTTTGAATGTTAATTCCTCCTCTTTGAAGAAACTGATCGCAATGACAACCTGAATAGGTTCTTCCTCTTCGAGAGATGTGTCCAGCCACCAACTCAATCCCATGGCTGCAAGCTATGACTCCATGCTTGATCATTTCTCTAGTCGGCATGACTTCCTCGCAGGATGCCTTAAGCTCTTGCTCTCTATGCAATCTCTCATCACCCTCTTGCTCCTCGATTCGTCCTGGAAGCATTTTAGAGAGAGATTACTAATAGTTAAAATTACCCCGAAGAAATATCAATGCTAGAAGCATACAAGATTCACTATTCCAATGCATGAATTAATAAAAGATTCATGAACATTATTCAAGGGTATGAAATACTTCTCTTTAATGATTCTGTTGCAGTCGTTTTACTCTTCCTGACAACCATCATCTTTGCCCGATGATGTACTGCTAAAAATACTTTTCCTTAAGTGACATCAGCACCCACAAGGAGAGATGCGTCTCCATACTCTCACAATCAAACACTTTTCTTTACTCAACACACAGGCACAAAATATCTCTCATGGCTAATACATTAAAAAGCCTGTTTTCAGAGTATGTAGACAATATAACATCTACACTGCTTACAGTACAGTCCATCAATACACATTTCTACAGTCAACCACAATTTCTTCAACATGTCTGCAGCCGACACACAAAAATGTATATAAAGTTGTTGCACTCAGGAAATATGGCAAAGGCAATTATTCACACCAAAGTGATAATCGAACCACATCACCCATGCTCTCCATACAAATTAAAAAAAATAGAGTCAGTTGCCGAAGAAACAATTTCTGTTAAAGATACTGCAACGGATGACTGTTTGTAGTCATTATAATTGAGCACGACTTCTCCACAGTTCGGTCAGTAAAAAAAAGATTCAACAAGACGAAGATCTCATCAATCTATTTTGAGACACCATACCAAACACTGCCTTAGCCAGAGGTAAATGAAAGCAAGCAATTGAATGCTCATGACTTCCACCATTGATCACGGCACTTCAGAGCACTATTAATATTTCAATTTCCATAATGATGCTTGAAAGTTGTCTTGACTGCTCACCAAATCTGATCGGATTCTTTCTTAAACCAGCTCTAATACCGTGTTAGATTTAGGATCAGAAATGAATAAGCAGAAAACACAGAATAAGGACAGCACATGAACAATAGAACACAGCACATATCCTGGGAAAACCCTCCTTCTCGAGGGAGAAAAACCCAGCCACAAATATCACTTATATATAGAATAAAAGAGCAGCAAATCTGCTTTACAACAGGCCACACACTAGGCCGATCTGAAGCAATAAAGATAGCACCTCTCAAGATGCATATATACACAATGATAGTGACTCTTAGTTGATGTTGATCCCCTAGAAGCAAAGTAACGTCTGCTGAGAAGAATGCGAACTTGTCTTGATTTATGTTGGATGCCAAATTGATGTGAGTCACCCTTCAATATATAGATACCAAGATGCCTTTTCATGAAGAGCCGGCTACTTCCATAAAAGAGACACCCTTACACAAAATGATGCGACTTCTCATCTAGTCGGCTATAAGAAATAAATAAATTATCATGTCTGCCTCAGCATTTAATATTGTTTATTTTATATTTGAATTCGAAAGGAGAAAGAAATCTCCCACCGCTACAAAACATCAACAGTAAAAAGGATATAGTCAGAGCTGTTTAGAATAAGCATATCGATGCAAGAAATTTAATAAGCCGCCAGCAGTAATAATTTCTGAGGATTTAGAATCCACGTCAGGCACACATGTCTGCACAGAAAATAAAGAAGCCATCCACCTTAATAAAGTCGTGATGATGTAGAAGACGTTTTCAAATAAAGTAAGCCGCCTCATAATAAATTCGGCTTAGAGAGAATCTCACAATACAACCCAGATTAAATTCAGCTTATTGTAGGACAGCACGATAGCAAACATTGAATATATTCCCCAAAATGAAACCGCCACACAGCATCATAAAATCTGAAGCCACGTTTCCAACAATACATGCCGGCACTAAAGAATTTCCTCTATCATTTTAAAACACCCACAATAAGCTCTGCATGAAATGTGATTTGAAATTAAATTCAAGCACCGCCTCTTAACATAAAGTCATTGAAATTCTCCTTAAAGGCGTTTTTCTTATTTATGCGGACAGAGCATAATCAAAAAATACTTCGCAGAATTTTACCACTGCTCTCAGCCTGACTCCATTCCAAGAAATTAATCGACGCCAGAAAAAGAAACGACTCACCTAATGATATTTTTGGGCACCAGATAATAACCAACCACGATGCCTTAAAAAGAATATTTTTGAAGCAAATTACATGAGTCGATACCAAAGACATCAAATGTCTATCATTAGCTGTCCATAATTGAAGAAGCCACGAAGGCATGCATAACATCTGTTAAATTTTGTGATCAGAAGTAAATGCACAGAAGATTAAATCAAAATCAGACAAAATGACACAGCATGTACCCTGGGAAAACCCTCCTCTTGAGGGAGAAAAACCCAGCAACAAAGATCTCTCTTATATATTTGATGCAACAGTAAAAGATTTACAAAATACAATAAGGTCTAACACAAGACCAATAACAGGTGTCAAGCAATAAAGAATGACAGATAGCACGCTTTGGATCACACCTGAGAATATAGATCTAATGATGTTTGCTTAACACAGTAGGTCTTCAAACTCCCAGACTTTACCAACACTTGATAGAACCGATCTGGTAATTTCAAGATTAGATCACTAATAGGTCGACCTTGACTGAAATCACCGAACTGGTGAATGCGCACATGAATCTCAGAGTTCGCACTAATCATTGGTAGATGCGCACTTAAATCTGGAACCTGTTCGCACTTGTATGAGATCTCAGAACCAGTGAATGCACACTCGGATTTCAGATGAATTCTCACTGCCCCTTTGCATAGTCCGCACCATGAGGTGATCACGGCTAACACAGATCTAATATTCTGATTGCATTTGATGTAATTCGCATCTGATAGGATCGCACTTCTCTGTTATATTCGCCTTTGATAATGACGAGCTTCTCAGATGTATTCGCACTTGACAATGAGGAGCTTCTCAGATGTATTCGCACTTTTTCTATGATGGGACTGGAAGAGAGCTATCAAAAATATATGTTTATTCGATGAACAAGCTGTGTATAAGTATATGAACCAAGATCTTACATGTTGGCCTCAATATATTTCAAAATCCTTTTACAAAGGTCGGCCTTAATTAAACATTTCTTAAAGAAGAATAGATATCAAAAGAAACTTTTATGTCGGCCCAAAAATAATAAATATAATTTGAATAGCCTATGGCTATCATTCAAATTTATTTTTCACTGCGACGCTGAGCTGGAAGGAGCTACCGAAGCTGTCATAACATTAACACTCCCTCTCAGCTAGGGAGAGAACTTCCAACTGCAAATTATCTCCACATGAAGTTCATCTGCCACTGCTGCCTGCAATCAGATATAAAGAGAGATATATCACCTCAATGTGATATTAACCATCACATGGTTAAGTACTAGTGTTCATCACTTGTGTGATGGTGCCACATCAACGTGACTTTCACCATGGCTCTCCCAGAGGGTGAAACACAAGTACAGAAGGATCATCACGGACTCTCTCACGTGATGTTGTCATGGAGTCACACACATGACATCCACCATGACTCAGCTCAGAGGGTGGAAACGAGGGTTTTCACCTCAAATTCTTCCGTCACAGAAGAAGATGCAATAGTAAGTACAAGTGTTCATCACTTGCGTGATGTTGTCACCTCAATGTGACTTTCACCATGGCTCTCCCAGAGGGTGAAACACGAGTACAACATATGTCATGGAGTCGCACACATGACATCCACCATGACTCTCTCAGAGGGTGGAAACGAGGGCTTTCACCTTGAACTTCTCTCACAGAGAAGAACTCATTAAGCAAGGCTCACTGATACTGAGACTCATACTCAGTTGAGGCTGGATTCTCTACCATACCAAGCTTGTCTCGAAAGTACACGAACTTTACCCTGGCAAGAGGCTTGGTGAGAATATCTGCCGTCTGCTCATCAGTGCTAATGTACCTCAACTGTACAGCCTTTCGCAGTACCATATCTCTGATATAGTGGTACTTGATCTCAACATGCTTGGTTCGTCATGAAACACAGGATTGAAAGCTTCACACAACTCGATTGTCACAATGAATAATGGTGGGCTCCATTGCTTGACCAAATAATCCTGCAAGGAGCTTACGAAGCCACACTGCTTCTCGAGTTGCCAAGTAAGCTGCGATGTACTCGCCTCTGCTGTACTCAATGCTAGAAGATTGCTTCCTGCTGTGAAATCATAGCAGAACCCAACTGAAACAGCCAGAGGTGCTCTTCCGATCGTGACACAACCTGTCGAATCAGTGAAACCAAGTAACTCCAAGTCTGCATCTAAAGTATACTTCAACCCATATCCAACTGTGCCACGCAAGTATCTCAGGATATGTTTGGCTGCAACAAGATGTATCTGTCTCGGATCACACATAAACTGGCTAAGTGCACTCACTGCATAGCAAATATCAGGTCTAGTGTTAACTAGATACATCAAGGATCCAATCAGCTGTCTGTACAATGTAGGATCCACCAAATCTGAACTAGCTGCAGCCTCCTTCAGTTTATGAAGATTGGTCTCCATGGGAGTAGACATGGATTTGCAATCCATCATGCCAAATCTCTTAAGTATGTCAATGGTGTACTTCCCTTGATTTAAAATCATACCATCTGGCCTCTGCCAGACTTCTAAACCAAGGAAGTAATGCATGAGCCCAAGGTCCTTCATCTCAAATTCAGAAGTTAAATCCTTCTTACATTCAAGAATCAGGTGATCTTCTCCAGTGAGGATTAGATCATTAACATATAAAACCAAAATTAATGCATCACCATTGATTACCTTGAAGTAGAGATTTGAATCAGCATCATTTTTCAAGAAACCCAGACTTGATAGATATTGATCAATCCTTTCGTACCATGCACGAGGAGCCTGCTTAAGACCATACAAGGCCTTCTTCAACTTGCAAACATGTGACTCCTTCCCATGAATTTCAAATCCATCAGGTTGCTCTATGTAAACCTCTTCCTCAATTACTCCATTGAGAAAAGCTGTCTTCACATCCATCTGGTGAATCTTCCATCCTCTAGATGCAGCAATAGCAATGATGGTTCAGACAGAAGTGTAGCGAGCAACAGGAGCAAAGGTCTCATCATAGTCAACTCCCTCTTTCTGAGAAAACCCTCGAGCCACAAATCTTGCCTTGTACTTCTCAATGCTTCCATCTGCAGCATGTTTGATCTTGAATAGCCATTTAGAAGATACCACAGACTTGCCCTCGGGTCTAGGAACGATATCCCAAACATCATTCTTGAGAATTGACTGATACTCCTCTGTCATAGCATCTCTCCAGACTTGAAGACTGGATGCTTCCTCAACACAGGAAGGCTCAGATTCTATAATCTGACTCATTAAGGCAACATAACTGGAGAACTTATGTGGCCTTTTGCTTTCTCTGAATGTGCCTCTAGGAGCTGCAAAGTTTTCAGCCTCTTGCATAGTGCGACTAGCCCATAGAGGTCTCTTCCTCCCAATAGCAATGTCAGTAGGCCCATCAGTAGGTTCCAAGGGTTCAACTGGATCAAGATCTTCCTTTGGTTCCATTGTCTCCCTCTGAATCTCAGGAGTATTGCCAACCTCCATGACTTGAGGAGACTCTTCATTATCAATCTCCATATGAATCCTTCTAGATCTTCTGAATGCAACATCTTCCTCGAATGTGACATCCCTACTGATCTCTATCAATTTCTGACCTGGAATGTAAATTCTGTAAGCTTTTGATGTCTCACTGTAGCCCACAAAGATTCCCTTCTTGCCAGAAGGCTCCAGTTTGGTTCTCTTTTCTTTGGGAACATGAACATAGACAGGACAACCGAAGATCCTCAAATGGCTGACTTCAGGCTTCTTCCCTGTAAAGGCTTCTTCTGGAGTCATATTTTCCAAGATCTTATGAGGGCATCTGTTCTGAACATATACTGCTGTCCTAGAAGCTTCTGCCCATAGGAAGGTTTGCAAATCTTGATCATGAATCATGGCCTTTGTTGCTTCCACAATTGTCCTATTCTTCCTTTCGGCAACACCATTTTGTTGTGGATTATAGGGAACACAGAGCTCCCTCTTAATCCCTGCATCAGTACAAAAGTTTCGAAAACTACTAGAGGTGTATTCTCCACCATTGTCAGATCTGAGAACCTTAATTCGTTTACCAGAAAGATTTTCTACTAAAGCTTTAAACTCTTTAAACCTATCCAGTACTTCCTCAGATTCTTTAGATTTCAAAAAATAAATCCAAGTCTTCCTAGAGTGATCATCAATAAAGAGAACATAATACAAAAAACCACTCGAAGAAGGAACAGACATAGGACCACATAAATCAAAATGAATTAGGTCTAAAATACACTTAGATCTATTTTCTCTACTATGAAAGGGGGCTTTTATGTTCTTACCTAATGCGCAGCCCTTGCATGTACCTTCGTGCTCCGGGTTGAATTTAGGAAGGCCCGTCACCATCTTCTCCATAATGGGTAGAGCTCGGAAGTGCACGTGAGCCAATCTTCGATGCCAAAGATCACAAAGACTGGAAGAGTCATGAACCAATGCTTGTAGAGGATGTGAGCAAACCTTGTAGAGGTTATCATGTCTAACTCCAATTACTTGAGCATCCTTGAAGTTAGAATTCTGCATCCACACTAGAACTTTGCCTTTGGAGAAGGCAACTTGATATCCTTTGTCTTCCAAAGCTGAAATAGAAATAAGATTACGCTTGATTCCGGGAACATAAAGAACATTACCCAATTGAAACGATATGCCGGAATCCAAGTGAAGTGTGGGGGTCCCAATTCCCTTTACGGAGTAGCTGGCATCATCTCCAATGATGACTTGTTCAGAAGAATCCTTTTCCAGCAAGCTCGATAGGTGCTCCTTGAATCCGGTTATGTGGCGGGAGGCACCACTGTCGATTATCCAGGTGCTGGAGTTGGAAGGTAAACAGCTTGATAATGCTGAATGAGACATGGAATCGCTTGAACCTTCAACCTTCAGATCATACACCATTTTGACAAGCTGAACAAATGAGATAAGCTGAGTGCAATAATCTGATCACGATCCTCAAACCCGCTCTGATACCATGTTAAATTTTGTGATCAGAAGTAAATGCACAGAAGATTAAATCAAAATCAGACAAAATGACACAGCATGTACCCTGGGAAAACCCTCCTCTTGAGGGAGAAAAACCCAGCAACAAAGATCTCTCTTATATATTTGATGCAACAGTAAAAGATTTACAAAATACAATAAGGTCTAACACAAGACCAATAACAGGTGTCAAGCAATAAAGAATGACAGATAGCACGCTCTGGATCACACCTGAGAATATAGATCTAATGATGTTTGCTTAACACAGTAGGTCTTCAAACTCCCAGACTTTACCAACACTTGATAGAACCGATCTGGTAATTTCAAGATTAGATCACTGATAGGTCGACCTTGACTGAAATCACCGAACTGGTGAATGCGCACATGAATCTCAGAGTTCGCACTAATCACTGGTAGATGCGCACTTAAATCTGGAACCTGTTCGCACTTGTATGAGATCTCAGAACCAGTGAATGCACACTCGGATTTCAGATGAATTCTCACTGTCCCTTTGCATAGTCCGCACCATGAGGTGATCACGGCTAACACAGATCTAATATTCTGATTGCATTTGATGTAATTCGCATCTGATAAGATCGCACTTCTCTGTTATATTCGCCTTTGATAATGACGAGCTTCTCAGATGTATTCGCACTTGACAATGAGGAGCTTCTCAGATGTATTCGCACTTTTTCTATGATGGGACTGGAAGAGAGCTATCAAAAATATATGTTTATTCGATGAACAAGCTGTGTATAAGTATATGAACCAAGACCTTACATGTCGGCCTCAATATATTTCAAAATCCTTTTACAAAGGTCGGCCTTAATTAAACCTTTCTTAAAGAAGAATAGATATCAAAAGAAACTTTTATGTCGGCCCAAAAATAATAAATATAATTTGAATAGCCTATGGCTATCATTCAAATTTATTTTTCACTGCGAAGCTGAGCTGGAAGGAGCTACCGAAGCTGTCATAACATTAACAACATCCACGTAGCAAGCACTACTCCATTATCTGAAGGCTGCGATGATTATTTTAAAGAGCACGAATCCTTATAGAAGCTTGTCGCTTTCTAAAGTAGCCGCCTTCATACAAGAAGTGTGTGATGTCCCCTCGCTAGACAGTTCTCGGGAACAGTGTGTTAGCCCTTTATTGGACCCTTGTGGGCTAGCCAGATTGGTTAGAGGGTCAGTGGTACATTTTGGAGAGTTTGATCGTTTTGGTTTTCAGAGCTCAGTGACTGGTTCACAGCAGGCGTTGGCATTTCAGGAGTCCACAGCTTCTGACGGCACGGGATTATCCTGAGTTTTGAGCGAGTTATGGAATTTTAAGTGATTAAGTTAATTATTTAACTTAATGTTTTTTTTATTAAAGTCACATCGACTTTAATATATTTAATATCACTTAAAAATGTTCAAAAGGAGATTTAATATTTTAATGACATAAAATATTAAAAAGGTGCGCTCAAGTATTAAGTGAAAACTATTGAAAAGACTTAATACAATATTAAAAGATTTTAATGAGTGAAAAAGGCGTATTTTTCTTGAAATGCGTGCCATTTGGGTATAAAGCATTTCTCTGGCAAATGAAACTCATCTTTGACAATTTCACTTTGCCTTGTGCCATTTTTACTGTGCATTCTCCTGTGACCAGGGTTTGAACATTATTTCCATTGAGGAACGATAACTCTTCAGTGTTGAGTGCTTTTGAGGCTGTGAAAGATCAGCTGAATCAGTACAGTTGAGAGCTTCACACAGAGGTTCTACAGATACAGACAGAGGTTTTACATATTCAGTTTTCTTGTTATTTGCAAATAAATGAGGGTTTCTTCTTGGTGGCGCATCCTTCTTCAGAGTCAGAGGCCTCCAGCAGAGATTCTTTGCATTCTTTCCTTGGCCGTACATTTACCTTGGTTTTTGTGCCTCTCTGGAAAAGGCGTGTGAAGGGTTTTAGAGAAACGCCTTCCCTTTGGTTCATTTTAGTGCTTCATCTTTGGCGTCTTGCATTTCCAGAGCCTTGTACCACGTTTCTGAGTGGGAGAAGTTAGATCTGGAGCTTGGGCGAGCCTATATGCTTGATTTCACCATTTCCGGCTGTCAATCTGGCAACTTCTTTATTTAAATAATCTGGAGCTATTTTGGTATGTGTATCACTTGCATTCTATTTGTCTCAATAAAATAATGCAATCTACACTCTCTTTCTGAAGCAAATAGTGTTAATTTTCATTTTATGAGCAATTATGATGTGCGCCCCTTCTCTTCTGTCTATCAAACATTCTCTAAAAAATTAAATAACACATAAAGACTTAAGAAAATAAGGGTTTTGAGTTGAGAGCCAGCAGGGCTCATCACAAAGTGACACTTTAAATACACATAGAATTCGAGCCACCTAAAAGAAATCGACCACTTTGACTATGCTGACCCTCCAACAGCTGACATGGCAAATTAGGCTTTTCAAAGCAAGCTGATCTATCATGCTGAAATAGCACAAATGCTGACAAGTGAACAAGCAGGAAGCTGAATTAAACAAGCAACCTGTTGAAGCAGACACCCAGGTAACTCAAGCACTCAGGCAGGCAGTTCAACCTACCAAGCACGTAGCTCAAGAACACAAGCAAACAGCTCAACAGAAGCACTGTAAAAATCATATTGAAGTTCCCTTCCAATTCATCTTGTTAAGAAGATTTGTTTTGCTATTCCTCATCATTCTCATTTTGTGGCTTGAGATATTTGAATTCGAATGTTTCAAGAAGGGAACAACTTGGCAAAGAGAGGTATATCAAGTAACTGAGAGGCTAAGATGACTGTAATGCACATTTGACATAACTTCAACCAAAAGTACTGGTATTGTCTGCCTTGCTATTATGGAGCCTTGCAAATTTCTCTACTGGTGCCTTCTAAAGCTTTCTGCAAAGGGATTACTTTGCTATTATCACTAAAAAATAGTATTTACAAGAGCAGCTGTTTTCTTACTCATTGAATCCCATTGATAAATTCATAAGATAAATGCAATTAATTTGTTGGATTATTGCAAACAATGGCTAATAATAAGCATTTTTAATGCACAGGAAAAGGTGTTGCACATTAACTGCAATTTTTACTAACATATATTGTCAAAAAATCGCATTTGGATGCAGGAGGCTTTAAGATGGATAACAGATCAACCATCATGGCAGCGCTCTAATGGAAGAGATCACATCCTTCCTGTTCACCACCCTTGGTCCTTCAAGTCTGTTCGTAGGTTTGTGAAGAATGCAATTTGGCTTCTGCCTGACATGGATTCTACAGGCAACTGGTATGGTTTATTACTTTTATCATATGTTGTCACTCTTGAGTTTTTCATTTTTCTACACTGTGATGTAGGTCTAAATGAATGGCAATGCAATGTCAGGTATAAACCTGGTGAAGTGTGGCTTGAGAAAGACTTGATTCTTCCTTATGTTGCAAATGTGGATGCTTGTGATGATGCTTGCTTGGTTCAGAGTTGGGCACAGCGAAAGACTTTGCTATTTTTCCGTGGACGTTTGAAGAGGAATGCTGTATGCATGCCAACATGTTTATAATTCTTACTTATGTTTAACCTGGGAGTGGATGCTGATCAGTTGATTTTGAATATAGCTATTTACTTCATTAATTGAGATGTCAGGATAAAATAGCTAATTATGCTCTGAAATTAAATATGCTTCTGGTTTTATTTGTAATTCAAGCTTCCTCATTACAATAGTTGCACATATTAATAGATTATTTACTTTTCTAAAACATTTTTTTCATTAATTGAGATAGAATAAAATAGCTAATTATCCTCAGGAATCAAATATTCTTCCTGTTTTATTTGTAATGCAAGCTTCCTCATCACAATAATTGCACATATTAATATATTATTTACCTTTCTAAAACATTTGTTTCATTAATTAAGATGTCAGAATAAAATAGCTAATTATACTCTGGAATATGCTTCCGGTTATATTTGTAATGCAAGCTTCCTCATCACAATAATTGCACATATATATTATTTACTTTTCTAAAACAGTATATTCTTATAGTAATTTGAGTTGGTCTATGCAGCCAAATATTCACCCAATAAGCTTAGTGATTTTAGCCTCTTAATCAGTGCATTGGTTCAAAAAATCCACGTGAGATGGTTGGACAGTTCGATAACTGTCAAAGCTGACCACAACCTTAACGTGGTCAGGTGATATGTTTTTGATCACTAGCCTCCACTGTCAAAAAGTTAACTTAATTATTACAAGTATGATTTTATTAATATCCCCTACGTTGTTGATCATTTGGCCATGTTAAAACTTACAAGAACAACCCTGTCTCCAGCTGCCCTTTTGACGTTGGCATGAAAATAAGTGATGAGAATCCTGCTAACAAAGAAGGAGATCAAAGTGATGGGAGGAAAGAACCAAAGTGGAACTGACCAAATATCATACTGGTGTGAAAAGACATTTAGGCTTACTATTTCTGTATGGCATTGTTCAGAATTCAAATATGCACAAGTGCTATTATTTAGAGATTGTATTTTGAAATATCGTATATGATCTATAGTTGAGTGGCATTTGATGCTCTCTTTCTACAAGTGTCACTTGTATCATTTACAACTAATGTCTTGGATTGTATCTAACATTGGGGATTAGTGTTACCTTTGGCGTTAGGTCAGTTCTTCTGTAGTTGATGGCTTTCTCTTACCTTAACACTTCTGTAAAGATGAATAAAATAAGAACCTTTGTTTTCATTCTTAAAACTTTGATGGATCACAATGAATGATACTGCCTCATGATTCTGCCACAGTGAAGTTTTAAATACAGAGGATTACAAGACTGCCTTCTGCATATTTAAAATACAGCTCCAGAGGTCTATGGCATTTAGTTGCTTACTTTCTAGAAGACTTTCCCATGTCATTTGCAACTAGTGCATCTGGATTGAACAGAATGTTGGTGGTTATCAATTTAATGTCAGTCAGTTCCTCCCTAGTTGATAGGAAATGAATTTATCTGAACTTAAGATTTATGAGTACACAATAAATCAGATCCTGGGTTTTTATCCTTGTGGCTATGAAACACAACAGTGGAATCATGCTACATCATTATTGTGCTTAGAACACATCTAAATGACCACTTAACACGCAACATAGTCAGTCTATGTTCATACTTCATAGGCCTATGCCAGAATAATGCTATAATGTTTCTGATAAATTGACTATAATTAAGGTAAGAGAAACCTGGACCTAAACACCCAAGGGTTTGGGCATTGGATTGTTTTCTGTGTTTATCTTAGGAAGAATGTGTTGAAACACATTCCCCACTGGGCCAATAGAGCCTGGGTTTTATCTTGCTTGCCCTTGCTCTTAGTTAATATCAAGATCCAGATGTCCAATATAGAGAAATAATGGCTGAAATATAACCAAAATGCTGAAGTATTTCTTAAGGAACCACCTCATAGGATGTCCCTCTGTGAGAGCCAGACCTGCTACACTACTTTATCTTTACATTAAATATAAGTGATCTATTCATGCCACCTTTAATACAATAAATATGGGCCTTCTATATATAGCCACTCATCTAATAATGATTAAGCAGGTTAAACACTTAACTCATAACTTTCCTATTTAGCCAGCTCATATAACTTAATCCACAAGTGAGACATTGATTTGCTGTACATGAAGTACACAAGGGATTGTTTCTTCATTTGTTTAATATATTGTTCATACTTGGCATACATACCTTGCCTCTCTCAAAATTTGAATCTGTGCCTCCTCTAGGGAGTATACAAGCCTTTGCCATCAGGCCCACTCAGGTTTTGCAGGCTAACTCAGGCTGTACAGCCAAAAATAGAACAAAGGAGATAGATGTAGACACTATTTAAATGTTAGGTATACTATATATATGATAGTCACTTGGAGATGTAGAGGTGCAGGTATGCGGATGGGCATGGCATTTCAAACTAGGGTACTTCAGTACAGGAATAATGGTACGGCTATAGCATATATTAATAGATTGACTATAAAATACAGGAATGGGGACAGGGTCCTCATCTCTATACTGGAATCTCTTGGTGACCAGGCCATATATTTAAGCTATGCCATTTTCTTCACAGTTTGATTAATAGAGAGTGACCTTTTTGCTAAGACCACTATACTAATTGCAGTGTGGTTTAGTAGTGTTATCTTCATGGTTCATTGGGTGCTTTGGTGAAATGCTATTTCAACAATTAGCCCTCAGAACTGTCATTAATTTATAGGTATCAGCAGATATTCATTTATCTTATCTTCCATATATACATATTGGCCTTCATGTATCCCTTCTTTATGTTATGAAACTATTAATATTGATTAATTACTATTGTAAGGGTGCATCTGTTCACACATGACCTAATTATTGTCTGTGTATGTCGAAGTTTGTCCACATTGTAATCTGTAAGTCTGTCGATGACCCAATTTTTTTACCTCTTGTATTTTGATATTGTAACTTCCACTATCTTATCAATCTTCACTTTTGATTTTCATTTATAGTAAATATTCAAAGGTATGGAATAAACTATGATATTGAGAGATCTTATTTATTGTAGGGTGGAAAGATTCGTAGCAAATTAGTGTCTGTTCTTCAACACAACTCAGATGTTATAATTGAAGAGGGTTCAAATGGAGAAGCAGGCAAGTTGGCAACACAAACTGGCATGCGCAGGTTTGGTTAGCAATTCTCTTTCACAAAAAAGTTATGTAGTGCTTTGGTCTTATAATATTTTTTGAATAAAGTTTACAAGCTAACTTTGTTTTCCTTACTGGAAATGGTGCAGTTCTGTGTTTTGCTTAAGTCCAGCAGGAGACACACCCTCTTCTGCAAGGTTGTTTGATGCAATTGTCAGTGGATGCATTCCAGTCATAGTGAGTGATGAACTTGAGTTGCCTTTTGAAGGTATACTTGACTACAGAAAGGTATGATATGATTGAACCTGAAAGATGCTTGGATTTTTCAATATTGTTTTGTTGTTCACATGTTTTTTCTAAAGCACAAATGAAGCAGGAAAAACAATGTGTATTGACCAATTCATCCTTCCAAAAGATCCTTTGTACTTTTCTTTAATTTTCATATATATATATATATAAATTATAAACCCTTCTAACTGGCATGTGTCTAGAGCCAGCTTTGATATTATCTAAGGTTAAATGGGGTGATTTGAGGGTATCCTATACTTGAAATAAGAAAAGTCAAATATTGGATTCAAGCAGTCCTTGTAAAAGTTAACAGGTTACTCAATTCTCTAGAAAGTAGCTTTTAGTGTCACATATATGGTAGGTAATTTTGTTTGGATGGAGGTTTCTGAATTATGAATTTTCCTTGTTGCAAGTTGAGAAAAGAAGTCAGGAAGAGTCAATTAAATGACTTTAACATCTGAGAATGACTACAGAGCATAATCTAGTCAAAACAGATCGAAGTTCTGACTATGACAATCAAGTTTGTACGTGAATACACTGAATGGTAATATTTGAGCTATACATTGCATTATTATAAGAGACGGAGCTGTAGGAGATTATCTGAAAACTAGTTAGTGATTTGTGATTTGGGAATTTTCAAATATTATTGACCATGGTTAAGCATGCTTGAGACTGAATTATATTGGGATGGATGACTTTGGGGAAGCCCCAACGCTTCACCCCTATGAGCATCACCTAGATGCAATGAGTGCCAAGTGGATTATTCAAGCTCAAGAGGGGTTCTTATGAGCCACTGCTCATGAAAGATTGGTCATGATATTAACACATGACCATTTCTCTATTGTTCACCACAAAGGGATTATAGAGACACCTAGATGTTTTAGCTCTTTTGTGATGTGAATGGATAAATATTTAAAAGGAAATAATGGTAAAACCAAGGTTAAAGCTTTTAATATGACTAAGGTCTTAATGTTGAAGCTTGGTTAACTGGTCCACACCACTGTTTATGGACCTGTACTAGTTTCTGGTTTACAGGCCTGAAATTAAGCAAGAGAACCACTTTGTTCCACTAGCTCTTGTGATGGATATACCCTATTTGTACATTTAGGTTGATTTCATTTCTAGCTCTAGTTTTAACATTGTATACTTATCATTTCAATTTTCAAGGTTTTGGAGATTGACAATCACGTTCAATGGGTGTATATTGACAGAGTCCAAACTGCTATGTTGCATGGAATGACATGCTTCAAGTTTGCGCTTCTTGTTATATTCCCAGATTGAGTCAAAGGCATATCCTCTTTTTTATAGATGACAAGAAATCCTTCCTTTGTCCCGTGCCCTTTATGGAACTTTTGCACTCGACTTTTCAGTTTATTGGCAAAATTGTATAATCAGGTTTTCTCTTATTTGGCATGGGTTTCACTTTATATAGTTGCCACCACATAGATTTTCTTCCCTTGCTACTCCTGACTATCTACATGTGAGGAAGAATATTAGTGAAGCTATGTGCAAAATACTTGGTGGGAGTAACTGCCATAGTGGTCATGACTTCTTTGGTTTTAGCCCCAAGTATCCTCTATGTTGGTTACTATTTTGGTATTATAGGTTTTGAACCATATTTGTACATACAAAATAATGCATTGTCATTCTTTCACAATTGAAGGTTGAGATCAAGGAAGGTCACTTCTTTTAGTCTCTAATCTGCAATGAGAGTCAAGGTAGACATTATTCGCTATTTAGGAACTTTGCTAGGTGTCTTTGTATCTTCTATAAATATGATTGTAGGAATTCAAGGTGCAAATTTTACACACAAATAATACTATCCTTGAATTCATTTTGTTGTAGCCAGATACGCCCATGCCCCTCCCCAAGTACACGTACAACTTCACCCTATCTGATATGGCATGGATACGTGTCAGATACCATACCCATGCATGCCCAAAAAACCCTGAATTTCCAGCCATGTTGGATATTGTGTGATTTGATTTTAAAAAAAATTGATGTGAATCTTCTTAAACTTCGTTTTAAAAAACTTCAATTGTGCAAGTTTTTTTTTTATAAACAAAACCTACACCAAATGAAAGACAAATGAAATGTTTTTCTATTTCAATGACCTATTTTCCTGGGTCTTCTTTTAGCGCAGCTATACTTTTTTTTTAATGTTCTAATTTTTACAAATTTAAAAAATTATAATTTTATATTTGTATTTAATATTTATATTATGTTGTTTAAACGTTAGAGATTTAATTTTTTTTAAATCTATTAATATATATTTAATTGTTTATTCTTTACTAAATTATTAATATTTAAATTTTAGTATTATTTTAATTTATATTTACTTATTTTATTATAGTTTTTAATTTTTAATAAAGATTGAAAAAGTTAAATGTGAGTGAATTTTTATTTTTTAAGTTTAGATTATTATTGTTTATTTAGGTCTTTATATTTAAATTTTATTTTAATTTAGATTTAAATGACATTATTGTTAATTTAATTATATGTCCTAGTTTGTATATTGTTAATTGTTAAATCAAATTATAATTATTTATGTAGCAATTATGTGTCTAGATTGCTTTTAAAGTAATGAAAATCTCCTCTAATAACTTAGAAAATTGTGTCAAATATTTGTGTGTGTGTTTTTTATGAATGTTGTATCCGGCCGTATCCATATTAAGGATCTTAAAAAATGGCCGTATTCATACCCGATATTGTTTCCATATCTGTATTCGTATCCATGTCTGTGCAACTTTGGTTCGATGCATATTACATGTATATAGGACTTGCATATCCTATATTATAGGAAACCTCCTATCACAACACCCTTTACACATATGAGTTGTTCTAACTTCTAACAACTGAAATCCCTATAAAAACTCGTATATTAACCTTCACATTATATTCTAACAATAATATTAAGTTGTTTCTCAACAACTTGATAGCTAACCTAAACACCGATGGGAGGACTAACATAAATTTCTAATACCCCCCCTTAGTGCAAACATGGGGAGAAAGTACATCACATGAACTGGAAACAAAATCATATGCCTATGCATACTTTTAGGTCTGCATATTGCTATTTGGATCTTGCTACATATGATCACCTACATACAAGAACTTACCTTGCTTTCACTTCTAGTGAACTTATCACCGATCGACCACACTTCCAAGAAGTCTAGCAATTAGAGGATCTCTATAGTTAACTGCTCTCCTACACAAGTGTTTACAACATCAATGATGTCCATATTCTCCTCCTTTCAAACTTTAGCAAGGGAATGTTTACAATGTTTTATTTTGCACACAACAATGAAATGAAATGCCACTAATACAAAATTTGAGAACTAAGTTCTCGTTGTCACATATGTAGCCATCATTATAGATCATTGCCGCTTTGATCACAAATGATATGAGACAATTACTATTGCCACTTGGAAACCAATCTTCACTTTAGTCATTTTGGCACAAGTAGTTATGTCACTAATACAATTTTGCGACCTTGTCGCTAGTGACTGATGAGAGGTCACCGAATGTCTTCCAACCTCTTGTGCCTCCATCCTCTAGTTGGTTTGCTACTTTGCAAATCTGGCTTTGAGGCTAAGTTTTAGAATGTTCCCCCTCAAGATGGACGTTGCGTACAAGCGATAACATGTCCACTTACAATTAAGACACTTTTAGATTTTGGAAGACATACTTTTGATCAGATGATAACTAATGACTCACAAAAATGGAACCTCTTTTAAACAAAATGATACAACAAGACTTTATTTTGATGACTTCATTTGACCTTATCTACTATAAAGGATTGCTTCAATAGTTCAATAAGTGAGATTTTGATGAAATATAAACAACATGATAACAAACCTTAAAAAGTAACAGACATGCCTTACAATATGAGAAGAGATCAATATTTTGCACGATAACCAACCCACCAAATCCTCTTTGAGCTTGCAAAAAAAAAAGGCTCCACCTGGATGTTAAGAAATTTCTCCTTGGTTGACCTTGAAATATATGTTGAAACTGCCATTCAACTCCATGTAGAACACGGAGTTATGGAATGGAAGCAAACAATTTCCAACCAAGAGAAATAGGTACTACCACTAACAAAAGTAAATTGATCCATGCCAAAAAACAAGAGTAACCTTTGCCATCATGATTAGCAATGCCCCAACAAAATGGGTTGATGTTTGATGTCTTGTGTTAGCAAATCAAATGCCTCTCATTGCCAATTACAGGTAACCTTCCCATCTGGTAGTGCCTCGAGCCAATTTTTTTTAAACCAAAAAAACCCCTTGATCTACGAATTTTTGCTGCAATTGTCTCTTGGAAAGCACAAATTGGTAGCCTATGGCACTGCCCTTGAAGCAGCTATGCTGAACAAAGAGGTTGTTCACATTGTCTTGGCAGATATTGCACCTTTGAGCTTGGAATTGCAACAAAAAATGGTGTGATGGAGGTAAAGACTTAAGGCTTTATACATGCGGCTCTATCAAATCATCATGGATTAAGGCGAGCTTAGAGAGAAAAACCCACACCTTTCATGTATTGATTGGCAGGAAAAATTCTAGCTTTCAATTCATATTCGCTGCACCTCAAATCCGCCAACAATAGTTCCATCCAAGGCTTTAATACATGTAATCAAGCGCTAAAAGAGCATTATGAGGGATGGCCACAAGACCTGCCAAAACATGTACAAATTACAATTATCTCATAAAATTGTTGCTTGTATATCATGCATAGCATTCTACGCCAGACTTTGATTTAGCTACATGAAATCATGAGTCCCTCAATGCTTTCCTTGTTTCTAGTTTTTGTAGCCTTTGAATGATATAATTCTTCCTTTCAATTATCCAATTCCCTTCAGTACTGATTTAATTAGAAGGGCTGCTACTAAAAAGGTGTTTTCAAAGTTTGACTGCAAGTCAGGGTTTTGGCAGATCAAAGTTAAAGAATTAGACAGGTATAAGACAACATTTTCAGTCCCTCAAGGACTTTATGAATGGAATGTTATGCCTTTTGGTTTATGCACAACTCCAACTTATTTTCAGAGAAGGATGGACCAAGCTATAAGGCATTTGAAAGAATTTTGTGCTGTCTACATAGATGATATACTTATATTTTCTGATTCTGTCACTGACCATCTGCAGCATTTAGAAGAGTTATACGCAGCCATCAAAAAACATGGGATATGCTTAACAACAAAGAAGATGGTAATTGGGAAACAACAGATTGACTTCCTTGGTTTACATTTGAACAATGGCAAGGTTCAGCTTCAATTGCACATCCTCCAACGCATTCAAGAATTTCCTGACATCCTTCAAGACAAAAAGCAAATTCAAAGATTCCTTGGATGCTTAAATTATGTGTCTCCATTTTACAAGGGTCTGGCGGAGGATCGCAAAGCAATCCAAACACACCTCAAGGAAGGAAAGGAAGAATGGTCTCTAGCGGCAACAAAGGTAGTTCAAAGAATAAAATCAAAGTGTCAAAACTTGCACTCTCTGCAAATCCCTACCCCTGATTTGCCCCTCCTATTTATACACTGATGCTTTTGATAATACATGGTCTGCTGTGTTGATACAGGAAGAAGGAAATGGCAAACAAAATATATGCGGTTACAGGTCTGGAACTTTAACAGAAACATAAAGCAGATATCACATATATGAAAAGGAGATTCTGGCTGTTAAAAAAGGAATTAAGAAATTAAAAATCTTCCTTAAGCCAGTTAAGTTTACGGTTTGCACTGATAGCCAAGCCATGAGAAGCCTGCTTAAAAAGAAGCCCACCAAGGATATAGCCCAAGGTAGGATAGCCAGATGGTTTTTTGAATTCCTTAGTTATGATTTTGAGATAGAATGGATCAAGGGTGAAAATAATCCCCTAGCTGATACTCTGACAAGGGAACTTGCAGGGTCTATTTATCATGACTTAGAATTCAATGCCCCTGATTGGTACAGGCCAGACGAAACACCCATGTATATAGTAGACTATGGTAATGGCATAAGAATGAGTCTTCCATCTCTTCCAGTAGAAATTGTTCAATTATTATTAGAATCTTACTTCCTCAACAAATGGCTTCTTGACTTAAGGAGACAAATCAGATACTATCATGGACAAGGTCTAGTAGATTCAGATGAAGAAGAGGAATTCAAAGCACTACTAGGATTGGATACAACTCCCATAAGATACTGGTGTGGAAATAATAGTCTTCATACTGGTGTGATGGAGGTAAAGACTTAAGGCTTTATACATGCGGCTCTATCAAATCATCATGGATTAAGGCGAGCTTAGAGAGAAAAACCCACACCTTTCATGTATTGATTGGCAGGAAAAATTCTAGCTTTCAATTCATATTCGCTGCACCTCAAATCCACCAACAATAGTTCCATCCAAGGCTTTAATACATGTAATCAAGCGCTAAAAGAGCATTATGAGGGATGGCCACAAAACCCGCCAAAACATGTACAAATTACAATTATCTCATAAAATTGTTGCTTGTATATCATGCATAGCATTCTACGCCAAACTTTGATTCAGCTACATGAAATCATGAGTCCCTCGATGCTTTCCTTGTTTCTAGTTTTTGTAGCGTAGACACCAATAGAGATGCCTAAAATTAATGCACAAATCGATCACACGTAAATTTAGGCATAAACAACTTTGAATCATTGTAGGAATTTACACAACCTGTTATGATACTTTGTTGGAATTCAGGGTGCAAATATTACACATAAATAATACTATTCTTGAATTCATTTTGTTCAATGCATATTACATGTATATAGGATTTGCATATCCTATATTATAGGAAACCTCCTATAACAACTCCCTTTACATAGATGAGTTGTTCTAACTTCTAACAATTGAAATCCTTATAAACACTTGTATATTAACCTACACATTATATTCTAACAATAATTTTAAGTTGTTTCTCAACAACTTGATAGCTAACCTAAACACCCATGGGAGGACTAACATCAATTCCTAACAATCATGACTCTATGTCTAGCTCTATCTATTGGGAGATAAACAAACAATTTAAATCTCTATATTTCCTTCTCTTTTCTATATCTACCTTTGGTCATAAGTGTAGCTTTGATTAAAGCAACTTGCATTAGGTCACTACACACCTGCAGTAAGTAGGAATATTTGATAGTGCGAGAACATTACATGGAATGATGCATTTCACTTAGACATTTAATAGTTAATCAATCTTGTAATCTAAAAGACTCATCTTTGTTGTTATGTGTTATTTATCAAGATTTCACATACACTTATGTGGGATGCCTAGATGGCTATAGATTCTTTTTAATTTAAGACTTACTAAGCATGTTTATGCAAATTTCTAGTGACCAAAAGCTTAGGTTGGTACTTACAACTAGTAATACATGTTCTATATTGGATGATATCTCTTTAGAGTAGTTTCATGACATTCCATGCATCTTATTTGTATGTATATTCGAGTAGCATTTATAGTTTTTTAGTTGTATATGGCACCAAATATAATCCCTTTCTTTCATGCTTTATTTTTATTTTGAGTCATGCAATTCACAGCATGCTCAACTTACTTCTATGCTTGCCTTTATATGTGCATGGGTTTTGTGTAGGTGGCTTTATTTGTGTCCTCATATGATGCTTTAGAACCAGGATGGCTTATAGATTATTTGCATGGCGTCAAGCCAAATCAAATTGAGGAGATGCGCTCCAATTTGGCGAAGGTACGAGCTATTAGAAATTGATAGAGTGAGCTTTGATAAAATGTGGGAAAATGAGAATCCTTTTCCATACAATCAAAGCAATGGTGCTTTTGTCTAGTGGTGTCTTCTTATCCACATGCTTGCTTTAATGTTGTGAATGCTCAAGGAACCTAACATTATGAATTTTTTTCTGTAGTTTTCAAACCATTTCCAATTTTCAAGTCCAGCTCAACCGCTTGGCCCTGAGGACTTAACTTGGAAGATGGTATGTTATACACACTTCACTCCAAGAAAGAGATTTGAGATAATATTCAGCATAATATTAGAGTTGTAATTTACTTCATTAAAAGGCACATAATATTCAGCATAATATTAGAGTTGTAACTTACTGCATTAAAAGGCACATTTAAAGTATTGTTTTCAGTTTCAGTGCTTAGGTTTAGTTAATTCTTCAATTGCCATTCAAATTAGATTTCATATACAGTTCCCTATATCTGCATACATGTGGAAATGAGATGCTTCTGCTTATATGGTTATTGTGTAGTCGAATCTCAATAAAGCTCTTAAGGGAAATAATGCATAAGTTCTCCCATTGAACCCTTGGGATGAGGATAAGACAATGTTTTAATGCCCACAGATCCTCTTTCAAACATACCTGACTCACTATAGCTGTAGAAAAAGTTCTCTATAGACAGAGCGCCTATAACTGATGTAATAGCCTCCATTATGGTCCGACATGAAGAATGATAGCGATTACCTTTGAAAATAATCGCGTCCTCCTTTTTATATCTTATGCACCCATGAACACTTTGTAGCCCAAGCCCTAGTTAAAAATGGAACGACAAACTTGAATACTCACGACTTCACACAATACCACATAGGATAATTGGCTTGGCTAAAATCAACTTAACACACATACCCTATATTCTGAGCATGATAAAAAGTGGTCTGAATTATCTTAAAAGCCACGATGCCTTGCTTTTTAAGCCATCACAAAAATTGGTAGTTGATACAAAGATGAATAAATACAACTATAATCACTTACATTCCCACAAACTCATTGAGGAAAAACATCTTCAACACAAGGTGACTACCACTTGCAGCTCGAGCTACTTGCAAACAAAGGACGTGATAGCATCACAAATACCGCCAAGAGAAATGAATTTAGACATTATAAACTTGTCATTATTTCAAAGCCGCCCCATACACACACATCAAGCGGTCACCAGTGAGAAGTCGTCGGCTAGAATAAGACAAGTCAAGGAGGAGGTTTGAAGTAGTTAAGCTGTCGCTGCAAGATTAAATACATCATGAAGCAATAAGCCGCCCTATAACTAATTCACGAAGATATTTGAAAATATTCACTACCGTCCCATAAATATGTCAGAGGCGTTACAAATAATCGACCCTTTGACAAGTCAAGGGTGACATGGCATATGAGGCAAATTTGCTGATCACTTTGACATTTTAAATCTGATTTGGCACTTTGAAACACTTTTGCTGACACAAGAATCCGCCACAGTGCTGACTCAACCTCTTCAACTTCTTTGACATCAATGACAAAATGTTTCAACAATCTCCCCCTTTTTCATTGATGGCAACACCATCTAAAACCAAAACCAATACAGCTTTGAAACCAATATTGCTCTGAACCCTGACTCACTACTCCCCCTTTGACATCAATGACAAACTGAACAACCTACATAACTGAAACGGGGCTGATAAAATATGACAATGAAAGCTCCCCTTGAGTTGAAACAACAACTCAAAGATGGAGTGAAATCACTCCCAACTTCTCTCTTTTGATATCATCAAGAACATAGAGATTATTAGCAGCTCTACTAGCTTTAGCAGTATGTCTTTCATCCTTGCTAATTTCGCAAATATCAGAATTGAAAACAAGAGTGTGCCCTATTGATGTTGGCAGCGTTAGGCATCACTTCCAGCACCCGATTATGAAACAATAAATTTCATATGGCCTTCGGCTATTTATTAATTGCATTTAATTAAGTGAAGAGGCGCTTCACTTGGTGATTTAATATTATTTGTTTGTGCTGGCCCTCCTTGATATTCGCACCATTTCATTTGAAATATATTTCATATTGGTGGCCGACCTTGGTTCATGAAGAGGTGCGACCTCTCCACCGATTTGTATATATGCTTGTTCATTTCATCCATTCCATTATCAAGTAAAGTTAGATTCATTCCATCTGCAAGTGCAAATTTCACCTACAATTGTTCGTCATTATCAAGGAGTGCGAGTTTATCATCTTGTGTTTGCATCAAGAGTGGTGCTGATTATTGGCCTTGTGATTGGCCTCGTTGTAAAGAGAATTGTTGCTCGTATTTCATTATATAAGAGAGATATTGTTGCTGGGTTTTTCTCCCTCAAGTTGGAGGGTTTTCCTAGGGTATATGCTATGTCAATCTGTGTGAAATTGTTATAAATTCTGCTTATTTAATTTCTGATCATAAAACTAACATGGTATCAGAGCGGGTTTAGAAATGACCTGATCAGATTAGGCAGAGCATGGTCGACATGGGGCTGTAGTTCTTATGCTGGGCGCCTAATGAGATTATCAGGTCTGAATATTCAATTCTCTATTGCAAATTAAGGAGCCAATTCTTGGAGTTGCCACCAGATATTTCTAAGATTTGCATCGCTATCACTCTTTAAAGAAGACGTTTTAGGAGGCGCAGGGAACTCAAAAAGAACCAATGCATTGTGTGGATTGACGCATATGACTAGTTGTCTAAGCATTTAATTGAGATGCTAGTATGTGATAATCGTGGCATCATCGGTTAATTTGAATCAATAAGATTGAAGTCGTTGTGGCAAATGAACAAAGCATATGATATTGGTGATGTGGCAGAAGTCTTTCTTTAAGCGGCCAAGCTATTAATTAATAAAAGGAATTGATACCTTAAGCTATCGGGAGCAGCTTTCTCTAAAGGCCAAAGAAGTCGTTTCCATATTTAGAAGTCGCCATTATTGAGACCACTTCAGCATACACTGGCTCTATCGTTATATCGAGGATATCTGTGTTGAGCTTTGAATCGATCTATGGAGGATTCAATATAATTACTGAGTGTATGCTGTCATTCGGTGTTGGCTGTGCGTAAAAGAAGCCATTACTATTTGAATGGAAAGATTAGCGGCAATAATCTTAAGTCTGTCTCTTGGAGGCTATGTGTACTCTGGGCGATTTGTATTGTCGTGCGTATTCATGATTGAAGCCATCGATTGCATCAGACATTTGCTCGTATTCTATCTGACGGGTCGTGGCTATCATTATTCTTCTATCGCTGTTGAATGATTGTATATTAATCCACAACCGATATATGCATTGAATCAGCTGTGCGGAAGTCATCACTGGGATATTATATTCTTGGAGTTGCTTACTGAAGTTGCCAACACGATTCTGAAGCTGCAGATTGTGGTCATATTTGCTTAATGCAGTCTCCCAGGACAAATGTCGGAATAAGATTTGAATGGTCTTCAAACCACATTCAAATATTAAGGAAATCGCTCCATCATGCTATCAGGTCTGCGTAAAGAAGAATAAGTCAGCAAATCTTAGTGTATGTTTCGGTGGAGGAAAGGCTATGAGAAATCAATACTGGAGGTGTCGCCCAACTTCTAGGAGTTATTCACTAAGGATATGAGTCCTGGAAGTGGCGTCTGTTTTCATATTCCTCCTGCATCATTTTCGGCAATCCAAAGAAGGGGGATTCACCTCTAATTACAATGATGTTTATCGAACCAGATAAAGAGAGAACGTCTATTCAGTATTGATGTGATTTCACCATATAATCTGAGATCTGGGAAGCTTTGGTGCCTTGGTTATTATCTGTGTTTGGAGATGATCTGTGGGTCACTACAAACTCCAAGATGTGGTTCCTATGATAGGTTTAAAATCAAGGATGGCAACACTAAAGGTGGCAAGATGAGACACAGCCACAGATCCAGCTCTATGGTGTACCATCAATTAAGAGATAAGTATTTCATGTTTTGATTAATGTTCATGAATCTTTTATGTGTTTTTTAATCCATGCTTTAACATTGGGATAGTGAATCTTGTATGCTTCTAGCTTTGGTATTTCTCCTTGGGATGGTTTTATAAACTATTAGTAATATCTCTAAAATGCTTCTAGGACGGATCAAGGAGCAAGAAGGTGATGAGAGAATGTTTAGTGAGGAAAAGCTTGAGGCATCCTATGAGGAAGTCATGCCGACTGGAGACATGATCAAGCATGGAGTCTTAGCTTGCAGCCTTGGGATTGAGTTGGTGGCTGGAGACATCTCTCGAAGACGAAGAACCTATTCAGGTTGTCATTGTGATCAGTTACTTCGAAGAGAGAGTTAAAATCCGAGGATTGAAGGCTAAAGTTGAGAGCATGACCGGGAAAAGGATTGAGGT
This sequence comes from Sequoia sempervirens, assembly GCA_007258455.2. Taxonomy (NCBI): domain Eukaryota; kingdom Viridiplantae; phylum Streptophyta; class Pinopsida; order Cupressales; family Cupressaceae; genus Sequoia; species Sequoia sempervirens. Next base: position 82,338,784 of record VDFB02000002.1, on the reverse strand, counting down.
CCTGAGATCTATCAATGATGGGATTTCACTTCTGGAGGATTTCTTTGCAATCTCAGAGGCAAGGATCAAGAGGGAGTTCTGTGACTTACTAAGAAGTTAAGCTATGTGGGTTGCAGTATTGCAAGGATAGGTGCTAAAATCCTTGGAGGACCTCTTCAGCTGCTGAGAATAGAATTGCACAAGATAGTCAATCTGGATTTGATATTGGTAGCTCCGCAAACCTATTCAGATTAGAGTGATCTGGGATGAGGTTGAAGAGGATTGTCTTGAATTCTCTACAGAGGGCGTTGGAAAACCTTTTCTCTAAGGCAATTGTTTCAGGCAATCTTGGACGAGGAGGTCAGAAGGTTGATGCAAGTTCTTGGAGCTTCAAGGGAAAGTACACCTTAGACATCTTGAAGAGATTTGGGATGATGGATTGCAAATCCATGTCTACACTGATGGAAACCAATTTGCAGAAGTTAAAAGAGTTTGCAGCTAGTTCAGATTTGGTAGATCCTACTATGTATAGGCAGTTGATTGGATCTTTGATGTATCTAGTTAATACTAGACCAAATATTTGCTATGTAGTGAGTGCACTTAGTCAGTTCATGTGTGAACCAAGGAAAATACATCTAGTTGCAGCGAAGCATATCTTGAGATACTTGTGAAGCACAGTTGAATATGACTTGAGATACTCTTCCAGTGTGGACCTAAAGCTGCAAGGATTTTTTGATTCTGATTGGGCAAGGTGTGTAGCTGATCGGAAGAGCACCTCTGGATGTTGCTTCAGTTTGGGGTCTGCGATTATCTCCTGGTGTAGCAGGAAGCAGTCTTTAGTGGCACTAAGCACCGCAGAGTCCGAGTATATTGCAGCTAGTGTGGCAGCTCGAGAAGCAGTGTGGCTTCAGAAGCTCCTTGTAGGATTGTTTGGACAATCATTGGAGCTGACTATCATTCATTGTGATAATCAAAGCTGTGTGAAGCTTTTTGTCAACACTGTGCTTCATGATAGAACAAAACGTGTTGAGATCAAATATCACTATATCAGAGATATGGTATTGAGGAAAGCTATCCAGTCGAAGTACATTAGCACTGTTGAGTAGACGACTGATATTCTCACCAAGCCTCTCTCCAGAGTAAAGTTTGTGCACTTTCGAGACAAGCTTGGAATTGTGGAGAATGAAGCTCTAGCTGAGAGGGAGACTTAGCATCAGTGATCTTCTATGATTTGCTTTAATGCATCTTTCTATGTGAGAGAAATTTGAGGTGAAAGCCCTTGTTTAATGCATCTTTCTCTGTGAGAGAAATTTGAGGTGTAAGCCCTTGTTAATGCATCTTTCTCTGTGAGAGAAATTTGAGGTGAAAGCCCTTGTTTCCACCCTCTGGGAGTAGCCATGGTGGATGTCATGTTGAGTGACTCCATGACAACATCAGGTTGAGAGACTCCGTGATGATTTCCTTGTACTTGTGTTTATTCATTCCATCTGCAAGTGTGAATTTCACCTACAACAGTTCGTCATTATCAAGGAGTGCGAGTTTATCATCTTGTGTTTGCATCAAGAGTGGTGCTGATTATTGGCCTCATTGTAAAGAGAATTGTTGCTCATATTTCAATATATAAGAGAGATATTGTTGTTGGGTTTTTCTCCCTCAAGTTGGAGGGTTTTCCCAGGGTATATGCTACGTCAATCTGTGTGAAATTGTTATAAATTCTGCTTATTTAATTTCTGATCATAAAACTAACATGCCCTTGGTCACACATTTGACTCACTTAGTAAATTGTGTTTTAGACCTTCAACATACAAAACATTCTCTATCTTTGTTCTTCCATCATTCAACATAAGAGTGCCTTTACTTGAAATCTTTGCACATGCATTGTCTCCAAACCTTATTGTACCACCATTCGTTTTCTTCAACATTAGAAACTTGCTTTTGTCTCCTATCATATGTCTGGAGCAACCACTATCAATGTACCATTTATCACTTTCATTCCGTGCATGTAGGGCTGTTTGCACAATCATTGATTCAACTTTTTCTACCTGTTTCTTCTTCCTCCAAACCTTCTTATCAACTTCTTTTTCAGCTACCTGTTGCTCTATCATTTTACTTTGCTTGAATGATTCTGCAAAATTGCTTCTACAAGTCTTTGTAGTATGACCAAAGTTATTGCATTTGTAACATATGATATTGTAATTCATCAAAGGAGCAAAAGAATTCCTATTCAAGAATCCTTGATTTCTATTCACGTATCTGAAATTATTTCTTGCATAAACTCTACAACTTGCTGCCTTGTGACCAAAACGATTGCATGAAAAACAATACCCATAAAAGAAAGAATTGTTAAACCTGGTCATGTGAGGTTGTCATGTGAGGTTGCCTTGAGATAGGAGGTCTTTTGAAATTGCTATTTTTGATTTTTGATTTTTGATTGCAAACATTTTGTGCTATCAAAGCTGTTCTTTTGTTGTTCTTCTTTTGCAGGCTTGGAACTTTTACCTTCCTCAAATCCAACTCCACCTTTATCAGCAGAAGATTTTTGTGAGCTAATGATCTTGTCTAATGACATAGAACTTTTCTGATTTATCAACTCATTATTCAGCTGCAACATTGATTTATCTAATTTCCTGAGAGAAACTATTTCAACTTCAAGTCTCTTTTCATTCTCTTCTTTTATCCTTAGCTGATTTCTGATTTCTTCCTCAATCCTCTTTGCCTCTTTGATCAAAACCTTCAAATCAATAATCAGTTTTTCAGCTTCTTCAAGTGCTTGAGATGTCTTTGTTTTTGTTTCATTCTCTACTTGTAGCTGCAACTTCAAGTTCTAATTCTTCTTCCTAAGTTTTTTAATTTCACTTAGAGCACTTATAAGTTCTGCTTCAAGATCTACTTCTCCTTCATCATATTGCTCATCTTCTATATCTTTATCTTCAATCTCTGGTATATTTACTTCTTCAGCCATAAATAAGATTTCTTCTACTGAAGACACTTCATCACTATCTTCTATTGAGCTATTGTGATCTTTTGAATAATTTTTTTTATAGATTTCTTAAACTTCTTCTTCTTACCTTGATACCCCTTTTTGAAATGTTTTGATTTCATTTCACTATCGCTGTCCTTATTCTTCACATAAGGACATTTGGATGCAAAGTGTCCCACTTTTCCGTAGTTGAAGCATTTGAAAGGCAACTTGTCCCACTGGTTGTAAGCTCCTTGTCTTTTCCCTTTTTCGAAACTTTGAAGGCTGCCTCCTTCTTGGATGAAGAATCAAAAATTGTCCTCATCTCATAGGCTGTGAGAATACCATGTAGCTTATCCACTGTTAACTTATCAAGTTCCTTCATCTCCTCAATAGCTGAAACCTTTGCATCAAAACGCAAAGGACGAGATCTTAAAATCTTCTGAACAACTGTAGACTCCTCAACCTTCTCTCCTAGGCCTTTGATAGTGTTGACAATTTCATCTACACGAAGTAGATATGCAGCAACATTTTCATCTTCCTGCATCTTAAGACTCTCAAATTGTCTCCTATGTGTTTGAAGCTTCGCCTTCTTGACTTTATCATCTTCATAAGTTTTCTTAAGTTTGTCCAAAATTTCATGAGCTATATCACAGTGCATGACCTTAACAAATTCTGATTCTGCCAAACCACATAAGATAGCTTTCATCGCTTTTGCATTGTGTGCAAAGGCTCTTTTTCCATCTGCATTTGTTGGAGTTGTTGGAATTGTATAACCAGTCACCACACTTCGCCGTATATCAAAACCAAGAGACATCAAATAAGTACACATACGAATACTCCAAAAGGCATAGTTAGAACCATCGAATAAGAGAGCTCTATTTGTAGCAGGACCTTCATGAGAACCCATGTGTGCTATCAGGATCTACCTCCAAGCGATTAAGCTTTCAATTTGAAGAAACCCCGCTCTGATACCAATTGAAGAGCACATAGAAAATACTGAGAGGGGGGGAGTGGGGGGGGTGCGGTGAATCAGTATTTTAAACTTTAAAACTTAAAACCACATGAATTAGAAATCAAAACAGTAAGAGCAAACGTTAGACACCATGAACACCAATATCACGTGGAAAACCCTTTCGGGTAAAAAACCACAGCGAAACAATTGCTTTCATTAACTTCAAAGGGCACCAACCCAAATTACAAAAGTAAGTACCAACTCACTGGAAGCACCAACTTCGAACAGCTGAAGCACCAACTCTAGTGTGAGCACCAACTCACCAAGAAATTCCACAACTCTGCAATTCTGATTATTGACTAAAAAATGCATACTTCCAAGTGCATATCCTCTTTAACCTGCACTCTAGCACAATCTTAACATTGCTTCAACTTGATTATTACCTCAGCGTTCTTGCAACTTGATTTCATAGATAAGTCTTTAGGTTATTCTTGATAACCTTGCTTTGATACAAAAGCTTCACTGTTCAAACACTGTAATTGTTAATCCAAAACTTAACTTCATCCTGAACTCCACGAATGGCTAAGAAATAGCTTGCAGTATTGTGTAAGATGATAACAACGTGAATAAAGCTCACTTTGAAACCATATAACCACAGTTGATTCCTTCTTCAGCCAAGATACAAATAGGAAACTCCAGGTGAAGTAAACAATATGCATAGGGAGATGCCACGACTTCAGAAATGATCAAAATCTTTCAAAATATGGTAACTCTTTTTTCATGCCAAGAAAATTAATATCTACGTATCTCAAATACCACACAAGGCCTGCATATAGTGCTAGCTTTTTTTTTATAACCGTGACCTCAACCTACATACACTGGCTCAAAATAAAATCGAACACTTCTTCTACTGACAACACATGCTAAACCTGCTAAGCTCCACTAATTTCAACACCCACAAATCCTCTTTCAAACATACCCGACTCGCTATAGCTGCAGAAAAAGTTCTTTATAGACAGAGCGCCTATAACCAATGCAATAGCCTCTGTTATGGTCAGACATGAAGAATGATAGCGATTACCTTTGAAAATAAATGTGTCCTTTTAATCTCTTACGCACCCATGAACACTTTGTAGCCTGAGCCTTAGTTAAAAATGGAATGACAAACTTGAATACTCACGGCTTCACACAATACCACACAGGATAATTGGCTCCACTAAAATCAACTTAACAGCATACCCTATATTTTGAGCATGATAAAAAGTGGTTTGAATTATCTTAAAAGTCACGATACCTTGCTTTTTAAGCCATCACAAAAATTGGTAGTCGATACAAAGATGAAGAATAAATACGACTATAATCACTTACATTCCCACGATCTCTTTGAGGAAAAATGTCTTCAACACAAGGTGACTACCACTTATAGCTTGAGCTACTTGCGACAAAGGATGCGATAGCATCACGAATACCGCTAGGAGAAACGAATTCAGACGTTATAAACTCGTCATTATTTCAAAGCTGCCCCTTACACACACATCAAGCGGTCGCGAGTGAGGAGCTGTCAACCAGAATAAGACAAGTCAAGGAGGAGGTTTGAAATAGTTAAGCTGTCGCTGCAAGATTAAATACATCATGAAGCAATAAGCCGCCCCATAACTAATTCACGAAGATATTTGAAAATATTCACTACCATCCCATAAATATGCTAGAGGTGTTACAAAGAATCTGTAAATTTTAATGATCAGATTGTATGCACAGAAATTAATTCAAATCAGACACAATAACACAACAGATACCCTGGGAAAACCCTCCTCTTGAGGGAGAAAAACCCAACAACAATATATCACTTATATATTGAATAATCTCAAAGATGATCTCCTTACAAGAGGCCGATATGAAGGCCTATACACAAGCATCTATATTGTGATGCATACAGAAACAAATAGACAAATCGCTGAACAACTTACAGCCTTCAATGATGCCAGAATTAACCTTTAATGAACTTCAATCTGACTTGTACAGATTCGCGCCAAGTAGAAGGAAAACAAAATACAATAAAATCGATGATCAATGGGATGTAATGGACGTGTATATATACAAGGCAATAGAGGAGACGTGACTCTCCAAATATAACAAGTTGGCCTCATGCAAGATGATGTCTTTTGGAGAATCGCGCCTCTTGGTGCATGGTCGGCCTTGTTACCAAAAATCGTGCCTCTTCTTTAATTAATGCTTTAACAAATAGAAGTGTCTTCTACAGAAAATTGCGTCTCTTGAGACTCCATAAATTAAATAGCTTAGAGCTATTATTTAATTTATTCACCAATAAGAAGATTGCTAGAATATTACTCCAGACGCTGCATGTAACATTAACACTCCCTCTCAGCTAGGGAGTAAACTTCCAGCTACACAGGACATATCACCTCAACGTGATGTCTATCACTATGGCTACAACCATAAGTGAACAAGAAGAATATCACCTCATCGTGATATCAGATATCGCCTCAACACGATATCAACCATAATGGCTACAACCATACTATGGTGTGTACAAGTGTTCATCACTTACGTGATGTTGTCACCTCAACATGACTTTCACCATGGCTCTCCCAGAGGGTGAAACACAAGTACAAAAATATGTCATGGAGTCACACACATGACATCCACCATGACTCAACTCAGAGGGTAGAACCAAGGGCTTTCACCTCAAATCTCAAAGAGAAATGCATTAACAAGGGCTTGCACCTCAAATTCCTCCGTCTCAGAGGAAAATGCATTAACAAGGGATTTCACCTCGAACTTCTCTCACAGAGAAGAACTCATTAAACAGGTTCACTGATACTGAGTCTCTTTCTCAATCAAGGCTGGATTCTCCACCATACCAAGTTTATCTCGAAAGTACACAAACTTTATCCTAGAGAGAGGCCTG